>ML784295.1:128955-150990 GCA_009831015.1 Picea engelmannii | reverse complement strand
TTTTTACCTTTCCCATTCCAACAATTTTGCATGGTGCATCATCACCCAAATGAACCTGTCCAAAATCACCTTGAACATAATCTAGAAAATGTTTCCTATGGGGTGTGGCATGAAATGAAGCCCCTGAATATACTACCCAAGACGTATAAATATTATCTACATAAAGAATCAAAGTATTTTGTAACACATCACCTGTTACATTTCTTCCCGATTTCTCTCCTGTTGTCCATCTCTTTGTTTCTTTGGAGCTCTGCAATATTTCTTTAGATGTCCTTTCTTCCCACAATTCCAACACTCTATCTTTCCAAGTCTAGATTTGGATCTTCCCTTCCTATAATTCCCACGGTTCCATGAGCCCTTTCCTCTATCATTTTGCCCTCCCCTGTTCTCCATGATCAACGCATTACCTGATGTCTCACCTGTGATTTTCCATCTCATTTCCTCACCAAGGATAACACCAACAACATCATCAAATTTTAAAGTATTTGAACTAGAGACAGAGTTACTTACAGCCATGAACAAGCCATTCCATATTTCTGGCAATGAGCACAATATTAGAAGAGCCCTAACCTCATCATCAAAGTCCACTTTTACAGAACTTAGTTGATTAATAACCGTATTAAATTCATTTAAATGATATGCAACAGACTCACCTTCTGACATCTTCATATTAAATAATCTCTTCATTAGAAATACCTTATTGGATGCTAAGGGTTTTTCATACAGTTTATCCAACGCATCCATCAGATCCTTCGTTGTCTTTTCTTTCGAAATATGGAAAGCCATTGATGTTGCCAAGCTTAGTCGTATCGTTCCTAGAGCCTTTCGGTCAAGAATCTCCCATTCTTAATCCTTCATGGCCGTCAGTTTCTTTGCTACTCTACCTAATGGTATGAATAGATCCTTATGATATAAATAATCTTCCATCTGCATCTTCCATAACTGGTACTTTTGGTCGTTAAATTTCTTGACCCTAAACTTTCCATCTTCCGACATTGCTCCCACTCAAACCAGGAACCCTCTTTTCCTGCGATTTACCTTTTGCTCTGATACCAATTGTTAGAAAATCAAGACCGTGGAGCAATAAAATAAAACAAATTCGGAAACAAAACACAGAAGATACACAATACAATAGAGACACAGATTTGCGTGGTTCAACCAGTGTGGGCTACATCCACTAGATAAATTGCCAGGTCCTTCCTTTATTATTATCTAGCATATGAAGGGATACAATCTATAGAAAACTCATTGTAAATTCCTCTTCTTTGTCTCACAGTCTCTCGTCTCATAATACAATATTCACTATGTTGCATAACCGCAATACATTTCCCTCATAGCAGAGGGTTGCCTTCTAGAGAAAAAAACCCTAACATAATTTCTACTGTTAGACCTGCGACCTTATAATGAATGGTCCAGATTTACAATGAAATTACAATATACATTTACAAGGCAATTTTTCCTTTGGGGACTTTGCCCCCGAACCCCCGCTGGGGGATCGCTTTCCCCCAGACCCCGCAGAGGAGGTACCCCCCCTCTACACTCCCCTGCATGGAAGACTGTACATACTTCTGGGGTGTAAAGTCTTCATGGGGTATAAACACGGTTGACAAACACAAGACCTCTAAATCAGGAAGATAATCAGGCTCCATAACCAATAGAATTGTGGACAAATGTTGAATACAATAAAGATATTTATTATCTATTCATGGTGTTAGAGTGTTATTAGTACTCTGAGTTCTTTTAGGAAACATATCCCAGGAGGCCCCCCTGATATATGTTCCTTTTTTGTTAATTTATTTCACTAGAATTAACTTGTTTCTGTAAATTCTTCTTATTTCTACAACTCCTGTAATCAAAAACCAATTTCTATGATTCCATGCATACACAAAATTCCTATAACTTTATGAAATTGTAGGAAATTATGTACACACAAGAATTCCAGCAATTATAAAAAATTGCAGGAAATCAACTCTTCACATTAATTCCTGTAATTTTCTAACATTACAAGAAATCTTGTAACTCCTGTAATTACACATAATTTATCAATCTAACAATTAGATTTGAATAGGGATTATCTGACTGAATAAATTTCATTTGAGATGTGTGATAGGTTAATTTATCATTCCCTGCAAAGAATTTATTTTCTGTACTTTTCATTATGTTTAGAATCATACAATGACTCATAACATAGGGTGAGTCACTCAAGTTTACACTATTCGACTAAAATGGAGTATGAGTACAGATCTACACTTAGTGTTCCCATATGAATTGGCGGTTCAACCAATTGAAGGTTAAATAAGTCCCTTTAGTCACGAGAACAAATCTTTGTCTCTGATTCAAATTCTAAACCTTTTTTCTTTGAGTTTGCAATAGAGTTATTTTTTCATAGGAATCTTAAGTGACTACGAAGCTAGCTCTACATACATAGTGATGACACCTCATAAGTTTACTTACCCTGGATTGATAGATAATGTTTCATAATTTGCTTAACTAAAACACAATTAAAATAACTTATTTTTTTTCGTCGTTGTCGGGGAACTATCAAGAAATTGGTTTTGGAAGTCACAATGGTTTTGTTGTTTTTAGTTGTAAGTTTCTTGGTCTTGCAAGCTCTCTGATTTTATTAGGTCCTTAGAATTTTTCTTTCATTTTGTTTGTTGCACCAAAATTTATGACTTGGAGGAGGAGAAATAGTAAAACAAGGTCAAGAACTCATGTATTCACTTTAGTGAGTTTCTCCAAGTCCTCATCATGTGTGTTTCCTTTTATTCAAGTTTTTTTCCAAATTTTTCTTTAAGTTTGTTTGTTGTGGTGTGTTTGTTTCTGATTTCATTTATTTATTTAAGAAAGATAAGTATTTTTTTTTGTAAAAACTACTCATACACTAATCCATTCATGAGAAGAACATCTTGAAAAACCAGAAGAGATTAAGAATTCTTAGGAATTTGTTGAGCAAGGGAGGATGTGTTGCTATAAGAATTTTCTCAAATCGTTGACCAAAGTTTAGAGTCATCACGAGGGGATATTTTCATCTCATGATGTAGTTGAAGAAAAAATGATCCATGAACAAACCCCACAAGAGGAGGAATTAGAAGTTTATTATAATCCTTATTATCACAAAGACAAGATCAATGAGTCAAGGATAATGTCATATGAGGAGCAGATACTAGAGCTATAAATTGAAGAGTTTATTGGATGTTTGTCATCATATCCCTTGTGTACATAGAAATATGATGATCAATATTCGAAATAAATTCATGAAATGAAAACCACATGAAATGAAGGAAACAATTATTATATTGAATTTTGATTTCAATCAATCATTATTTTGCAACAATGGGTAAAATTTATCAATAAGTCAACAAGTCCAGTTTCTTGTAATTACAAGAAATTTACAGGAATTGTAAAAGTTTTGGTATTCTATTTCAAATGTAAGGTTTCATAGAATTTCAATAAAATTATCATATATAGAAGTGATCACATTTCTAATTATTAGTATAGCATTAGGTCGATTCAACCATCTTCAACAGTCACTGGTAATTTATAAAAATGTTCTCCAAAGATAAAATTTCCATCCTGTGGGAAAAATATTAATTTCAAGCGAGGGAACATACATCACTTCATATTTCCTTTGGTTTCAGGTATACATAATTTTAGAAACTAATCTCTCTCTTGTATGATTTGAACTTCAACAATCCTCGCTCTCATATGTCAGCTCAAGCTTTCAATAAGTGCACTCATCCCTCAAGCACCATTAAAGAGTATTTGTGTACACATCAACTACCTTACTTCATTTGCATGAGGAAATGCAAATTTCTTAGTGTGCAGGAGAGAATCAGCAAATTCCAAACCTTCAAGCATGGTAGAGAAACAACAATTTCCTGTAATCCTTTTATAGGAATTTCAAGAGTAGTTAATAGAATTTCCTATACTTTATGTCAATTATAGGAATGTCACGTGTAATTACAAGAATTTTGTGAACTTCATGAGATAAGTTTTCAGAATTTACATAATTTATTTCAAATATAAATGTAGAGGTCATCTTCATCATAATTTTATACAGTGTCAGGAAGAGAAAGCATGTCCATATTACATGTGTATCAGATCCTGCAAATATGTAGTGCACTATTGGTTCTGCATCTATGCTACTTCCAACAACACAAGATAAACCTTATGTTGGAGATAAAGAATCATTTCCTAAAATATATGGCCAGTCGAACAATTAATATTACATGAAAGCAAGGGACTGTAAATTTGGAACTACCTGCAAATATCACCATCCAAAAGAGAGGATTACATATTCACTGACATGTGTGCTAAGTCCAATTAGGTTTCCTTAGAGGTATAATCAACCATCATTCACATTCTATAGTCATTATGGTATTTGTATGCTTTTTCATGTTTGCAAGTTTGATCATATGTTGGATAGTGTAAATTACATCCCATCAATTTATTCACTTTCTGAACAACTAGTAGCTCCATATTCAAGAGGTAGTTCCCCCACAAGAATGCTTGTTTGATCCAGTTTTTTAGAAAATGCTCATGAAACTTTGATGGTCAATGGTCAATCTTCAATATAAGAAGAGTCAGCTAGTTTCAAGTACCATTCAACTATTGATGGTATAGTGGGTGTAAAATAATCAAATACATAAAAAAAAATTGTTGTTATTTGATTTGATTTTTCTTGAGATTTATTCAAAAAAACATTTTTTGGGGTTTGTGATGATTGCAGAGATTTCTAGTTGGAGTTGGAATTTTGGGTCTTTGAGTAAAAATAGTTTTTTATATTGCAGGGTTGTATGGTTCAAATTTGTTGGAGCAACCACAGATCTCTTATTCTCTAGTATTCAAAGTCATCAAATGACCATCTTCAGTCCACATCAGTCTTGATCCTTCTCAGGATTTCAATGTTCTTAATCATAAATATCCAATTTGAACTGTTACAAAGGTAAAAATGAGGTAAAATCTAGTTATGAGATTTTTTATTTATTAAAATTTTAGGAATTTTTTTATGAGTAACCAATATATCCTATATTATCATTTTCTTTCATACTGCTTGTTTCCTTTACCACATATACCACCATGTACCATACCAATGTAAAATCATTTCTTTATCCTTCCCATTTTGATTCAACATGATCCAATATACTTTGATAAGTATTGTTTCTGATGTTCAAAGAAATCAAGATAAAATTATTGTTGAGTGTGACAGTAATACAAATTTGCAAGGAGAATTTCACTTTGTCGGATTTCTTCTTTACAAAGAAAAAATCCTAAAGAAAACATTCAAAATTTAGATAGAAACTTCCAAGGTTAAAATATTATCTCAAAGCTACAGTCAATGCCATTTTTCCATAAATAAAGAAAATATTGATTTGATGATATCTCCCAAACTATCAACCCGTTGGCCGTGAAATTTGGATCATAAATATGTAAGGTATGATGAATAAGAACAACAAATTTCAAGCAAACTCAGTTTACATTTTTCAAGAAATTGGCTACTATCTCCTTCATCCATTTTTATTTTTTGTCAAAAAAATTTCATCCATTGGCTACAATGTTTAGTGAGCAGAAGCATAGCGGTGATACCAACAACCTCACTAAATTTCATAGAAAACCAATTTGTACTTTGAGAGATAATGGCTAGACAAGACTGCTACAAGAAGTCGGTTATATGAATTCGATTGACAAAATATTTCAAAATTCAATTCAGATAAAATGGATCAATTATGAGGTCATCAATTCTTTTTCATGAGGACATGAAAATCCTTATTCCTAGGGGAGATGTTGGATAGCCATTTTGCCATCTTTTCACTATTCAAGTCATTCATTCTTGTATCATTCTCTCACCATTCACCACCATTCATCACCATTTTTCACCATGTTTCTCCATGAATATACAAAAATACCCTTACACATGTTAAAGTGTTTTATTATTGTTTATTTCCTTTATTTTTAATAAATTGAGAAGAATTGTGCTTGGTTTTACCAATGATGTTTTACATTGCAGTAAATGTTCTAACTCTTGTAATTACACATAATTTTTGAACTTAATAGTTATATTTGAATAGGGATTATTTTGGTGAGTAAATTTCATTTGAGAAGTGTTATAGGTTAATTTATCATTCCTTCCAAAGAATTTATTTCTTGTACTTTTAATTAATTTTAGAATCAAACAATGACTCATAATTTAGGGTGACCTTACACATGCATATATTCCCATGAGAGATGACACGTATGAGATACTACATAACAAGGAAAAGAAGGATACACATGTGATGGATCCGAGGGTCCCTAACTATGTTAGTGAACGCTACCATGATATTCCTCCACAAGTTATTGACTATGATCCATCTGAGTTACCCTTCATGCAGGAAGATTCCATAAATATTTTTCTCCCATGGACAGATAAAAAAAAGTCTACAAAGTACCATGCGAAGCAGATGTGATCTATCCATATTATACAAAAAGAAGATGATAAAGATGAAGAAATCATCAAAGATATAGTTTACACATAGCCTCTATGCAATAAGATTTCACCTTGCATCAATTTCGATGAAGGAAGTCTTGTTCTCATGTGGGAAAAAATAAATGGAAATCCCAAATATGACCAAGAAGACAACAATTCTTGTCTTGTCCCTTACATCATCGGGAAGAAGTCTAATAAATAAAGGTACTATCTGACAACATTAGACGGAAGAAAGATGTCGCTACCAGTAAATGGGTCTCTTCTCCAACCTCACATCCAGGTCACATGACTTCTTTAGGGCTCGTTCCCTAGGTAAGTAGGTAATTCATTTTGATTCCCTGTATTTTCATCTTGATTGCTCATATTAGTTTAGATGCATTTCATTTTCATTTTTCTCTACTTGCACTATTGATTTCATGATTAGCTTAGAAATTTTTGAAAAAATGTCAAAATTTTATTTTTCTAGTTTAGTCATCTTTGATTATCATCATATGAGAACAATAATGAGTAGGCCATCCTGCACTTGATAATTTGATGTTTCCTTGCACCAACAGGTGTACCAGGAGATGTTGTAGTTCTCATACACTTTACAATGAGAACATGTCCCCAAGTAGGAGGCACATGTTATCCCCATTTTGTGGATAACTAAGAAGATTTTCTCTCAAGGCCCTCAGGTTGCATATATGGAGTGTTGAGAGACTGCATGACCAACAATACCATTTTTCACAGATGGGAATCCCACTCGCCACCACAGATGGTCATAGGTTTTCAGATGGGATCCACCACACCAGCTGGCTTCCGAAAAGCAGTGGGAATTGCTCCAAGAGGTACAAGTCAGTATTATAGTGAGCATCATTTCAATATTTAATCCATTTGATTATGTTGTATCTTATATTTCTCTAGATTTCATGATATATGCTTGGACATTATTCCTTTTTCCCTACTTCACCTTGGTGGTTGAAATTGTGCCCTATTAAGTGGTCTTCCTTGGGGATGGGTTTTGTACTAGGAACTCCCTAAATGATCCATTGTACAATTCGTGACCATACTTACCAGTTTCCATCATTATTGCCCTCCACTTCCTTATCTCTTCATATTTTAGGGTGTATTGACCCATCAAGGGGTTGTCCCTCATTATATGGGAAGAAGGGGTTGAAATCCTAGAGGGATTGATGTTGGGTAAAAGATAAAAGCCTTGTATAAATCTTCCCTATTCTTTTCCCAAGATTCACCGAAGAAAGAAGTGAAAAGCTTATCGTTGAGTAAAGGGGACCCAAAATATAATAAATAATTCTTAAAAGGTTAGTTTAAGGATAGGAGGTCTCATCACGAGCCGACCTATCACGTCCATGAATATCTAGTGGTATGACATTGCCATCATCTATTCACCAAACCAGGGCAATGGCTCTCGGTTGCATAGATGAGAGAAATGGGGTCTCATCAGGTGCCAACCTTCTCATTTACACTAGGTGTTTGTGGGTGACATTTTCAGCATCTAGTCACCATGCTAGGGAAGTGACCTTCAATATCTCCTTATGCTATATTGAAAGAAAATACAAATACATAAACATAAAAGGTAATTGATGGGCTTGGAAAAAGTGAATTGCGAATGAAGTTAACACACACCCTCTACAAAGGCACCCATGAATGAGACACTACGACCCCCTGTATTCCATGAGCCCTAAATGGGACCCACAACTTGTTCTCTTGTCGAGGACTTAGTCACCAAGATCGCCTCCATAGAGTGATGTAGCCACCCTTGAAGTATGGTACCTACATAGAGGTGGCATTGGGTGTAGGATTCCCAAGTTTTAGCAATTTATTTGTGGTTGGGTCGGGATTTTCCCAACCTACAACTTTCCCTATAACATTTTGGCTTTGTTTCCAAGGAATATTTTGAATCTTATTCATACCCTAATGACACTTTGGTAAGATATCCTGAAGCCTTTCCCTTATCTTACCTGGAAACTCCACCTGAGGAAGGTTCCCTTTCCACCTTTATTGGTGAGTTCATTTTGAAACTCATCTGGCGACTCCACCTTCCCAGAATCCTTATTTCCCCAAACATTTTTCCCCTGGGAATTTCAATCCTTTTAAGGTTTACCAAAGAAGTCCTCCTATCAAGTCTCTTGTTGCTAAAACCCTTTTTCATAATACCATTCGTCTTCTTCCAATGGATCTCCCTTGGGAAATGGGCCTCTACATACACCTTAACATAGCCAATATCCAAGGTTACCCTAAAACAATGCCAACATAAGTCAACATGTGGTTTCCAAAGTTCCCAAGAAACAATGTGATAATTGTCGAAGAACACATTTATGTCATGGTTTGGGATATGGACAATGTAGGTATTGATCATGAATATGTGGCCATGAGACTATTCGGTTCATCATTGAATGAAGAAGCCCTTGATTGGTTCAAAGGAATCCCTGATAATCATATCACGACCTATGATTATTTTTTCACCTTATTCAAGAGAATATGGTCAAGAAACATAGATGGTGGGACACTTGGGACTCAGTTAAATAAAATAAATAAAAAGGAGAATGAAACGGTGATGTAATTCATTTCCATATTTGACAGTTTGTACAATCAAATTCCAATAGATTACCATCCTACAACATCATCATTTCATCTCCTTTACATGAATGCTTTTGAAGGATAGTTCTGATACATTCCTAAAGATAAAACTCCCACGTCATTCGCAGAGGCTAAAGAGTTCAGTATCAACATTGAAGAAAATATCCTTGACTAAAAAATAGAACCTTTTCAGTACTCTCATAACAATATATAATCAAGGATGAAGGTTTCCAAAAATAGTTTTCCTGATTTTATTTCTCTCTTGACTCAAAAGATAGACCAAATGAATACTCATTTTGTTCAGGTGAATAATCAACTTATGAACCGTATGACTATAGTGGAAAGAAATCAATATGCTCCCAAACCTTGGCTTTCCAAACAATAAAGAGATTCCACTGGTTGGAAACCAAGACATCAATAAGAGGCAAAGGCCCCAGATACTTATAAACTTGTTGGGACAATTAATATAGAAGCTTGGTGTCTCCCATTCCAGGAACCCCACAAGCCCCTAACAAGACAAAGAGTATATGGAAAATACAAACTTCATGATTTCCAATCTCAATGATGAATAGGTTACTCAAGAATAGATCAATGAATCAAAAATAATATGAGAAAGAGAGGGGAGACTTAGAACCTTAAGTAAATTGAGATATGATAAGAATAAGGAATTGAGGAGGAGGGAAATCCTAACCTATAGAATAAAAAATTCTTCATCCCATCCATCACAACCTAATACTCCTCTTCCTTCAGTAGAAAAGGTGGCCCCACCACCTCCACCACTGGTATGTGAGATGCTTCCTAATAAAATCCTACATATGACATTCAGTTGAATATAGATGTTCAAAACATGTTTGAAAAACTAAATATGATGGTCACAGTGATAGAGATGTGTAAGATCCCTTCCACAAAAATGGAAATATTGAGGATATTATAGGTGCCAACCAAGAAGGAGGATCCTCCCATAATTTTGAATACTCTGTATCTCAATCATCCAAGTGACAAGAACCATCCCTTCTATATTTCATTAGGCATGAATGGCCTCCACCTGAAAAACTACATTCTTGATTCATGGGTCTCAACAAATGTCATATCATTGAAGGTAATGAAACAACTTGGTTTGAAGACAACCTGACCTTATGGAAATGTTTGTGGTATTGTTTCAATAAGAGTTGAGGTATTGGGGGTGTGTGAAGATGTTGAGGTATTTTTGATATATTTTCCACATATCAATGTCCTCATGTAAATATTGGTGATCGATGTTCCGAATGCCTGGGGGATGCTCTTGTCGAGGAATTGGTCCTCTTCCCTTGGATTTTTCCTTAGCATGAACCTTACACATTCATATATTCCCATGGGAGATGACACGTATGATATATTACATAAAAGAGAAAAGAAAGATACACATGTGATGGATCTGAGGGGCCCTATCTATCTCAGTGAACTCTACTATGATATGCCTCCACAAGTTATTGCGTATGATCCATATGAGTTACCCTTCATGCAAGAAGATTCTATAGATATGTTTCTACCATGGATAGATAAAAAGAAGACTACAAAGTACCATGGGGAAGGAGTTGGGATCTATCAATATTATACAAAAATAAGATGAGGAACATGAAGAAATTTCCAAAGATAGAGTCCAAATAGAGCTTCCATGAAATAATAATACACCTTTCAGCAATTTCAATGAAGGAAGTACTTTTCTCATGTAGGACAAAAAAAAAGGGAAAGTCTAGATATGACCAAGAGTATAACAATTCTTGGCTTGGCCCCTTTATCGCCAGGAAGAAGTCTAACAAATAAAGGTATTATCTGACAGCATTAGATGGAAGAAATATGCCACTACCAGTAGATGGGTCTCTTCTCCAACCTCACATCTAGGTCACATGACTTATTTAGGGCCGCTGCCCCAGGTAAGTAGGTAAGTCATTTTGATTCCCTGCATTTTCCTCTTGATTTCTCATATCAGTTTAGAAGCATTTCATTTTCATTTTTCTCTACCTGCACTATTGATTTCATGATTAGCTTAAAATTTTTTGAAAAAATGTCAAAATTTTATTTTTCTACTTTAGTCGGCCTTTATTATCATCATATGAGAACACGGATGAGTAGGCCATCCTACACTTGACAATTTGATGTTTCCTTGCAGGCACATGTCTACCAAGATATGTTTCATTTATCATACACTCTATGATGAGCACATGTCCCAAAGTAGGAAGTAGATGTTATCCCCATTTTGTGGATAACTAAGGAGATTATGTAACAAGGCCCTCATGTTGCAAATATGGAGTTCTGTGAGACTACATGACCAACAATACCCTTTTTCATAGATGGGAATACCACTCACCACCACATATGCTCACGGGTTTGTAGATGACATCCATCACACCAACTGGCTTTCGAAAGGAATTGAGCCTTCCTCCATGAGGTACAAGTCAGTATTATAGTGAGCAACATTTCAATATTTAATTCATTTGATTATGTTATATCTTAGATTTCTCTAGATTTCATTATATATGTTTGGACATTACACATTTTTCCCTACTTCACCTTGGTCATTGACATTGTGCCCTAGTAAGTGGTCTTCCTTGGGTATTGGTTTTCTACTAGGAACTCCCTTAATGAGCCATTGTACAATTCTCGACCATACTTACCACTTTCCATCATTATTCCCCTCCACTTATTTATCTCTTGGGATTTCAGGGTGCATTGACCTAAGAAGGCGTTCTCCCTCATTATATGGGAAGAATGGGTTGAATCTCCAGAGGGGTTGATGTTGGGTAAAAGATAAAATCCTTTTATAAACCTTCCAGATCATTTTCCCAAGGATCACCCAAGAAAGATGTGAAAAGATTATCTTTGAATAAAGGGGGCCCATAATATAATAAATAATGCTTAAAAGATTAGTTGAATAATAGAGTGTCTCATCACGAGCTGACCTATCATTTCCATGAATATATAGTGGTATGACATTGACATCATCTAGTAACCAAACTAGGGAAATGGATCTTGGTTGCATAGCTTAGAGAAAGGGGGTCTCATCATGAGCCAACCTTCTCATTTCCACTAGGTGTTTGTGGGTGGCATTGTCATCATCTAGTCACCACGCCAGGTCAGTGACCTTCAATATCACCTTATTCTATATTGAAATAAAATACAAAGAAAAAAATGTAAAAGTAAATTGATGGGCTTGCAAAAAGTGCATTGTGGATGAAGGTACCACACACCCTCTACAAAGGCACCCATGAATGAGACACTATGACCCCTTGTATTCCATGAGCCCTAATTCCATTGAGTTTTGACCCCAAACAATTCATCCACTTTACATGGATTAGAAAGGGATATCTTGGAAACTCTACTTGACCTACGGTAAGATCTACCCAATAGGACACCTCACCAACCCTCCCATATTCAATCTTGAAAAGTCGCATAGTGTCTTTGAGAAATTAAATATTTGATATAATGATATTTTATGCACATCCTTAGATGGCTTATTTATTGATTGGGTTAACTTATCAGCATGTTATGACTTGAGATCCTTGGAGGGCTTGCTCATTTCTCTTTCCATGACCTAGTTGGTGGAAAATTTTGGGAGAACAAGCCTAGCTTGGGCATCCATGGGGTTACAAGCCCACAGGTTAGATGCCAAGGGCCCACATTCCGAATGACAAATATCAAACTTGGAAGGCCTTGATGATGCCTTGGAAGACATAGCCTAGCCCCCACATGCCAAACATTTTTCCTAGGAGAGTAAAAACATCACTTCTAGAGGCATTATGTCACCTAGGGGGTTAGGCCTTGGTGGTAAGGTGCCACTCATTGACACATGGATGTTTTGAGTAGAAGAGGCTATTAACCATGATTATAACATGTATATGTTTTACATGTGGCCTTAAGAGGGCTACCCATGCTTATCCAACACCAATGACTTCTTCAAAGTGGAAAAAGTGTCCCCTGAAGGGGAGACATCCATGTAAAATTAGGGTTTATTTGTTGTAACATCCCGCTCTGGCGCACTTACAAAAATTATTCTTTGAGGACACTTGCTCGCAAGTGATATGGGATTTTCTGATATTAATACACTTATGATTGATTATGATGCGTTCTGATAGACGACATGATGTTTTACTACTTGATGTAGACAGGTACTATTGACTCAGTTTTATTGAGTGTGCAGGGTTTCGGACCTTGAGGATGCATAGGCATCGGTGGAACCCCCTTGGACTCTGGATTAAGTCAGGGAGTGTGCTATTTGGGTTGATTCGTTTACGATGATATTGCTTTGTTTTGATGATATGATATTGATTTTATGATATGTTGTTGACATTCTGACACAATGGTTGATGATGCAGGCTAACGATAGCTTGCCGACCAGAATCACATATGGAGTAAAGGGGACACACATGATTTCCAGAGAGGTTGAGGGAGAGGTGTGGACAGTAGCCCTCCCACAGCCTACTAGCACTCCCGTCGTGGCTCGAACTGTAGGTTAACGAATACCTAGTTCGAGAGTATCCACGATGTCGTGAGGGAAGACTGCGACAGTCGCTCACGATGATTCTAAGGGGCGCGCAATAAGGTAGGGGCCTTATTCCTTAGAGCCCTTAGTCTCCCACAATTTCACCTGGCGGAGTGTTGACTTCAGGGGTTATATATGTCTAACAATCCGTCAAGTCGGCGAGTGGCACCCTTGGAGCACATGATGCATCCTGAAGGGCACGTCGTGCAAAAGAAACACAAGTTGGCGAGTGGCACCCTTGGAGCACGTGGTGCATCCTGAAGGGCACGTCGTGCAACAGAAGCAAACAAGGCGAGTGGCACCCTTGGAGCACATAGTGCATCCTGAAGGGCACGTCAGATTGGTGACGATGATGAGATAACCTAGATGACCCTAAGACCTTAACGCCTGATACATTCTTACAATGCCTCCCCTAATTAATTGTCGCCCAGTTCAAATCTAAACCTAAATTTAAAACATCTCTAAGATAAAATTCTTGACAAGCCCTAAGAAAAGATCCTGCAAAAATAAACATAAGGGCGTAAACTAAAACCCTCCTAGGTTTTAATTAAAGTCTTCTTAAAATTAAAGAGGGTAAGGCGAAGAAAGGGGATAAATCCATTAAAATACGTGGTGTTAATGGTAAAAAGGAATATAAAGTNAAAACATGTGAGAGTACAAAAGTAATGAATTTAAAAATATAGAAAGGATTAATAAGCACATTTATCTCTTGGGTTTAAAAAAATAAAAAGAGAGGGAAATAAATAATAGAAATGAGGAAACTTGTAATAAAGAAAACTTAATAATGGAAAGTAGGGGACATAGGGTAAAAAGCAAAAAGGAATCAACAATTAAGGAGTTACTAAAATGAACTAAATCTTGGCAACTTCATTTTAGGAAGGTTATTAAAATCATGAGAGGGGATCTAGGAACCCTAGGAGTAATTTTAGGAGCGATTAAAGGGGGGTGAGGGAATTGAGTCTTTTAATTATTAAAAAGAAATAAATTTTTGGAGAACCGTGGGGATGAGTGACACTTGGATGGCAGTGAATTTTTAGAGGTTTGTCATAAAAAATTAATTAATAAAGATTTAGGAAAGTAGGTGGGTCTCAAATTTCTATAAAAGAAGGGGAAAGGAAGGAAGAAAGGGGGAACGGTTAGCGTAACGTTACGCTGTCGAATTGTGTCTTGACGGATTGCTTGTGAGGAGTTGGGTTTATCTCAGCTATATTAGAGTGGTAGCTCAGCCTTGGAGGCGAGCTGAGAATCTAGTCTTATCTCTGGATCTTGTGTGTCCCCTTTGCGGCTCGGGGGGCTAAGGGGGAAGCAGAGTACCCCTAGCGATTGGCTGGGAGGTACCGGTGAGCTTTCCACGGTCGGCAAGAAGGAGAGGCAAGGAGCGTGGGGCATCAATCGAGGCGCGGAAAACATACGAGGCAGGCACAAGGAAATAGGTACGCTCATTATTTAAATGTGTATAATGCATTAAATATTAGGCTGGGAACTGTAAGATGATTGTAATGTTCTGAAATGCTGGTTCTGGCGATCTCGCTTGCTGATATTTTATGTAAGTAAAACTAGATCTGGATTTCCCTCTAACACTTGTGGGTTGATTTCTAAGATCAGTTGATCTGGTGTTTATATCTGGCATTCGCTTGTATGAGCGTTGGCAAATGTCTATATTATTATTCTTCGATCCGTTGAAGATTTCGTTTTCAGGGTTGGTTTTCTTGGGCGTTCTGAAATTGTTGGCTTTCTGCATTCGTTTTGTGGTGCTTCAATTCAATGGGTGTTTTATTTTTACCTTTCCATGGGCATTCTGATTTCTGTGGGTGTGTGTAATGATGGTGGGCGTTTACATTTGTTTATGGGCATTTGTTATTTGCATGGGCTGTCTTACAGTGGCATTTTTTATTACAGTGGGCAATTTTTATGCAATGGCATCGAAATTGTTTTTACCGTGGCACTTGGTATACAGTGGCGATCCTTTTTTTTACCGTGAGCAATTGTCCTTGGGGGGTTTTCTCTTTTTATACAGGGGCGTTTCTTTTTATAGATTTTGTGGGAAAACTCCTATTCTACGGGTTCGAGTTTCTGTGGGCAATCGTTGGGGGAAAATCTTGTTGCAGGTTATTGTCCTTACGTTTTTACAGAGTGCGTTGAATTTCTGGTATGAGTTGCCGTGTGTGCTATGTTGCGCCTTATTTGTGGGCGTTTCTATTCGTGTGTTTGCTATGTTTTGATTTCGTTTTATGACTACGCTGTAATGCTGTGTGTGCCCAGGAGTGAGCGTTCATTCTGCGTTTGCATTAACTCCCTGCGTTTTCGCTGCAAGGAATTGCTCTGCGTTGGCGTTCCCTCCATTACCCTTCATATCAATTCTACAGCGACCCGGATGCTTACCCTGCGCTCCAAAATCACCACCACGACCCATTCTGTTACGTGAAAACGAGGATTGGTGTAGATAAACGATGACAACACGCTAGCACAAGTCCTCCTCCTCACTAATGTTTATTTCTGTAACCTGAAACCTTAACCGCATGCCAACAACTTTCATTGCAGCCTTTACGGGAGTAAAAAGATGAACCACGCCCAACATGGTTCCACTGTCACCTTTACCTTCCAGCAAGGGCATCCCCACCAGGTTTGGCTTCAAATCTTGTTTTTGAGCAAAACTGAAACAATTGGCATAGCAAATGGATGGCCACGACCTAGAATAAAATCGACCAGTGAATCTCTCACACCCGGTTACAAAACACTAGCATGGCAAGGTTAAGGAACAATTATAACAAACCTAAAGACCAACACTACAAAACTGGAAGTATCTTGTAATATAAATTCCTTAAGAACTGATAGAATAGAATTGGTTGCCGTATTTTGTAGTCAGATTTTAAAATTATGTATAGTGCATCGATTAAAGAAGTATGAATGTTGATGCATCTAATTAAACTAAACTGGTTGAACTTGCCTCCTGAAACACCATGTGAAGACAATCCCTAAAACAAGACCATTTCCAAGTTTCTACAAAATTGAAGTAGCCTCAGGAGGAGACCAATCACAAAAACAAAAAGTGCCCAATTAAAGTCATGTTTGAGTTCCCTTCTGATTTTAAAGGTTGTCAACCAGCCAGAGAACATAAAAGCTACCATAATGGATTAAGATGCACCATCTAGTTCAATCATATAATTACTTGATAATTGAAGAAATTGTAGGGACATTTACTGCTCAATTCAAAGGAATATCTGATGTTCTAGTATGCCCCCTTAACAATCATTGATACAGATTATTTGAAGGCTACCACAGTAACTGCTACATTTATCTTATGAAAGAAAATTACAAATGACATTGACCTTAGGGTGCTAATGGGAATCGAGACAGTGAGCTTAAAAGGAAAGCCTATGTAAATTGAGTTTATATGGAAAGTTCATGCATATTGATTTTATATGAAAGTTATGCATATTGAGTTTATTAAGTTTAAAGGGGTAGTTTATGCATTAAATTTGGTTCTAAATTTCTAGCTATTAGATGTATACTGAGTAGAGTTAGATGGCTCCTTATGGCATTATGGATGCAAATATTGATGGTGTACTTAACAATTATGTAATGCATGTGGTATTTATACCAATATTTGGGGTAAGGCTGGTTTTAATTACTCTTGAGGATCATGTAAAAGGGGAGAAAATTTAATGTAATGTTTGATTTAAGTTAATGCTAGTGTATGGTAATGATTGTTAAGATACAGTTATGGCAAGAAGTGAATTAAATTAGCTTAGATACAGTTTCTTGGTTTATATGGTTTAAATGAAATAGTTCTGGATATCTTCGCATAGAGCTAGATATTTACATAATTGACTGAATGTGAGGCAATGTAATAATATGATAGGTTTTTGAGAAGAGAGACATTGTGGTTATCATTATGGTTATGTGGTTGAAATGTTTTCAAAATTGTTAACATATAAAACACAAGGCCTTAAAACCATGCACAATCAGTCCTTAGGAATTAGTATCGGGGAATCAAAACTAATTTTTTTACATTCCTTTAGTGGTAGATTGGCAGCTAGTGAACTAGCGGTATTTACAAGTAGTAATGGATCAGAATTTAATGCTAGTTGTGTCGTGGATAATGCCTCATTCAAATATTGGTAGGTTGTTGTCAAAGTTCCTTTGGATTGTGCCTTCCGTAGGGGTCGTGGTTTTCCTTAAGTATTATAGTACTCGGTTGTAGTCATTTGTATTGCTTGGTCTGCTTGTGTTGAGCGGGGGGTAGACGTCTCCTCGTAGCCTTAGTATGTATGTCTGCATGTTTGTTTATTCGTGTAAGGAATCCAGTGCCGTATCAAGAGTCTCGGGCCCTTTAAAGGAAGGGTTTCCACTCTTGCGACACACCTGCCGGAGATTACTAGTTTCTTCCTGAGCAGTCGGCCAGGAGCCTGTCTAATCTTCTTTCGAGAAGACATAAGACTAAAATACCTAATTTTCTGTGCAGAAATAGTAAAATCTACTGTTGGATTCTTCCGTCTGGACTGTACTGTACTTAACACCTGGTGTCGTTTTTTGTTTACAGCTGCTAGTTGTACACCTTATGTCTAGGGGCATATATTGCTTGTTGTCACTGAGATATGTCGAGGTCGTCTTGTGTGTTCGTCATTCTTGCGTCTTGTTCTAGGTCGGGTTACTAGTTTCTGCCTGAGCAGTCGGCCAGGAGCCTGTCTAATCTTCTTTTGAGAAGACATAAGACTAAACACCCTGCTTTCCTATGCAGAAATAGTAACCCTAACACCATGGATTCTTCCCTATGTGTTCTTCCTGTGCACCCCAGTATGTCTTAATGATGTGTTGTGCTCCTTGTGCCTATGGTCGTATATTGCTGCAGTTACTCATTGTGTGCCTTCAGTTTTACTTTGTTGTGGTTGCGTCTTATGGGTTGTCGAGTGGCGACGTGGAGACACGTGTGTTTGTTACTTCTACATGCGCGCACACACCATAAACAAAAAAAAAAAAAATTGCACATGTTTCCAGAGTTGTTTCCGTAATGAGGAGGCCGTTATATTATTTCCCATTGAAAATATTTTTCTAATAGTGAAAATATTTCCCATTGAAAAAGTGAAACTTTAAATGATTTTTTTAATATTACTTTGTTAAATGGGGGAATATTAGGGTTGTAGACCCCTAATATTATGGTTTACCCCTTAATTTGTGGACAACTCACCTTGGCGACATTTGTATAAATAAGAGATCATAAGATCTCATTTTAACATAACTCTCCCTAATTGTGAGAAGTATTGGTCTGAAATTTTCACTATATTTGGAAAGATTTTCTCTTTTAGCTCTTTTTTATGGTTATCTCTTGATGTGAAGGTTGATGGGAGTGATGCACTAGCCTTGGAAGTATTTTCTCTTGCTATTGTGGTGGATTATCTTGGCATGTTTCTTTGAATTGGTATGGATTTTACTCTCATGCTATCATTATTTTCAAGTTAAGGATTGTTGTGCTAGGTGCTAGGTGGAAAGTATAAGGGAATACACCCCCACCATAGTCTTCATCATTTTATTCTTCATCTCATTGATTATACAAGGGTTTGCTAAGAGAAGCATAAGGGCATACACCCTCTTAGCTTAAACCCTAGCTAAAGAAACTTTCCTTGGGATGTAAAAGTGATTAAACCCCCATGTAGGTAGCCTCTCTAGCCCTTTCTTCATTTGACTCCATTAACCCAATAATAAAGGCACTAGTCTTATACTTTTTGCATTGGAGATATAAAATCATTTCCTTGGGAAATATGATTTTCGGTCATTTTTACTTCTTGCAAAGTGGATTCTGTTCCTTGTTCCTTGGGAACCTCACAACCAATAACTCATCCCCATCAAGGGGATACTTCTTTCTATTTTTATAGAATTACATCTTCAACCATTAGGGATGCGCAAACCCTAACTTATTTGCTTGAATAATTCTCTTATCAACCATTGGATTTTGATCAAACTTTTCACACTTATTCTTCTTGGTCCAACACACTTTTTGGCAAAGCTTGAGGGGATTTTAGAGGATGATTTTCTTTCTATAATACATTGAATGTTACAGCCATAACGCTGATATAATTTTCTGCGGATTTTTTTTTACAACAACCTTATCTTTTATGATAGAATATTGTATTTTCATCTTGAGTAGTATAAACCATGGTTTGATATACCATATATCCCTCTACCATATAATCCTCAGGACATGCTCTTTGTATAACAAAATTCTTCAATGATTTCAAGTGACACTCAACCATCCACATTGACCTTGTCTGTACAGGTCCACACTTTTCAATCTACTCAACTCGGTGTATGAAGTAGTGTTCTTGTGCATTGAAACATTTCAGAGGTAGATACTTTTACATTTCAAACATTAGACAAGGAATTTGTAACCTCCAATACTTTATATATTATTTATACATTTATGTAGCTGAAAACCGTCTACAAATGATGCAAGCAAATAACAAGTTCCAACAAAAAGTATATAGTATACATTACAACTAAAACACATGTAGTCAAATATAATTTGTACAACAAATTGAACAAATTACACTTTAAATATAAATCACCTCTCACCTCATGTATTTTCCAAAATAATATATAACTTGCTTGACATTGTTGTCGAAGTTTTCTGGGAGAGATAGAGGTAGAACATACTGTAACATAAAAAAATGATCATTATTTATTGCCAAATTAGTAGAAAAATAACACTAACAAAATGTTTCACCAATATAGAAATATATACACCAAAATAATTACCTTAATCAAGGTATGCCAATCATGATGTTTTACCCCACATAATTCACCTTTATTTGTTAGTATATTCTTTATGTTTGAAGAAAATCCATTGGGAAATTAAATTTTTTCAATAGCCTCTTTTACATCCTTGATTTGTTGCCCTATCAATAACCATTAAAGGAAACTTATATTTTGGTCTTATGCATCGCTATTTGAATGAATCACACTTTGCATTGCATGATTGGCCTCCTTAATGTCAATACAAATATTGAAATTCTTTTCTTTGTCACTCCTTCCATCTAAGATTCACCATAAAATTTTGGTTACATTCTTCCCAATGCACATTGTATCAAACAAATGAACAATTTCTAGGCTCTCATAGTAGTGGATCCTACTGAATTGTATGGGATAAATTTTTATTCCTCATGGAAGCACCCCATTATTAATGCCTTCATGATGACCTTCAAGGTGAAGAAAACAAATTAAAGATATTACAACAATACTTGTCAATTAATAAAATGAACAAAATGCAATAAAAATATAAAATATTCTAAACATTTCATGTATGATACATAGATAATTTGATCCATACCTTAATGATTTCTATTATATCGCAACTTCCATAGACGAGGTGTCATTATTTTTGGTTTTACTCCAATATATTATTTCCCATTGAAAATATTTTTCTTGGTACTTCGATACCTATGGTTCTTAGAGAGGAAGTGCCTATACTCATCAAACACATCCTTTCCTAAACTACTTGAACGACAAGATTTCATATTAGGACCACAATCTGGACATGGAAATTTACCCTTCGTTTGAGGAACTTCAAGAGATGGATTAAATAATTGTATATAAATTATTCGAGGTATGTTTGATGAATGGATTATATAAAAATAATGCATAATATGAAATTCATAAAATTAAACTGTTAAGAACCAAACATCAATATAGCATAGAAAAATCTCAGGAAAAGTACTCAACGCCTTGAAAAAGAGATAATTTCAGATAATAAGCCTCTTCGAGGGGGAAACCTCCTTTTACCGCACTTAAATGTTCAAGTACAAGATGATTCAAAATGAAAATGTCTCCTTGGTATATATAAGAGACTAGGAGGTATAATTAGAATTAATGGCCTAAAGCCAACATAAATAAAATAACATTACTAATCTAATATGCCCCAATTAATGGGTAATAAATAACATTATTAATCTAATATGCCCCAATTAAAGGGTAATGATCCAATATTAGGGCTTAACATGCCCCTCCCCTTGAGACAAGTGTTGTCCGCAACGCTTGAGTAACTCTGGATGCTTTTGTATAAAAGACTCATTTTCCCAAGTGGAATCTTCAGTCGGTAGTTTCCTCCATTTAATGAGATACTCTGAAATGGATATATTCCTCAGTCAGCGAATTCTTGTTTCAGTGATGGATTCAGGCTCCAATATGATTTTTCCTTCCTCGTCAAGTTCTGGAAATACAGTTTGAACTGTGATCTTGTCGCCTATAACCTTCTTTAAGCATGAAACATGGAAAATTGGGTGTACTCTTGAATATGCAGGCAACTCCAATCTGTATGCCATAGTACCAATCCTTTGCAACACCTTATAAGGGCCATAGTACTTTGGTGATAATTTATTATCCTTCTTGGCTTGCTTGAGGGACATCTGTTTGTATGGTTGTAGTCTTAAAAATACCCAGTCCCCTACTTCAAAACTTCTTTTAGTACGATGTT
>ML784295.1:115582-125848 GCA_009831015.1 Picea engelmannii | reverse complement strand
ATAGTGTGCTATCATTTCTTCCGTGAAAATTGTCCAAGTGACAAGTGATTTGTGAGAACAAAGCCATCGATACCATACAAATTGATTAGGTTCTAAATATAAAGAAGCAATTTGTACCTTTTGTGTATGTGGCACATTATGGAAATCAAAGAATTACTCCATCTAAAGTATCCATGTGATTGGGTCCTTGCCATCAAACTTCCTCATATCAATCTTAGGAATGTGGCTGGTCTTCAAACCAAAGTTGGAGTTTCTCCATTCTTTATTCACCTTCCTTGTGTCCTCATCATGAATTTCATGGGATGCATTTTCACTTTCAGGTGTTTTATCTGTTACAAATTTTTTCAATACTTCCATCATCTCCCCTTTTAAACCATCTATCTTAGTATCCAACTTAGCTTCCATTGAATCCATCTTAGTATCCAACTTATCTTCCATTGAATCCATCTTAGTATCCAACTTAGATTCCATTGAATCCATCTTATTTTGTAGTTCATTTATGTCCCTACACATTTATTCACCTTCATCAAGAGTCCAAGTAGGATTTTCTAGAGGATTATTTGGTGTAGAAGTTCCCTTTTTGGGTGGCTTGTTTGTCAAGTATCACTTTTGAACCTTGATTTTGAGGTGGTTCTGCTAGAAAATATTTCTTCTGTTGTATCTCCCAAGTTTCATCCCTTATGAGTATGAAACTTTCTTTTATGTATTTCTCTGATATTTCTTCTCTGCAATGCCACAGGTCTGATCAAAATTGGATGTGCCAAGTGGAATTTACAATAACTTCCCCACAACTTGCCGATGTTTGTCCTTTTCAGGATATCTCACTTGTATAGTGTGCCCCGCCCAAAATAATTGATATAAAATTCTGACACTCGCACCATAAATACTATAGATTATCCACGATCCAATGAAACTAGTCCCACGCAATTTGGATACTCTAGGAATAAGTTATGATTGTTTTACCTGAAACACCTTCTTGAGACTAGTTAGATACCCTATCTTACACAGGGTGTATCTACAAATTTAAGATGACCCAGAAGATGAACTGTTTACCAAAGATAACTTACTAATTTTTGTAAATAGCCTCCAATGTTTAGGGTCTGAAACATTACAGAAATTTTTTTATAGCGAAAATTCCGCAATGACTCAGTTCAGGATGATTCCAGAACCCTATCTTTTACAGACTGTATCTCCGAAAGTATAAGGCCTCAGGAGATGAATTTTGAACCCAACGTACGTTGACCCATCTACTAAATATCCTCCAAGCCATTCATTCTGAAACATTGTAGAAAAAAAGTTATAGCACAAATTCCACGGTGTCTCAGATGTAGCAGCGAAACCCCAAGACATTGAGCTCTTATACCATATGTAAAGAACCAAATATCAATATAGCATAGAAAATCCTCAGAAAAAGTACTCAAAGCCTTGAAAAAGAGATGATTTCAGATAATAAGCCTCTTCGAGGGGGCAACCTCCTTTTACCCCACTTAAATGTTCAAGTACAAGATGATTCAAAATGAAAATGTCTCCTTGGTATATATAGGAGACTAGGAGGTATAATTACAACTAATGGCCTAAAGACGACATAAATAAAATAACATTACTAATATAATATGCCCCAATTAAGGGGTAATGAGCCAATATTAGGGCTTAACAGAATCTTTCCTCGACCCAACTTGGAGACTACAATTTAATTTATAAGGGGTTGAGAGCTGAGGAATTAAGGGTTAAGGAATTAGTGATGGAAGGTCTAGGGGTTAGGGGATATGGGTTACGTTTTAAGGGTAATTAGGGGTCAAGGGATAAGGGATTAGGGGTTAACCAATTATTGACCATCCAAGGGTTAGGGTTATCTAGGATTTGGTATTCTATATGGACAAATCAACTCAGGTTATAGTAAGAAACAAAGACAACAAATCAATGATGAATCTTTTGCAATTTATTAAGATGTTTATGAATATGCTGAAAAAATATAGGAAAAATGTTACCCTTCTTGACAGGTAGAAAGAGAGACACTTTGTGAGATATATAGTCACAACTAGAAAAAACAATCATTATTATTTCTCCTTCATCATTATGTCATATTCTTCCTTGATTTCACTTCATCAACACATATTTTAAGTGGATGGAAACTTTCCACAACCAAACTTAGAGAAAATGGTTTAATTTATAAGGGTTGAGAGTAGAGTTATTAGGGGTTGACACATTAGTGCTCCAAGGTTTAGGGGTTAAGGGTTAAGGGGTTACAGTTTAAGATGGGGTAATTAGGGGTTAAGGATAAGGGAATTTAATGGTTTATAGGTGTATAAGGGTTCAAGGGATAAGGGCTTAGGGGTTAATAGGTTATTGGTCATCCAAGGATCAGGGGTACTTAGGGGTTGGTCTTATATATGGAGAAATCAACTTACCTAGTGAGAGAAAGAAACGAAGACAAAAGATCAATGATGAAGATTGTGCAATTTATGAATTTGTTTATGAATATGTTAAAAAATATAGGGAAAATGTTACTTTTCTTGACATGTAGAAAGAGAGACGATTTGTGAGATATATAGTCACAACCAACAAAAACAACATATTATTATTTCTCCTTCATCATTATGTGATATTATTTCGTTATTTCACTTGGAGTCCACAAGTTTTGAGTGGATGGAAACTTCCCCCGACCCAACTTGGAGACCACAAGTTAATTTATAAGGGGTTGAGAGATGAGGGATTGGGGTTTAACACATTAGTGGATCAAGAGTTAGGGGTTAGGGGTTAAGAGGTTAGTTTTTGAGGGATAATTAGAGGTCAAGGATAGAGGTATTTAATGGTTTAGGGGTTTATAATGGGTCAAGGGATAAGGGATTAGGGGTTTACAGGTTATTGGTGTTGGAAAGTTGGTTTTCGTTGATGTAAACCCTTGGAGAATTTTGGAATCCCCAGAGTTGTGCTCATGAGGAATGAATTTGACTGATGAATATGAGGTTGAAAAACATTGCAAGTACATCCAAAACCCTCATAGATGGATATTCCTCGTAATTTATTTTCCAATAATAGGTGGTACGCCACATGGTTCCTCACAGTTGAGGAGTTATGTCCTCATGAAGTTGAAAGCCTCAAAGAATCGTTAAGAAGTCCCTAAATGGTTGCAACAAGAAGTTACAAGTCATTAATTAAGAGGTAAAACTATTGTAATAATAAATAATGAGTTGACCCTAAAAGTTAAGAAGTTCGTAAACGGTTGCAACAAGAAGTTACAAGTCATTAATTAAAGGGTAAAATAATTATAACAAGAAATAATGAGTTGACCCTAAATTCAGTAAAAGGGTAAGACAATTACAGGTTAGCCCCAAAATAAGTCACTTGAAAAGTATAAATACACATCAAGATTCTCTCATTTATACACACAATTTCATTGAATATCTATCTAGTGAATACTTAATCTATTGGAAAATATGAGGTATCGAGGTTGAGATAAAGTAAAGGGAATGTTTGTTACAAGTTTCAACAAGGTATGATGATGTAGCAATGTTGTTACATGATATGAGGTATGTCTGTATACATGATATTGATTGTTATATCTTGATGCTATGACACATGCTTG
Organism: Picea engelmannii; assembly: GCA_009831015.1. NCBI lineage: Eukaryota > Viridiplantae > Streptophyta > Pinopsida > Pinales > Pinaceae > Picea > Picea engelmannii. The sequence goes on along the minus strand of ML784295.1, from coordinate 122,262 downwards.
AGACATGTTTTGGGGATGTTTGGCATATGTTTGAGTCTTATTTTGGATGTATTGGCACATAAATTTGGCACATGGTTTTGGTATATTTTGGATACTTGCATACATGGTTTGTCGCATGTATTGGCATATTGTTTGAGGGATATATTTGAAGTTTTATCACATACTATAAGCATAAAGTTACATTTATAGATTCATATCTTGGTGAATTTGGTCATATCATTTGGAGACATTCTTGGTGATCTTGGAATGAGATATATATGGTTATGAGTTTGATCCAGTGACAGTGATATAGGTAGTGACATGTTGATGAATCAGTGACAAGTTGTTTATCGATGACAGGTTGAGTGTGCATTTATATTTCAGAGAGGTGGGACGGGGCAAGGAAAGGGGGTCATAGCCTCCTTCTGGTTTGAGCAAGATAACATATGGAGTTGGAGCTTCCTTCAGGTTGGGGACTGTAAACTAGGGGGTTGGAGCCTCCTTCCAGTTGGAGCTAGAGAATTTAGGGAGTTTTGTTTTCCTTCAAGTTGGAGCCTATAAATAGGGGGTTGGAGCCCCCATCAAGTTGGTGGTGGAGAATTTGGAACTCAGTTCTTCCTATGAATGTAATATTTTGATATATAAGAAATAATTCATTGGTTTTCTCCCATTTGGGTTTCCACGTAAAATACTAGTGTAGTTTGTAGATGTGGTTATGATGTAATTCATTGTTTATGGTTATATTTTTATAATATATTAATTTCAATAATAAGTGAATGAAATTATTGATTAGTTAATTTTGTGACTGAAATGGGTAAAAAGGGCTCAATACCGATTCACCCCCCCCCTCTCAATATTTCAATAATTTTCCATCCAATGGTTATGAATACTTAGGAGTTGGTATTATATATGGAGAAATCATCTTATATGATAGAGATAAACAAAGAAAAGAAATCAATGATGAAGCTTGTGAAATTTATCAAGATGTTTATGAATATTTTGAAAAAATATAGGCAAAATGTTACCTTTCTTGACATGTAGAAAGAGAGACACTTTGTGAGATATATAGTCACAACCAACAAAAAAAACCTATTCTTATTTTGCCTTCATCATTATGTCATATTATTCCTTGATTTCACTTGGTGACCATGACTTTTAAGTCGATGATAACCTTTCCACATCTTGGAGACCACGGTTTTTAAGGGGTTGAGATCTTATAAGGGTTATGGGTTAGGAATTAAGGGGTAAGGTTTTAAGGGGTAATTATGGGTCAAGGATATGAGTAGTTAATGGTTTAGGGGATTATAAGGGGTCAAGGTCTAAGGGATCAGGGGTTAATAGGTTACTTTCCATCCAAGGGTTAGGGGTAATTAGGAGTTGGTATTCTATATGGAGAAATCAACTTACCTGAGAGTGAGAAACAAAGACAACAAATCAATGATGAAGCTTGTGAAATTTATCAAGATGTTTAGTAATATGTTGAAAAAATATAGGAAAAAAGTTACCTTTATTGACATGTGTAAAGAGAGACACTTTGTGATATATATAGTCACAACCATAAAAAAAAACCTATTATTATTTCTCCTTCATCATTACCTCATATGCTTCCTTGATTTCACTTGGTGACCATGACTTTTAAGTCAATGGAAACTTTCCCACAACTTGGAGAACATGGTTTATAAGGGATTGGGAGCTTATATATCTCTCTGGTCCCTAACCCTTAACACACCCCTAACCTCTAAACCATTAATCCCTAACCCTTTAATCCCTATCCCCTAACCCATAACACCCTATCTCCCTAATCCTTAACACCTTAACCCCATTTCCTTTAAGCCATTAAACCCCTAACCCCTAATCCCTTAAACCCTAACCCATAAACCCTTCAACCAAAAACCCTTAACCAATAACCCCTTACCTCCTAATCCCTTAAATTATGAACCCATAACCCGACCTAACCCCTTAATCCCTAAACCTAAACCTATAAACCTTACTTCCTAAAACCCCATTAAGTTATAAATCCCATAGGACCTAAACCTACCTTAAACCCTAGCCTATTAAACCTTAACCCATTAACCACTAAGCCATAATATGGCCTTATTAACCCTTAAACCACTAAATTCAGAACCCCTAACCCCATAACCCTTGCATCCCTTAACCACTAAACCATACCCTAAACTCTAATTAAAGTCTACATCTTATGTATATTGCTTCTCTTCTTAACTTACTCTCAATTTGTTGTGTACATAGAATATATCTGAAAAAAATAAAAATTACATAATTTTCCTTCTACATTTAACATATAAACGTTTACAAAAAATATATGCAATATAAAGACATATAATGAATAACTTACCAAGGGATGATATTCATGCCAGCCTTCAAGGTATCCATACTCTCTACAATATCTTTTATCTTTTTTTATTAGAATTATCCTTCTATTATATCCCTTGCATATTTTACAAGAGAAATAACGTTTTTGATCACCCAAATCCTCCAATGTAGATTTCATGTCTCCTTTCCATCCTAGAGGAATGTTATGTGCCATTTTTCCTCAAAAATAAACCTCAATAGTTCAACTCTTTGTAATGCAATTAACTAAGTAAATTTTTTTTTTTTATTTTGACCTAAAACTCTCCCTTATAACCTCGACAAGCTGTCGCTAGTATAGCAACAACATCAAACGTCTATAACATATAAAACTTTTTTAATTATATATCACTTTTTCATTGGACTTATGATGGCTATTGACGAGAGAGACGTTGTATAATGGAAAAACATATTGACTTATTCAAACGTCAGTAAATATATCGTTGACCAGGTCAAACGTCATATATTTGACGATAAAGATTCTTTCATTGGATATTCGATGAACGTCGAGGCCTTTTTAAAAAAATACAAAAAATGAAATTAAAATCCGATAGTATGACTAATTTTATCGGTATTGTCGGAGTACGAGGTCAGATTTTCCTCCCATATGTAGTAGTGACGGTACCCTTTCATTATAATTGTACCCTTTGTGTCTTATATATATATATATATATATATATATATATATATATATATATATATATATATATATATATATACCAAGGAGGCCTAGTATTAAGAGTATCTTATCTCATATCATATTGTATTTTGAATTAGAAGTATTGTAAAATGAGATTTCCGCCTCAAAGTGGACTGTAATAATTGAATTTTTATCATTTTAAAGGTGTTGTATCGTAACATTGTAGCTACATCTTGATGAATCAAACCCTTCAGAATATAAGTTCTCTTCTAATGTAACCTCCAACTCCTTTTTTATTTCAAAAGGATATGGATTCTTCTCACTGGGTGTAAAATGAGGATCATTCAAATTATTTATTTTAGAATTAAGGTCATTGTCACATGATTCCAATGCATTATCTAGAGGTTGTTTTTCCATGTGAGGGAAAACCCATCTGAGATGAGACAGGTGGGAATTTTCCTATGGTTATAAATTGGGATTCCATGTTGAATTATTCCCTCCATAGTGTTTCTTATTTGAATAAATAAGAGGTGTTATCTGTATGGATGTCGGTGGCTTCCCATCTATTCCAACTAGTTCATTTTGGCAGTTTTCAAGTTCGACAGTTTTTTCTTAGTTTTCGAGTCCCTGATTTTTGGGGTCATTTTAAGGCCACAACATTTTTAGGGATCACCGCAGTAAACATGTTTGAGGATCACTACAATAAACATGTGTATTCCTCATATAGACCTTTCCAACAGGGTATTGTGCACCTAAAACAAAGGTCATATGAAAAAGTTACGACCCCAAGAAGTTGATGTAAGAACTTACCCAAACGGGGCCCACATGACTTTTGACACTTCATCTCCTAGGGTTAGTTTTTTGGATGTCTAGAGTTTTTGAAATTCCTGTTTATTGTAAAAATGCCTTGAGAGCCTCATTGTAATCATTTTCTTGCAAGTGAGCATAGTCGTCACATCTCTTCTTAGAGATAAGCCACCACCATTCTATCAAGCTTGTTTTCTATTGCATTTTATAGTTTGAACTTATTTCCTTATTGAGTAGAAACATTTTTTATTGCATATATGTTACTCTATGTTAAGCATCTTTTGATAATAATCTGTATTCATTTCATTCTTCTAGTAAAATCCAGATCAGTGGTATCAAAGCAGTCTTCTCCTTGTCATTCTTACTGGATGTCCCCAACGAGGTCAGGGTACAAAGAATCGAGTCTCGAGATTGTTTCTCTTGAGGAAAAAAGCTCTCCCACACCCAAGTGATCTCTCATGGTGGGATAAAATAAATATGATGGAAAAAGATATCCAATCAAAATTTTTCTTGAGGAATCCCTCATGCAATAGAGGAATGAGATGATGGATTGTTTTGTGCAAATCCTTCAACAGGTACCAAAAAGAAATACATCTTCCTCAAACGGAGTCGTCGCCCCATTCAAGGTATAAATCAACTTCAATATTCCTATATTTTAAGTTCAAATAGACATAGATGTTGTACAAAATGGTTGAATCCGCTAGAAGGGTATTTCTCTGTTCATAAGTTATCGAATAGAGAAAATATTACTTTTGTGCTCCTCAAAGTCGTTTCCCATGTCAAAGACTGGTGGGAAACTTTCCATGAGAAGAAGGAAATATAGGAAACCTCATTATTTACAGTTTTGGTCACCTGGGAGTCCTTCGGGAATGTTATTAAGGAACAATACTACCATGTTGAAAGTTATGATGACCTGTATACAAAATGGACCACACTACGACAAAAAAGAGACCAAGCAGTGCCTGAGTTCAGAAATATATTCCATACCTTGTGCACCAAGTTGGGTATCAAATATTTTGAGTGACATTTGGTGCTCAAGTATCATGGAGGTATGCATAGATACATCAAGGCCAAAATGGAGTTTCAGAAAATCTCATCCTTGGGTGCAGCCTACCAATATGTCATAAAAATCGAGAAGAGGATCAAACAAAAGACGCGTAAATTTGGGCTTGGGAACCCCTCACAACAAAAGCCAGGAAAGGGTGGCCCCAACCTATAGAAAAAGGGACAGAGCAAATACATACCACCTTAGGAAAACAAGTCCAGGACACAAGCAAATAAGGACACCAAAAAGGCAAAGAAATATATTGGGAAGTGATGGGACTTCCATAAGATCACCTAGCATAACATTGTTGATTGTCGCTCAAAGTAGTCATTGGTGGCTGAGGTGAAAGCCTCTAAATCAGATATGAGTTTCGACTCTGAGTCAGATATAGAAAGGGGGAGACAAATCATTGATGTAGAACTCAGTGTTATTGTTTCTACCACCAAGATCCATCCTGGTGAGCCAGATGATCCATAAGAAGGCGAGAGACTTTTTCATTCATATATGTGGGTGAAGGGTATCGCGCGACGCTTCATCGTTGATAGAGGTAGCCTAAAGAACCTCATTTCAGCAGAGGTTTTCAAGTGACTTATCCTGCAGACAATGTCACACCTACATCCCTACACCATCATATGGCTCCTCTAAGGAAGCGACATCCACATCAGCCAACAATGTCTCCTTTCATATGTCATCAAGCCCTTCAAAGACAGGGTATTTTTTTATGTTTCCCCTCTCGAAGTTTGTAATGTTATTTTGGGCCAACCATATTTATGGAAATTCCATGATGTATATGAGTGTAGGCCTTCCAGTGTTATTATTACTTTGAAAAATAAATTGTACAGGATGCCAGAGGAAATCCCACCTACTGTTATTTCCTTAATCTTTGCTAAGCAATGCAGGAAGGTCATCTCTTAGATGTGGAAGATTGTATTCTTCTTGATTCACTCTAAGAATGAGAAAATGCTCGTAGCCACATCCAGGGTCTAATTGACTGACCTCTCCCCACAGCATAAGCAAGTTCATAAGGTCATGGAAGAATACTAGGATATCTTCTCCTCACCTATCGGGGTACCGTTGCACTGTCAGGTCAAGCACCCCATCGATCCAAAGAATATAACACATACCCAACATTCTCCCACTTGTTGTTTTCTTTTCATATAGAGGGTTACAAGGTTACATAGTCAACAATCCATTGCAACAATTGTCATGGATCCTCTACACCAATAGAACTTCTCAATGCTCACATATTTTATTAATGAATTTGCAACATTCTTCAAAGTGTCCACCTTCATTAACAAAACTTTCTTTTCTTCAACCATGTATCTCACAAAGTGATATTGAATATCAATATCCTTTGTCTTTGAATCATAATATGGGTTCTTCACCACAAAAATTGCTCTCTGACTGTCACAATCTATCCTTACAACTTGTTGTACCAACCCAATACCTGAACACAATATTTATAACCATATTGTTTCCTTACTTGCATGAGTGGTTTCCATGCTTTCATCTTCTATAGTTGAATGTTCCACTACAGCTTATCTTTTTCTCATCCAACTTATTTCTCCTCCAAATAGTTTAAACACATACCCACTTGTAGATCTCCTATGATACAGATCTCTAGCCCAGTCTGCATCCATAAAGCCATGTATATCCAACACTTTGTCCCATCCTGATCTTCCTTGGGAGTAGAATCCATAGTGTAGCACCCATCCACAGGATGCTAAGCAATTAACAATTTATTCAAACACATACACAATAACAACTTCATTTTAGCATAATTCCATTTTTCATTTACACAATTATTCTACATTTGCTCAATGATAAATTTAATAACATGAT
>ML784295.1:84341-113747 GCA_009831015.1 Picea engelmannii | reverse complement strand
AACATACAAATAGGCCTAGAGGTACATATCCCAATGTCTAACAAAGTCTAACTGACTCCAAACAAATGTTAAACTTTGAACTATCAAGATTGGTTAAACAACAATGTTATAACTACCTAAGGTCAAAATATGGGGCATTACACATAGCTAGCAATGACACAAAAATACCTGGAAACCCTTTTTACTGATGTCTAATGATCCATCCCTGGTTTTGACATATACCTGCTCAAAACTCCCACTGCATGTGCAATGTCTAGTCTCGACTATACGAACCTTGAATGTTTTACATTCCTTCATATTAAACCTCTACAAGATTGTCTCAGCTTTTTTTCTCTAATTTAACCAGAGTTTCCTCTTTTTTCGATCACTTTTAATTTCCATGCCCAAAATGAAATTTGAAGAACTAAGATCCTTCATGTCAAATTTAGAGGATAAATGATTTTTCACATCCTGGATAATCTCCTTGTTGTTTCCTATCAACAACATGTCATCCACATACAAGACCAAGTAAATCAAATTATCACCAAATAATTTAAAATACACACAATGATCATGTTTGCTTCTTTTGAAACCAAGTCCCAACATATATAAGTATCAAATTTTTGATACCACATCCTTGGTGATTGTTTTAAACCATACAGGGACTTTTTCAGCTTACATACCATCTCCTTCTTTCCCTTCACAACAAACCTCTCTAGCTACTTCATATAGTTTTGTTCTTCCAAATCCCCATGTAGGAATGTTGTCTTCACATCTATCTGTTCTACTTCAAAATCAAATGCAGCAACAAAAGATAACATAAATATTGTAGAGATTCACTTGTAAAAAAGAGAAAATATCTCACCCAAATCAATTCCCTCAACCTGGGAATAACCCTTCGCTACTAACCAAGATTTGTATTTATCCACTTTTCCTTCTGCATTCAACTTATTTTTAAATACCCATTTGCTACTAATGGGATTTCTTCTAGTCAAAAACTCCACTAGATCCCAAGCCTCATTCTTACCCAAGGCTACCATTTCTTCATTCATGGCCTTTTTTCAGATATTTCCATCCTCTGAATCCACTTCCTCCCTGCCAATTTTAGGATCATGATAAGTAATAGATAAAGAAAAATTTGAAAGAAAATCAAATGGAGTATACCTTTTCGGTAGCCTTCTTTCTCAAACCGATCTCCTCAATACTAGAGTATGATGATCTTCTTCTTATGATTCTTGTTCTTCTGTAGAGTCGGGTTCATCATCCTTTAAATCAAACTATATTTTCTCTGGTTATTCCTTACTTGGTAGGACGTCATGTTTGACAACATCCTTCATTTCTCTAAATACCATATCTCGGATATACACTACCTTCTTAGTTTCTAGGTTCCAAAGATTATAACCTTTGAGACCATCTTTATATCCAATAAAGATACACTTTTCACCCTTCTTATCTAGCTTACTCCTTTTTTCCTTTGGAACATGAACATATGCATCACAACCAAATACCTTGAGATGTGTGAGAGAAGGTTTCTTACCATTCCATTCCTGTTGTGGAGTCTTTTCATCAAGCAATAATGAGGTTGATCTGTTGACTAGGTAACATGCAGTACCCACTTCCTTTTCCCTGAATTCTTGCCCTAACCCGAAACCATTGAGAATGCACCTTGCTTTTTCCATCAACTTCATATTCATCCTTTCTGCAACTCCATTCTGCTGAGGTGTATATGGAGTATTCTTATGCCTTGCTATACCACACTTCTTATAGAATTCTTCAAATTCATTCTCGCAGTACTCTCTGCCATTATCTGTCCTCAACACCTTAATTACTTTCTTTGTTGATTCTCAACAAGAGCTTTAAGCTCTTTAAAATTTTCAAAGACTTCATATTTATTTCCGAGGAAATATATCCAAGTATTCCTTGAGAAGTCATCTATAAATGAGACATAGTACACAGATTGTCCCAATGATGGGACCGATACAGGTCCAAAAACATCACTGTGAACAAGTTGTAAAATTCCTTTTTCCCTCGATGCACCAGAGGGGAATCTTACCTAATTCTTCTTCCCATATACACAATGTTCACATAAATCAAAATCCAAAGAGAAGTTAGACATACGTTCAACCATAATTTTACCATGTAGTAGTTGAAGAACCTTCTCTCTGATATGCACGAGTCTTTGATGCCACATCATAACCTTTTCTCCAGAGACTGTAGGAGTTATTTCTTCTTCAAATCCAATATCACGAACAATAGAACTATTACACACATCACTAATAGTTCTTCCTTGCAGCTTATACAGAGTCCCAAACTGAACTCCCTTCAACAACACCATGCTCCTAGAACCATCCTGCAAGTTTCCTTTTCAAATATTATTTTTACCCCCGCATTGTCCATTTTTCTTATAGAAATCAAATTTCTGGCCAAATATGGGATGTGAAAAACACCAAGCATTTTTCTAATCCTTCCATATATGAGCATCAACTTGAATTTTCCTCATCATATGATTCTAGTTGTCGAATCACCACCTAGGAAAACACTACCTCCATCATACCTTTCATATTCACAGAACCAGTCCCTGTGGGGATTCATATGAAAGGATGCACTTGAGTCAACCAACCATGCCTCATGATATGTATGTGTGCTTGAAGAATCCAAGTACGCATACCCTCCTTCTTCCTTGTAGGTATTTTCTTCTGTAGAAGGAGATTATTTATATCCATTCTTTTTCTCAACTTTAGATCTAAACTTCTTTTTGTAGTGCCCTTCTTTTCCACATCTCCAACATACATTTACAAAATTTCAGGGAGATTTAGATCTACCCTTAGAATTATATCTCCCACTTGAGAACTTAGATCTATTTATTTCCTAGGAGCATCCTCTTGCAAATAGTGCATATGTGCTATGTTCTTCCATATTCTTCCATCTCATATCCTCCGACAAAAAGGATGAAACCACTTCATCAAACACCAAGGAAGTTGTATTACTACCTATGGTCACAACCAGACTATCCCATGAGTCTGGTAAAGAACACAATAAAGTGATACACTTATCTTCATTTGAAATTTTAATCTCAACAGATACTAACTGGCTTACCACAGTATTGAAGGCATTCAAATTCTCTTCCACCGAGTCTCCATCTCTCATCCTCAGATTATACAACTTATTTCTCAATAATAGTTTATTTACTAGGGACTTAGATAGATACAAATTCCCCAACTTATCCCATAAATCCTTGGTTATAGCTTCCTCTGACACATTCAGTAATACTGAATCTGAGAGACACAGTCGGATTGTGATCTTCGCCTTCCGATCCAACTTTTTCGAGTCATTTGTTGAAGTTCCTGTAGGTGCAGTACCTGGATCTACCACAATCTACTGATCTTTGTGCACCACAAGATCTTCCATATTGAGCTTCCACAACTCAAAAATTTTCCCATTAAGCTTATCGATCTCCATTTTTTATTTTCTTTCCATTTCTTTTCACCTAAAAAATCAATACCATAGATATCCCACTATGATAGGGCTTATCACAGTCCTAAGACAAACCCTTGACCACAAAGGCATACCCCTAAAGTTGTATCTGTCTAATTCCCTAGTAAATAAACTATTACTGAGAAATAAAAGAACATAAATGATACAATGGAAAATACAAACATTACACAGATATTTTTCCCCTGGAAACCCAAACCGGGAAAACCAACATATTCTATATGCATTCATAGTGCTACCTTTTTTACAATAAAATATACATATAGGATCCATCGGAAATATACAACCCTATTTCTTTAACTGGAAATAGAAAACCATCGGCAACAAACCATGTGCCAAAAAACCTCTGAACAATGGACACGAAAATTGAGGCAACACGAAAAACGAGGAAAAATTGTGACACATTTCCCGAGGAAATTTTTTTTATCGGTGGAACTGCCCCCGAACCCCCACGTCGGGGGATTTCGCCCCCCTCAAACCCCCTTATGTGCCCAATGCAACATAGATGCTTCTTCTCGTGCAAATAATATAACACATACCCAACATTCAAGTCAAAGGAAGGTCTTTTCAAATGGTTGGGCATGCCCTTTATCTTGAGAAATGCTCCAACAAATTTCATGAGGATGATGGACGATATCCTATGACCATTCATCAATAATTTTGTAGTGGTATATCTAGATGGCATTGTCATTTACAACAATACTTGGGAAGAACACTTGCAACATATTTAACAGGTTCTGCACACCCTACGACAGGAAAAGATATACGCCAACTTGTAAAAATGCTCCTTCGGCATGGACAGGGTCCATTACCTGGGCTACATCATTGATCAGCATGGTGTACATGAGGATGCAACCAAGATCCAAGTCATCCATTACTATCCAAACCGAACCACACTCACTAGGCTTAAGATCTTCTTTGACATTGCCAAATTCTAACGTAGGTTCGTGTTAGGATTTTCCCATATTGCATGGGCCCTCAGCCAAGTAACCAGGGGTGGTAGTAAGGAGAAATTTGTGTGGGGCCAGTCCCAATAACAAGTGTTTGACGATTTCAATAAGCACTTTCGCTTATCCCTAGTACTTTCAGTACCGGCCCTGCAACAACCCTTTGATATCGAGATAGATGCTTCAGAATATATTTTCAATGTTGTTCTCACTCAGCACAACCACATTGTGGCCTATCATAGTGAGACACTATCAGATGTTGTCTATAAGTACCCTACTTACGAAAAAGAAATGTAATCCATTGTGAAATAATTTCTCAAATGGAGAGATTACATTCTTGGGAAGGAGACAATCATCTACATTAGTCATAAGCCACTGCAGTTCATGCAGACACAAGGAAAATTGCAGAATGAACACCATCAAAAGTGGTCCACCTAATTGCATTAATTCCACCTCAAAATCAAGTATAAAACAAGAATCACCAACCATGTCATTGATTGCCTCATTAGACTACCAACTGTGACACTCACCATGGTGCTAGACTCTTGCGGCCATGAGACCTATGGATGGCCCCAACTATATGGACTTTTCCACCACCTACCAAATGTTACTTGCACACATAGTTGCCACTAATTTCCATCTTTAGGATGGGTTGTTGTTTCATATGGGCCATATCCGTGTTCCATAAAGCGAGTAAACGAAGCTTATTTGGGAATCCCACTACCGTCGGGTGGAAGGACACTTCGACGTTGAAAATACAGTGGCAATGTTGTAGAAACATTTCTACTGGCCCAAAATTTGACAGGAGGCCAACAAGTATATTAGGTCATGCACTACCTGTGTTATTTCCAAACCAAACACTAAGAAACAGGGCCTGTAAACCCCTCTACCAACTCCCTACAGTCCATGGGAATCCATCTCCATGGACTACATGTCGGGCCTCTCATCCACCAAGCGGGGAAATGACTGTGTTTTTGTGGTTGTTGATCTCTTTTCTAATATGGCGATTCCGACCGCATGTAAGAAGAGCTTCACAACAGAGGCCACTGCGAAGCTATTTTTTGAACGAGTCTGGGTACATTTTTGAATCCCACAAACCATTTTCTCAAATAAAGATAGTCAATTTCTCGACACATTCTGGTCACGCCTTTGGTCACTACTAGACACCAAGATCACCAAATCCATGACCTTCCACCCTCAGACAGATGGCCAAACCGAGGTTATAAATCGAATGATCGTGCATAACCTGTGCATGTATAATTCCAATCACCCTCGCACATGGTATGAGAGTCTTCCCTATGTCCAAAATAGCTACAACCAAACCTTTCATATCTCAACTAGCCACAACCCCTTTTACGTGGGGTTGGGATTCCAACAATTGGGTCCCATAGATGTTTCACTACCCCTTGCATTCACTTCGGTCGAATCATCTCTTGCTCCAGTTGAGGCTGACAAAGGCACCCGGTTCATTGAGTCGATACAACACATCTGTCAATAGATTTAGGATATCCTATAAAAGTCCAATGACAAGTACAAGAAGTGCCATGATTAACATCGGATTCCACCTAAGTTTGAGGTGGGTGAAAAAGTTTGGTTGCATTTGCAGAAAAAAATCCTTACCAAACCCCATCAGAAGCTTCTCCCACTCTATTATGGTTCGTACACCATCACCAAGGGTATGGGTGATAATGATTTTGAGCTCAACATTCCTCATTTCCATGGCCTGCACCAAGTGTTCAACGTGGATCTCCTTTGACCTTATTTCCCACCATTATTGGACACCTCAGAGATAACAGAATATCTAGAACCAACAAATCTCAACCCCAAGTGCATACAACGGGCATCCAATGATCTGATTGTGGAGAAACAGGTCAAGGGCACTCATCAACAAATGATCTATCTTTATTGAGTTGTTAAAGTAGGGCAACTCCTGCACCAAGGCAAGTGGATCACCTAGGGCCAAATTCAACATAACTTTCCTCATCTAATGGGGGAACTCAACGCAATGGAGACCATTGCTTCCTAAGGGGGGAGTATTGATCTAGATGGATTTTTGTGGCCTCCCACATATTCCAACTGGATCATTTTGGTAGTTTTCTAGTTCAGTAGTTTTTCGCTAGTTTTCGGGTCCCTGAATTCTGGGGTCGTTTTGAGTCCCTAAACAATGTTTTTAGGGCTCGCCTTAGGAAACATGTGTATTCCTCAGATAAAAATTTGAAACGGGCTATCGTGTGCCTAAAACGTATATCTTATGCAAAATCTACAACCCTGAGAAGTTGATGTACTAAGTTACCCAAATGGGGCCCACATGATTGTTGATGCTTCATCTCCTAGTGTTAGGTTTTTGGATGTCTAGGGTTTTTTACATTCCTATTTATTGTAAAAATGACTTGAGAGACTCATTGTAATCATCTTCTTGTGAATGAGAACAACCATCACATCTCTTCTCAGAGATAAGCAACCACCATTCTAGCAAGCTTGTTTTCCATTGCATTTTACAGTTTCAGTTTATTTTCTTATTGTATAGAAACCGATTTTATTGTATATATATTATTTTGTGTTAAGACTATTTTGACAATAGTCTATATTCATTTCATTCTACACATACAATCTGGATCAAGGTTAATGAGCATCATCAAACAAAGACCTTTTTCCATATGCCACTAGTGACATGGTGTCTTATTATTATTATTATTATTATTATTTTACTCTTTGGTGTGTATGCCCTTGTTGATGGGTGTTTATGACAAACCATCAACAAGAATGGAAGATCCGAACTGCGGTTGTCTATTTAACCCAATTCATTTGAAATGGTCTACGCTGACAGGTTTTATGACTCCGTTAGCAAACTAGGATTCTAAAATAATTAAAAGATGTAAACTAACTAAATGTATAATCCTATCAATCAACACACTAATATGATTACTTAACTAATAGTAATATTATATACAATATATATATATATATATATATATATATATATATAAGGTTTAGATAAAGCCTCGTGGAAATGGTGGTTTTAAACTAATGGATCAGAATAATGCAAAAATAAAGGAAACTATTTTTACATTATGAATGAAAAAATAATAAACCATGAGTGAATAATATTAGAAATTATATAATGATAATGGACAAAGCATTAAAGTTTAAATGATATAATCATTATTCATTCTCAAATTAACAAATCAAATAAAATATAAACTAACTAACCTGATGTTGATCAACAACACTAATCTAGATTCGTCTTTTTTTATTTGTATAAGTTCCACTTAACCTCTGTCAAGTATAAATCTATGAAAAAATCAATAATGATATCTCTTGAAGCAACTAAAATAAATATTTTATATTTCGGAACAGATCTATGATAAAAGAAAGACAAATATATTTTCTCTCACGTGACTTTAAATGTCCAAAAACGGAAAGCGAAATCAACTCCAACTCTTAGTAAATGGTATTATCAACTAACCAACATTATATGTAAACTCAATATGTATATATAGATGATTAGTCACATATATTAAAATAACCAAAATATAATGAACCATGTAAAGAATAACACAACATGAAAACATACATGCAGAACAGTCTAAATCTAGTTCAATACAAATAATTTTTCATGTCCAAAAATTATATGAGAAACAATAATAACATTGCACAGTCTACCAAAGGCCGAAAGCCAAAAAGTAAATTTTATCCCATATAGTTTTGGAATAATAAGTTCATCATAAGGTCCAAGAGGAATTTTCCTTATTCCTGGGCAAGCAGTCCTATTTGAAACAAGTTCCTAGTATGTTCCTCATATCATGCAAGATAGAGACAGATCTACTTTAGAAAGCATTTACTAAAACAAAATAACCATAAAGATAAGTCTGTTGAGACCACAAAGAAAAAAGAGTTACATCATTAAAACATTGCTTTTCAAAATGAAATTACGAGTCCATTGTATTCTGAAATTTTGACTCGTTATATTAATCTTTGCAAATTGATCTGTTGTTTTCCTGAGAACAAATAAAACCAAAATCTAAATTAGAAAAAAAATAAATAAATAAGTTAAAATACAAGCTACAAAATCTTCTATTTTGTAGCTGGTCTAAATAAAAACAAAATGAAAATAGATTCAATTATTGTTTAAAAAAATCCAATCATGAATTATAAGAAAAGTACTTACCAATTATAATTTTTAAAAGGAAACATCAGACAAATTTGAATTCACAACATCATTGAAATTGGTGGAGTTTTTTATAATCACATCTCCCTATATCTTGACATGTTTGCTGACTCTAAGAGAATTTGATCGAATGCTAGCTATGAGATATCATTTTGCTTTTCCAGAACTGAATTTCGAGTCATTACTTGATTTAATTGAGCCTATAGGTAAGGGATGTCTCGATAGTATCTTTAGATCCAGTCAAAACAACTTTCACAATACACCTGTTCTAGATTTGGAAATGGATGAGTTCGGTCTCAAGTAAGAGGTTTACCATGTTCCATAATTTTTTGGAGGTCATACTGAATACCTGAGAAACCTTCTTGTTCCTTTAAAAAAGGAGGCAAATTAGACACAAAATCATATTGGGGTGAATTTATCTTAGCGGAATCAACACTGGTATCATCCACAAAGATCAGCTATTCAATATCAATGGTGAGGATAGGATTCTCGTGGTTGTGACGTCAATTCCTGGACATTATGGAAAGGAGTCGGTCATTCCCTTTGTTCTTGAAATCAATATCCTGAACCCTCTGTGTTTTATGTTTTCACTGCTTCTTAGCTTTAATTTCATTTATATCAACCAAATCTTGCCAAGGATTAGGATTAATAGAGACCTTACCCTTTAATTTATCCAACACCTCCTCTAAAGAATTTTTAGGGACAAATTTGTGCCTTTGGTGTGTGTCTTTGGTTGATTAATGAAAATAAAAAAGGGTTTCGGTAAATAACGCAAGGTCTTCTTGCAATTTGACATGAAGGTCTCATAGAGAGTGAGTCGATGGGTAAGGGATGGTAGGCTTGTCTAAACACAAGGGAGAATCGTTTACTAGTTTAGGTGTGAGTGCAAAAAAAACATTCCTAATCAAGAATTTTTACTAGTTATCCCCTGCCTTTGACAAATGGAAAATGACAAAGATTAGAATCAAGCCATGATCAAAGAGACTGGACTGTGAAATAGGTTTTTTCCTATCATAAAATCTATCCATCTTCTGAAGGATTTTGAGAAGGTAAAAAGGCACATTTAGCCTAAACCTTAAGAAAACCATTAATAGGCGTATATGAAACAAAAAAACAATCCATATCATCCCTCATAGGTAACAAATTTCTTGATAATTAATAAAAAACTTTTCCATCAAGGCTTGAATAGGTTTATGGGTGTACCTTTTCCATCGTAGCATGACTTCTTGGAAATCATTAACAACTACCAAGGAATACCCTCAATTTTTAGATTCTTGAACCATCGATATCCTTCTCGTCATAGGCCTGTGGCTTCTGCAATCAATTCCTCACTGACTTGCAACTGTAACTCACCTCTTTTGTCCCTATTATCACTAAATTTCTGGGTTAAATCTTGAGCGATTTCAAGGTTAAAGACCTCGAACGACTGTATAAATTTAACCCACCCAAATACTGCGAGATCCTCCACAACATCATCGTGGGAGAGCAAGGCCTATGAGCCATTCGGCTCTATCCTTACCACATGGGCCATGGACTTGGTCACGATATACCAACAAATGTAGCAAAGAGGGGCTCATTTTTAAAACCACTTGGTATGAATGATAAGTCTTGCATTTTTGGAGGTGGCCCGTGTTACACATCAAAATTACTGACTTCAATAGTGTCTCAAGTGTCATCATTACACGTGTTGTAAGTGTTGCATCTTGTCCGCAAGTGTCGCATATTAACCACCAGTGTTGAAAGTGTCGCAAACATCATACTGCCATATTTCCTATGTCGTGCCTCTAACGACATCACAAGGACACTTAATACACCTCAAAGAATAGTTTTTAAGAAGAGAAATCAATTGACAAGGAGTACAAGCCTTTTGCCACTGGAAAAACCACTCAAAAATGGATTTTGGAGGGAAGTTCTCCCCTACCCACTGTCAGGGAGTGCCAACGCTTCCTGGGCCTCTTTGGGAGAGCGTTCAAATGCTCTATGTACCATTTTGGGGGAGCGCTACCTTTTCTAAGTGAATTTTTGGTTTGTTGAGCTAAAAAAGGGAAGAATCCCCTCAATTTCTGAAGGCGGTCAGATTCAAATAGAAGGTCAAGGAATGATGTTAGGGAATATCCTCAACTAAAGGAGAAGAATCCTAAACTTATCCCAAATATCTCTCAAGTGGTTGGGTCTCTCCAAGGTTATATAAAGAGGCCTTCTCATGGTGAAAGGGACACTAGAGATTGATACCAAACTTATGATCCTAAAGCGGTATTGACATAGAAAATATTGGAGATATCAAACTTATGATCCCATAAGTGAGATGTCATCAAAGCAATTAGTGTAGATTACTTGAGCAAAGGGGTTGGACAAGGAGAGTTGGAAGAGGTTGTTGCACCTCCATTAAAAGATTGTAAGCACCTTTTACTTGTTCTCATTAATAATCAATGCTTGGCCCATTTCTTTCAAATTTATGTTCATTCCACATGAATTTGTCTTCAGTAGATAGATCTATGTTTGAGCTAATATCAATAGAATAGGAAGTTATTTGTATCTTTGATTTTTTTACAAGACCTATCGAGGATCTCAAGATTGGAGCTCAGCTTCGTTCTTGTGAGGACAAACGTAGTTAACAAGTTACATATCCCTCTTCTTCCTTTTCACATATTAGTTTAACTAGATCTAAAAAGGATGTCAGTGTCCATGTTAAGAACTTTTCTGTCTTGGCCTTAGGAGTGTAGAAACCAAGAGGGAATCCGCTTGTCCGTGGGAGGATTCACCTGTAACAGAAATTGATGACTCCACTGTGGAGGAGCTCTGATTTTTTTTTTCCTTTCCTAGATCTTGTTTTGGCTCTTTTCCCACTCATTTGACCTTCTCCATATTTTTTTTATTCTAAGATCTGATTTATTGCCTCTTTCTTTAGAGAGAATCCACTTTTCTGTGGGAGGATTCACCTGTAATAGAAATTGGTGACTCCACTGTGGAGGAGCTCTGATTTTTGTTTCCTTTCCTAGATATTTTTTTGGCCCTTTGCCCACTCATTTTCCCTTCTCCATATTTTATTTTATTCTTAGATCTGATTTATTGCCTCTTTCTTTCATCTTATTCACCCTGATTACCTGAGTTTGTTTGGAAATTTGGTTTTCTGAGTTTTGAGAGCAGAGTGCTCCCCCTCCCTTTCTATCAGAGTACCAACACTCCCCATTATCCATACACAGAGAACTGGAACGCTCTGGTGCCCCTTACACCAGAGCGCTACCCCCTTTCTGTGAGAAATTCTCCATATTTTTCATCTTCTGAAGTTGTTTCTTCATTTTTGATTTGACTCAGGAGTTTCACCCTGTTGTCTAAGAATTGATCTCTTTTGTTTGGAAACTTGACATTTTCTTTCCTTGCCTTGAAGTCACTCTTTATCTTTGCTGGCCTAGAGTTAACTTGTTGTTTTCTTCTCATTTATCTGACTAAGTGAAAGATTTTGTGAGGAAATCCAAAGTTCTGTGAACCTTTCCATTTGATCTTTGAGGTCAGTTTTCTAACATTTCTCTTTTGTTGGAGGTTTTTGGTTCTTGTTTGCAAATTTGGTTATATTTGTCTTTCTTGTTTATTCACGATGAGAGTGTATTTTTGTTTGTGTGAGGTTTTCTTCTGATTGTTTAATCCTGAAGTCTGATTGACATTAGAAGTTTTACATCTGACTATAATTCACATATAAGAAAAACGACATATTTTAGTGATTGGTTTGGATATTAGAAGGAACTTCTGAAATTTTTTAGCATTACATTGGATTTGATTGAGAAATAATTGTATGAAGATGTTGCATCTCAGTGTTTGATAATGAAAATAACTTTCTCTCTTTCCCTTAAATAGGAATTCATCGAAATACAAGATTGCTTATCATTTTCTAGTGCATTTTTTGGGGGAATTGAATTATAATACCATCAGCTTCCTTTTCATACACCCTTGAGTAAAGAACAACCGTAAAATTATTGCTAATTAAAATTTGTCTAGAACATTTTTGTTTTTAGAATCTTCCACCAACATTAGACTAGGACTAGTACTTTGGATTAGGACATGAGTACAACTCTCCAAAGTTTTTAAAAAACAAACATTGGCATCTTGCGATAGGGAGAGCAAATCCAATTGTTGTATAGGCTTTCTGGGATCCCCCTCTCACACAGGGGTTACACACGAGGTCGCATTCGGGAGCATTACAGAGATTATCCCTCTGTGGTTCAACTGTTTGTAGTGGTCAGATCGTATATTGGGGGTCACTTGAGGGTATAACCATTATTATGTGTGGGAGCCTCTTGAGTTCATTTCGGACTTGTTATCCTACCCATACATTTGGATCGGACTATCGACTGTACCCACCCAGGGGATGATTGCGAGTTGGTGTTCTTATTTTCCATAATATTTAGGTACTTACACAAGGTGACGGTGAAGGGAAGTCTCACTGTACCTGGAAAAAACATTTGTCAAACTCACTCGAGCTCCTTGGAGGGTAAATCCACAATTACTGCATGGAAGCTTCCACCAAGGTGAAATTCCATTAAGCAGGTCGCCATTGAAATTGTTCCACCATATCATAGCCCCTTCTTGACTTGATCATGTGACGTTGGATTTCATCACCAACTACTATGATCATCGAGAGAATTTTTGTTTGCTTGGTTTTGATTCCTCGATTTTATTAGCATATGTTGTTTCTTTTCATTAGTTGGCCCTAGATTTTCAGCGTGTGTTGTTATTCTCCAAAATTGAGCCTGTAGACGATAAAGGTCTTCGTCGATCGCGTAGGATGAAAGGGATGCCTTCGGAAGGCAACCAACCCTTACCTCCTAAACCTCTAGAAGACAACTACCATGGAGAGGTAGAAAATCAATATGACACTGGGAGTGTCATTGCTCCTTCATTAGACAATCAAGAAGGCGCTTTGGTTACGGTCGAGAATCCCACTCCTCACACTGCATATGTGACAACAACCTATCTCGAACCACTTTTACTTCATTTAGACTCCCTTGGGAATTTTGTAGACAAAGAAGCCCCACAGTTACCTGAGAGAGCATTTACCGAAACATATATGGGATCCACCGAACGAATCTTTGGTGATGAGTATAGGAATCCTATTCATCCTACCACTGCAGTAGGTATAAATCCCACACCTTCTCATTCTGTATGGAGTACTTCATCAATATTTGATCTCTATGAGCATTTTGAATCCATTCGACAACCCTTTAATCCTCATGACCCTCCTGTTGAAACGGGACCATCCGGTCTAACTATGAATCACCCCATTGATAAGATCATTAACCCTACTGTTATGTCAGCACAAGTCCATCCTAATATTGCACTCATCACCTCTACTCATTCCCAAGGCACTTCGATCCCTACCTCCACTTTTACCAACTTTCACTCTACAACTCCACATGTTCCACACGATATTGCTGGGACATCTTTACATGAGAGAATGCAAACCCTTTCCATCCAAGTACAACCGACCAGAGTGAAACCAACATCTAGTGAACCTATCTCTCCTGGAAGACTATTATCCTATCGCGGGCCTACCCCTCCCGGAGGACAACCCCCTTTTCATGTTCTTCTTAGAGTTCAACCTCCCTTTGCCAGTCATACCCTGGTCGTTAATCCACCCCTGGCAGGAGGAAAACCTTCATTTTCTAGAAACCCTTCAAAATCCTAGGGAGTATCTTTGGGAGGCACATTTACCCAACCCCACATTGGGGGGCAATCATATCATAACCCACAAGGACGAGTATCAAATCATTTTCTTGTTGAACCATCTTATGTACAACCTTATCCGGGCGACATCCCAAACACCACCTGGAGTCCTCAAGGACAACAACCTTATCCTCCCCACGGGTCTAATGTGTATCCACCTCTGGGATCTAATTCTTACCCTCCTCAAGGGAAAAATGTTTATCCTCCTTATGGGAAAGCAAATCACCCGGCTTATAATGCTAAGAACCCACCAAGTTATGCAAATGTTTCTCAGCCACCATTGAATCATGCTTATCCTGGTCAACAACAACTGTATGTAGGAGGACCTACTAGTTATAATTATCCACCTAACCCAGTTTATGGTCCTACTGGTGTTCCTATACCACACCAGTATCATCCGCAAGTTAACCGACAACTACCTTTCCTTGCAACTCTGGATCTCCCAGACTTGTCTCGATCAACAAATGATCCTATTTTTCATTCATCGGTTTGGCCAGATATTCCAGCTAAACTTCCTTCTGATATTCCAAAATTTGACGAAAAACCTGGAGAAGATACAAATAACCATGTGATGACTTTCCATTTGTGGTGTTCATCAAACTCCCTTATGGATGATTCTATACGTTTGCATATTTTCTAGTGAACACTTACAGGCTCTGCAACAAAGTGGTATATCGAACTACCATGTTCTTCTTTTCATGATTTCAACTCCCTTTCCATGTCTTTCCTCACACAGTTTCAACTACCTATTCGCTATGATATGGGTACTGAACTCTTGACCTCCCTTTGTCAAACTGAATCTGTGCATATCTCTGACCATATTCATGAGTGGAGACGATGATGAAGGATGATCAAATCAATCATTCCTGACCAATTATCAGCGGAGTGGTTCACTAAATTACTTTTACCCCCAATCGCTGGTGATGTCGCTATGGGTGGCGTAGTCACCGAGGAAGAAACCATTGCTCGATATCAGTACTTAGATTTGGTTTATTCACAATTTGGTACTTTGTATGAGTTTCTTCTGAATGCTTCTCGAGCTAATGCTGACCCATCAAAGCCGTCATCCTCATATCATGTGGACGGTGTTATCAGTTCTGTCAAAACTCAATCTACTTCCCAGTCGACTGCACTCTCCTCTACCTCCCCCCAAACTCATATCTCTGAGGTGAATGCAGTTCAATATTCCCCTTCACAACAATCCAGAGGTAAAAAGAAAGAAAAAAATAAACCAAAAAATACTAATAACAATGAACAACCAAAAAATCAATCTCAAAAACTGGCTACTGAGAAGCAACCACAGCGAAAACTGAAATTCCCATGTATCATTTATGGTGACAATCACTACACTCAAGACTGTCCACATTGAGATGAAGTGGCCAAATGTTTCCAGGGAAATTCAAAACCCGTTGTGATTACTCATCCTTTTCCACAACAACAATCCATGTTTGCTCAAACCCCCTCTCTTGGGGGAAGTTCTAGACATCCTCATGATGAGGCCTCGACAAGTGCCCATATTTATATGTTTAATGGGATTAATTTGACCACTCTCTCTAAGACATACGACACACCGGTTAAACCTGACAAAGGAAAAGTCACTAATGGTAGTTATACTTTACCGAATCCATCACCATCCTCCATTAGTCCTCCATCAATTAATCCTTCGTCTGGACCACTTCAAATTGAGAAACCTATGTTCAACTCTATCTTATGCCCTCCTAAGAGCACTATCCATAAATCTACCTTTAATCCTAGTTCACGTGCCACCCAGAACTACAACATTGTTGAATATTTGGCTCAAGCACCGTGTGCTATGTCTGTGTTAGATGTTCTACAGAACTACCCCAGTCAACATAGAACACTCTTGGCTGCTATTGGCACTGTTAATCCTGATTCATCCAACAATATCATGTTTAACTTGGACAACTATACATCTATACACTCCCACCAACTTGCTTTCTAAATTGATGTTGTTGTTCACAATCAACAAATTCACCAAACCATCTTGGATGAGGGAGCATATACTTGTGTCATGTCTTTAGGATGTTGGAAAATTTTAAAATCATCCACACTTAACAAATCCCCAACAATGTTACGCGCATTCAATGGGCAAGTTTTTCATCCCCATGGGCTTTTACAGACCCTGCCCATCCAGTTGGGTGGAAAAACTATCACTGTTGATGTCAAGGTGGTCAATGCTTCCCTCGATTACAAATTATTACTTGGAAGAAGTTGGTTTTATGCTATGACTATCGTTGCCTCGTCAGTGTTTTGATGTGTACAATTTCCTCACCAGGGAAAATTTTTCATTGTCGATCAGTTAGATTTATGTACACCTAACGCTTGTGCTCCAACTACCAAAAATATTCCATTCTTATGAGATCACAAGATCACGTATGAAAGCATTGGTGTTGTCTTTCTGAAAGATTCTGGCATTATGGGTACCTTCCCTACACCACTTCCATTGACTACACATCATATTTCCACTGTCGATATGATTTCGACCACGGATTATTAATCTTTGGAATCATATGACTCTTGGATTGTACTTAGTCCTTTGGAATTCGATGCACTAGGTGACACCATGCCACTTATTCCATCCGAAACATCATATGTTGCTATCCAATCCACCTCTCTCTCCTCAGATGACCAACATCTCTTGGCACATGATAGTTATTCGATGCCATCATTGTTAAATTCCTTATCGTCTGCAATCGACTACATTTCCCCATTTTTTCCCTCTGATGAATCTATTAGGGAAATACTGAGCATTGATGAGCTACCTTGGGATTATAACCATCATCGATCCTCTTTTCTTCCCCCTCGTGAAGAAATTCGGGAAGATATACACTCTATATTCCCTCATGATGTTGATTTTCCATTGTCTCCCATGACTTCAACTTTCGATGATTTGGATCCGGTAGTTGACATGGTGATCTCTTCAGTAGGGCTATTGGAGCCTGATCTCCTTACCCCTATCATGACCCTCGACATGTGTTCCTTCCAAAATGATTTTCGTCCATCCAATGAAGATCTCTTGGAATCCATGACCAATTTTTGTCCCTTGACATGGTGTCCTTCCAGAGAATTATTTTCTTGGAAGACATGATCAAGGAGAGTCTACGAGCATATTTTTTCCTCTCCATGGAAAGATCGTTAAAAAATGAAACAGAATTCACGAGCATAGTTTCTCTTCTCTGTAGCAAGCTCGTTAAAAAATGAAATAGAGGTCACAAGCATAGTTACTCTTATCTTTAGCAAGCTCGTTAAAAAATGAAACATAAGCTTTGAGCATAGTTTTCCTCTCTGTAGCAAACTCATTAAAAAATGAAACATAAATATGGGGATTGAATCCAGAGCCTTGAGCATAGTTATTTTCCTGTGTCAAGCTCGTTAAAAAATGAAACAGTCACCTCTCTTGAACCTTCTTTTCATCCACCCTTATCCTTTTTCTCCATGTAGTAGAGAAATTGGTGACAACCTCAAAGTCAATGAATGAATTGAATCTTCGAGGGCATGTCTCCAGCCTTTGATGATCATTCTGGAGTTAATACACTCGCTTTCAAGCTAGGGGCATACCAAGCTTAGTCTGTGTTATTTATCGTGCTCGAAAAAATAGGAGAAAGTAACCGAGTAGACTTTTATCACTTTTTCAGACTCGCATGGATATATGAAAAAGGAATCCCTTGGAGTCATCTTTAAGCTCTTTTTAGTCTCTCTAAACATGAAAATATTGTCGAGTGATCTTTCTTCCTTTCCCACTCGTTAAAAGGTTTGAAAGGGAATCTTTCGAGTGATAATTTATCTCTTTTTCAGCCTCGCAAGACTAACATTATGAAAAAGGACAACAATAGAGTCGCCTTTAAGTTGTTTTTAGGATCTCTAAATATGAAAAGCCACCGATTTTACCTTCTTCTGGACTTGTTAAACAATCATACATTAAAGGGCCCATATGGGACCGAAACCTTACTTCTTATAGTTCGCTAAACAAAGGAAGAGGGACTTATCGAAGGTGAGTCGTATTGAGCATGTGTTACCCTCCTCGAGATCATTAAATTAAAAATAGGTACTCATCTATCTGGATGGGGGAAAAATTGAAAGAAGCAAGCCAAGCAGATTTTGAGAACATTACCAACAACTCTTACAATTTCCCTTGAACATGACACTTTGTCTTTGCACACATTTTGATCCATTGAACCTCTACACTGAGCCAATCCTCTGATTTTATTTTACTCCTTTGGGTCACCTGACGAAAGTCACAACATCCATGGCATCATTAAGTTTTGTTCCATGTCATATTTTTTTTGTTGTGCCTTAGTGTTCAAGGGAAGTATCTTCCTCGAGAGTCATCCATCACAAATATCCTATTTCAATACCCATGTCAGTCCATGTTCATTCGATATACCAATTACATATCTATGTCAGTTTCATTTTGTTGATGGGGGATACATCAAGGCCCTCCTTTGACAAGTCTATTCTTGTCGACTTCAACACATTATCCAGGAACTAAACTTAGAAACTAGTTAGTACCTTGGGACTTGCATGCCTCAATGGCAGGCCTCCTCGTGTTCAATAGTGGGTTTGCATCATTGACCTATGATCGGATGATTCCACAGATGTTTGACTTC
This sequence comes from Picea engelmannii, assembly GCA_009831015.1. NCBI lineage: Eukaryota > Viridiplantae > Streptophyta > Pinopsida > Pinales > Pinaceae > Picea > Picea engelmannii. The sequence goes on along the minus strand of ML784295.1, from coordinate 94,815 downwards.
ATCTCATCTATTCACATTTGTCAGAATGTACTAGAGTACCTTGGGAATCATTGACATCAATGGTGATCTCCCTCGTGCTTGTTAACGGTTTACCTCATTGACTGGTAATCAAGTGGTTTCTACCATGTTCGACATCAGGACATCTATTCACATGGTTAGATTCGTACTACATTGAGATCGATAAGAAGACCCTGGGTTCAGTTTTCATTCTTATGTATACTTTTCCCAGGTTGCGAAGGCGTTCTTTTGAACTATGACACGTATACTGTAACATAGATCCACTTTGTATTGGTCGTGGCTATGTCTTGTCTTCTCGTAGATCCACTGTGTATTTTTCGTGGCTACTATCAATTCAGGTCATAGGAGTATAGATCCACATTGTATCTTCAGTGGCTATACCTTTTGTCAATATGATTATGGATCCGTAGTGTATTTTATGGTGGCCATACCTAAAAAGTCTTTATCACTCAAGCATAGGTATGCCTGCCTTGGGTTTGAAACATGTCATAATATTTGTTTTATGGTTGTGTGAAACTATTTCAAACCTCTATGCATCCATACCCTTGCTCGAAAAAGTCTACAAAGTACTTCAGTCATCATCATCTTTTGACTTCACACTTTGGGGGGAAATCTATTACACATCAAAATTAATCACTTCAATAGTGTCACAAGTGTCATCATTACACATGTTGTAAGTGTCGCATCTTGTCCGCAAGTGTCACATATTAACCACAAGTTTCACAAGTGTCGCAAACATAATACTGCCATATTGCCTATGTCGTGCCTCTAATGACATCATAGGGACACTTAAGACACCTCAAAGACTAGTTTTGAAGAAGAGAAATCAGTTTACAAGGAGTACAAGCCTTTTTCCACTGGAAAAACCACTCAAAAAATGGATTTTCATGGGAAGCGCTCCCCTAACCACTGTCAAGGAGTGCCAATGCTCCATGAGCCTCTTTGGGGGAGATTTCAAACTCTATATGTGCCCTTTTGGGGGAGCACTACCTTTTCTCAGAGGATGTTTGGTTTGTTGAGCTAAAACAGGGAAGAATCCCCTCAATTTCTGAAGGTGGTTGGATTCGAATAGAAGTTCAAGGCATGAAGAGAAGATCCTCAATTGAAGGAGAAGAATCCTCAACTTATCCCAAATATCTCTCAAGTGGTTGGGCCTCTCCAAGTTTATATAAGGAGGCATTCTCATGGTGAAAGGGACACTAGAGATTGATACCAAACTTTTGATCCTATAAGTGGTATTGACACAGAAAAGATTGGAGATATGAAACTTATGATCCCATAAGTGAGATGTCATCAAAGAAATTAGTGTAGGTTACTTCAGCAAAGGGGTTGGACAAGGAGATATGGAAGAGGTTGTTGCACCTCCATCAAAGGATTGTAAGCACCTTTTACTTGGTCTCATTAATAATCAATGATTGGCCTGTTTCTTTCAAATTTATGTTCATTCCACTTGAATTTTTCTTCAGTATATAGATCTATGTTTGAGTTAATCTCAATAGAATAGGAAGTTATTTGTATCTTTGTTTGTTGTATAGGACCTACCGAGGAGCTCAGGATTGGAGCTCATCTTGGATCTTGCGAGGACAAACGTCGTTAACAAGGTACATATACCTATTTTTCCTTTTCACATATTAGATTAAATAGATCTAAAAATGATGTCAGTGTCCATGTTAATAACTTTTCTATCTTGGCCTTAGGAGTCTAACTACCAAGAGGGAATCCGCTTGTCCGCGAGAGGATTCACCTATAATAACCTGATAACTACCACTTTAAGAATACCACCATGACTACCACTTTGGCTATTGATTGAACCCTGAACTAGAGGACAAACATAATCGAAATCTAGCTCCTCTATTGAGAACCTAACCCAAAAAATGAAGCACCACCAACGATGCAATGAATATGAGTTCAAGCCAGCAGGACAATCCTGGTGTAATTGCTTCAGAGTAGGATTAAAAATCATGTACAACATTGATTAGACTATGATATGACAGTAGGGGATAGCATTAAAATTATAAATTTATATCAAAATTTAGTTTCAAAAGATATCGCGGAAGTGGTAAAGTGACAATAAAAACTCTGAATGAAAAATGATCAAGGCATAGCACAAACCTGATCAACTCATATCCCTATGGTAAAGAAACATTTTACAAAATGATATGCTCAATACCATTGAAGGATCTTAATATCATTAGGTATTTTTAAAGACTCATCCAATTTCACAAGGATAAATTTTAGAATTTTCATCATGTGTTTAGGACAAGATTTTTTCATTTTCATTCTTTAACAGTCATGAAATTGAACAAGAGTAAACAAGAGATTTACAAATAAACTCAAAACACACAACAACCAATCAAGCAATTTTTCAAACAAAAATCATAATTAAAGTCGTCAAGGACACAAAGAGGAGGCTATTAAAAATTCTTTCTTGTCAAAACGATGAAACAACACGAATATATAGCTTCCAAAAATGGCGAATCACTGGATGACGCAATTATCTTTACATCATCAAAACTTCATATCAGGGAAAAGATAAATCAGATAGTCACTAAAAACAATTATGAAACAGATCAAGGGTTTTGACATTAACTCGAAAAATTAACACAGTCACACTAACGAAGAAGGTTATGGAAAATGATTGTAATCCGATTTTTGTTTTTGATCAAAAGGGAAACGATATTTATAAAAGTAAGTCCAATAATGTTGATAGGGCCAGTACTTCCAGCAAGGATTTATAGCCTCGATATGGATGTCATTTAACTCTCTCTAGTACTTTGAGACCATCCAAAATTCGTCCATATATGATAAAAAAAAAATCTTGATATCTAATCAATTTAAAAATATACTTGGATGATCTTGAACCCGACATTTCTTTTCTTCCAGCAGGCTTGTTCAATACCTCGATGAAGTTGTCTTGGTATCATGTGTGCATTTACCCACTGCCAACAGACCTATTTAGCATCCTGGTGGGTTTACACACAATTCCCACACATTAAAGTGTTTCCAACTCTCTATAATCGTTTATTAAAAAAAATTGAAGCTTCATGATAATGAGAGAGTAGGGTGATACTGAAGATTTCATAGCCAGGAAATGGTAGGATTGATCATTAATATTGTTTCTTGTCCTTTAAGAACTGATAATTTTCATCATGATTTGGACATTTAGATTTCCATTGAGTAGTCATATCAAGGATGGGGAATCTCTTTTATTTTATCTCATGAGAACTAGGATGACATAAGAAGTTTTAAAGATAATCTTATTTTCCCAAGACTTCAACAAAAAAATAGGAACATCGATTTGGCAAAGACTTCTAGCATAGCTTTCTTGTAGATTACTGATATGAGTTAAGAACTTAATGTGTAGATGCATTGAATTGCTTCAGATGCTATTAGTGAAAGATCTGATTCCCCTCAATAATGAATTATGATTCATAAATAATTCTTAGGGAAACACAAAAATAAACAAAAAGAAGAAAAATAAAATGAAATGAAAAAATAAAGAAAAAAGAAATATAAAAAACTAGGGATATTTACAGGGGGTAAGTCTGATTTTCTCAAATGAAGTATTTCTTGAGAGACTAGCCATTCAGTGGAAAAGTGTTTGGCTGTCCCTCTATGTTGTGCAAATGAAAAGAATTAGGACCCAATTTCTCTGGAATGACAGAAGGCCATAGCCACAGGTTTTGAAACTTAGTCTGTTCTCCTTTATTCTTGTGTGCTTTGTACCATTTGAGGACCAAATCCCCTACATTAAAATTTATTTTTGAGGACAAACTTGTATCAAACCATCTTTTAACAATTTTTTGATGCTAGTCTAATTTATGTTTTGCTTGTGTCCTAACTTCTTCCAGTTTTGGTAAAGTGTTTATCTGATTCTCTAAAGGGGGACATTCTTCTTCCTGAAATTTTTGAGATAGTTGCAGAGAAGGGAGCAAGACGTGTGGAGGAAGAATGGATTCTCTTCTATAAATGAGGAATAAAGGATGATTACCGATGGAATATTTCAGAGTGACTCTATCAGCCCAAAGTGCCTTATATAACACATTGTGCCAATTTTTATGATTTTCCGACACTGTTCTTTTTATTATTTTGATCAAATTTTTATTTGTTGACTCGGCCAAATTATTTCCCTGGGGTAATAACTGGTAGAGTATTTTATCTTAATCCCTTTTTCTAAAGAAAAGAAATTCATATCCAGAGAAGAGAAATAAAAATCATTGTCGAAAACTAAACATTCAGGTATCCCAAAATGAGTGATAATATGAGAGTTTAAAATCGTAACAACATAATGCGTGTTTACTACCTTTAATGGTAAAGCTTAATACCAACTTGTAAAATAATGTGTTTTCGTAAGGATATACTCGTTTTGTTGTGAGGAAGGTGGATTAATTGTTCCTATAATATCTAGGCCCCACTGCTGAAATGGTGTGTCTATCGTAACATGTTGTAAAGGGAAAGCAACCTTCTTGACCCCTCCCATAATGTTTTGATATATTATCCATTTGCGGGCCAAAGTGTGAGCATATTTAAATAAGGTGGGCCAATAGTAGCCATATCTAAGTACTTTGTGGGTAGTCATATCTCCACCAAAATGACACCCAACATCGTCGGAATGTAGTTCAGCTAACACCTTTTCAGATTCTTCTTTTTCTAGGCAACGCAGAAAAACACCGTCAAAATTCTTTCGAAATAATATATCATTAATTAATTGAAAATATGTAGATATAAGCCTCAATGATCTCCTTTTTTTGGGATCAATATTACGAGGATCAGTTCCATGCAACAAATAAGATCTGGTATCATCATACCATGAATTAGACACATTCTGTGTACAACAAATTTGTATTTCGTTATGCAGATTTGCAGCTGGTGTTGTTATTTGATTTTATGATTTTTCAACTGAATCAACTACCAATTTGCAAATTCCTTGACCTCTAACAATTTGTGCATGTACTATTTTGAGATCATAGTCCTAAAGTCAGGTCATCCAATTTTCCCTTTTCTCCCCTATCTCCTTCTGCACTAACAAATTTCTTACATTAGGGTAAGGGACAACGACTTTTATCCTAGACTTCAAAAGGTAAGATCTGAAATTTTAACTTCTTTAAAAACAACATATGCATTTTGATCTACTGCAAGATAATTTAATTATGATCCTTTAAAAGTGGATCTCATAAATGAAATAGGTATCTCGTTGTTTTCAACATTTTTTTGTGTGAGCACAACAACATAAGATCTGTCGGATGCAAAAGTATACAATGTGAAATCCTGTGAGAAATCAGGACTCATCAAGGAGGGATCTTCAGTTATAGATTTTCTAATGGAATTAAAAGTTTGATTCTCTTGTGATCCCCATTTGTACAGAACATCCTTTTTTATCAGGTTTTGTAGAGGTCTAACCATATCAAAAAAACTTAGAACAAAACATACGACAAAATTTATTTTACCCAGAAAGGATTGCATTGCCTTTTTGGAAGAAGGTGGAGGAAGGATGGAAATGGCTTGGGTTCATTCAGGGTCTATTATCATTCCATATTTAGAGACTATAAATCCAAGTAATTTTCCTTTCTCTACTGCAAAGACTGACTTCTTAGGATTGAGTGAAATACCAAAATTACGACATCATTCTAACACAGCCCTAAGATGCGACATGTGATCCTTTTTGTTCTTCGAAAAGGCAGTGATATCATCCAGGTAGACAACAACTAACTGATTGATAAGGCCAAGAAAAGAAATGTCCATTTTCCTCTGGAAGGTGGCCCCGACATTAATCAATCGAAAAGAAATTTTTCTATAGGCGTAAGTTCCCCATGGGGCACGAAAAGTGGTTTTCAACTGATCTTATGAAGACATAAAGACTAGGTTATGCCCTGAGAAACCATCTAATAAGGATATCCTTTCAGAACCAAACACTTGTTACAAAATTTATTCCATTGGGGGAACATGGTATTTGTCTTTATTAGAGGCTCGATTTAAATTACGGAAATCGACACAAAGTCAAATTTCCCCATTTTATTTCTTACCGGGACTAAGTTGGATACCCACTGAGTATTATAGAATAGAAAAATGATTTTGGCGATGAGCAATTTGTTTAGTTCCTTTTTTACTGTGGGTTCTAATTTAGGATGATTTTTTCTAGGTTTTTGCTAAAAAGATTGGGTCTGGGGCTTCATGGGAATTACATGATGTATTATGTTTGGATCAAAAGTTTTTAGATCATCATATGTCCAAGAAAACACATCTTTGAATTATTTGAACAATTTTATGAATTCACATCTCTCTTGTTCATAACACACTTTGCTCATATTGATATTTTGAGGATTATCTTGCGTTCCTAAATTTATAGTTTCATATAGTAATGAAGAACTGTTCATTTTGCAATTTACCGCCCCCCTAAACTTGTCATGTAAATCATAAAATTTCTCTAATATAAAAACATATTTGGGGATAGAGTTTACTAGGTCGGATGATATCTCCACAGAACGAGGGTTGGATATTACTGTGATATCTCGAAGGTTTTCATTATGGGTGCTTTCATCGATTACCATGTCTTGGAAAGTGCCCTCCATATGAATAAAAATGATGATTTTCTTATCGTCATCAAACACTCGCCAATTGGTGATGTTGTCGGGAATCGATGGCCTAAATAACAATTCAACCAAAAATGTGTTAGGAGAAAGACCCTCAATAGGTAATAATTTTGAAGCGATGTTAGATAATAAATCAGCTTCTAAATTACTAGACGTCGGAATGGAACTTATGTTAAAAGAGAGAAATTTACGTATTAAGCCCCATACCTCGGTTTGGTAGTTTTTCAGATGAGGTGTTAAACAATGAATAGCACTTTTTACCTGTTTGACTACAATTTCAGAACCGCTAAATACTAGGAAGTTTTGCACGTCAAGATCCAGTGCCTTCTTTAGTTCCTGCAAGAGTGATTCATATTGTGTTGTGTTGTTAGTACATTCAAATTCTGATCGACAAGCAATAAATTTGTTATTACCTTTGGGGTCGATCAACACACTATCAACGCCCGCCCTTCCCGGGATTTAGATCCATCAAAGTATAATGACCATAATTCTTCGTCATCAACAATGTTCGGTTCACTTTTCAGAGTTGTCATCTAAGTATAGGCTAATATTTCAGATTGTTGTTCTGGGTTGGTGATAGAGGATATTTCAGTCATGAAAATTCAAAAAAACAATGTTCATTCCCTGTGCCTCAATTTCATTTACAGCGGTAGTAAAAGGCTCATTGGGATCGTTTAAATCTGTAATAGTGTACTTGAGGTAGCGTTCTATGTTTATCCTGATCTTGTTAGGATGACCATTTTTTGGAAGCACAGATGAGACCAATCTGTAGCAAAATAACCATGTAACTTCTATGACCAATCTATGCTAAAAAATAATCCATAAACTTTCGGAATATCAACAACAATTATATCAATTACTTTGTGGACCTTTGGGTTAGATGACAACCTTATCAATACATTCTTAAGTTCACCAATAACCTTGGCATTAGTTCGGTCTAACTGAATGATTTTTAAATCTGAAGGTTTGACTTCAACATTAATTTTATAACACACAGATAGAGGCATTACATTTGATGTGGCGCCAGAATCAACCATGCAGTTATGTACATTTCTGTTGAAAATTTTGAAAGATAACAAGAAAGGAGATACATTTTTTCATGATGAGACAACAAAAGTCTATTGATTTTTTATGGTTGTACCTGAAACAGTCTTATCTAAATTTCCTACATTTTTCTTTGATATGTCCCTTTTATCCTGATTTTCAGATGATTTTTTACCGGAGACATATTTTGTTTTATTTGCCTCATTTGCTGCTGATTTTCTGCTCATACGATCATTCTTTTTATTATTCTCAGCTATACTTTGGAACATTTTTCTGTAGGATAAGAGGGAATTTCAGTAATTCAAAAATTGATATATTTTCCCTTAGTTTTTTAAAATCTTCAACCAAATCATATTCTAAAACTTAGGCAACAAGGTTTTGTTTGGTTTCAATTTGTTGTGGTTGTTTGGATACCATATTCCTACTTTTTTCGGGTGGAATCTTGTTTTGTACCTTACTTTGAGTGGTATATGGATGGACATTTTCAAAATTTGCTTGGAAGATGTTGTCCAACAAATGTCTAAAAATGGGAGGAGATGAGTCCTCCTCATCAGGTGTTTCTTCATCACCCATGTCATCTTGATTTTTAGGAGGTACATAAACAACATTATCATGTGCTTCCAGTATTACTTGTAAATCATATTGTAGTCCTTCAAAGTTCATACCTTCTGTGGTCGAATTTAGTCTGTTTGGAGGAAAAGGTTTCTTGAAAGGTAGTCTAAAACTTCCTTTACTTGTAGATTCTTCTTCAATGGATATTTTCAAGTCTACGACCTAATTGGATAATTTCTGGAAAGCTTTATGTAGACTTTCCAAGTCTAAAGTCTCTTGTTGACTTTTACTTTGAGGAGGTCTAGAGAAAATTTCTATTTTCTTTTTAGAAGTGGACATTGTTTCAGCCTCAAAATTTAAATTATCTTTTAAACTCAGAATGTCCTTCTCGATAAAGATCGCTTCCTCAAAGGCTTCTAGTAATGTGTTCTTTTTGGACCTTTTAACCCATAGCTATATTGTTATGCAGGGCATTAGTATAGTACGCAACATTCAAGTTTTTCGCAAACATCGAATCTATAGGGATTTTATTTTTTAGCATGAGGAATCTCTGGTTGAAATCCTCAAATTTTTCTTTAGGGTTCATTTTCATACTAGAAATCTCCATTACCAGAACTTCGAGAAATTTATCATCTCCAAATTTTTCTAGAAAAAAGGTTTCAAACTTATCCCAAGAAACGATGGTTTGGGGTTGTTGCGCAAAATACCAGGTTGAGGCATTTCCCTCAAAAGTATAAGGGAATAACATACACACGACATCCTCGTGTTCAACACTCTAGAGCCTAAAAACTAACATGGATTTTTTTATATGATCCTTAATCGATTGCTTCGAATCTGGGTCGAATTTGGATAGACACGTTTCTGGATGTTTGGGTAATGGGTGTTGGGGTCCAGGTACTGCCATGGAATCTTGATCGAACTAAGGTCTGGTGGGATTATTTTGGTTATCCATGGGAGTTGGTGGAGATGAAGGTTGAGATTGTTTAGACGAAGAACTACCTTCGTCTGAGGATTCTTCTCTCTAAGAGGGTGGAGAAGAACCAGGTGGGGATGGTGGGATACCAGATCCCCTATCACCTAGGATCGATGCTTCAGAAGAATCATTCTTATTACCACCTAATGTGTTATCGAGAAGACCAATTTCAAGAGGTTTTTCTTCTATATTGAAGAAATCAAGGGGTTGATTTAGCTGTCTACCAGGGTGTCTGATTCGGGACAAAGCACTTTGAGTTCTCAAAATCGACTTGCGGACAATTTTGGTATATCAATCCATTGAGGAACTGATGTCACTGGCTCAGTGGGAATGTCAGGTGTAGTTTTTGATGTAGTTGTTAGGTCACGTATAAATTTAGGGTATGAGGGACTATGTGTCATGATAGGAGAATGATTGTTTGGGGGAGTCCTACGGCCTCCTCGTGCCATCAATGATTTTCAGGCCCTCCTTCTAGTGCCATTTGTTGACAGGTGTTTATGAAACACCATCAATGAGAAGGGAAGATCCATAACGGGGTTGTCTATTTAACCCAAGTCGTTTGAAATGATCTACCCTAACGGGTTTTATGGCTCCGTTAGCCAACTAGGATTCTAACATAATTAAAAGATGTAATCTAACTAAATGTATAATCCTATCAATCAAGACACTAATATGATTGCTTAACTAATAGTAATATTATATACAATATATAATATCATATGTTAGGAAAAAACCGCTCTGCAACTAGGGTTTTGATCACCAGCGCCGACGCGAACTGAGTCGCACAATGGCAGCCCCCCAGGGGCCAACGAACCCGAAGGAGGGAGAACAACCCCGAGCCACCTACAGCCAGATCACGGCCAATGCAACTTCGGAGAATGGAATAAAGCGACCGGCGTTTGAAACGCCTCCCGAACTGCGCGAGCAACTTCTGGCTGAGGGCACCCGCCAAGACCGCGACATGGACATCGACCCAGGAAAGGAAAACACTGCTGCAAAGGGCTCGGTCCCCTGGGTGCCAGGGAAATGCATCCCACAGGCTCCGTAAGCCCCAAAATATGTGGTCTGCTCGCCACGAATCGAGGAACAGAAGCAGTATATGCGCGACAATGCATTAGTAGGGAAGTTCCTAGGGCTTTGGCCCTCTGAGCGCAACCTTGTCAAATGGATCCAGCACTGGTGGAAACCGAAAGGCCACTATGAGTTACAGCTGGGCTCAAAGGGTTTCTTTACAATAATCTTTCATAATCTAGAAGATCGGAACCGGGTCTTTGATGGGGGACCATATTTCTATAAC
>ML784295.1:38757-63591 GCA_009831015.1 Picea engelmannii | reverse complement strand
CTACTTAATAAAACTATCCTCCATCGCCTAGATCTTCCAGTATCCATCTCCCTTTTACTTGTCTAGTTCACATTACTATCACCATCCCTCCTCGTAAATCCTCTTTATTCATTTTTGTAAAACATTTACTTTTCCCCTATGCTGGTTTGCCATTTCCTTAATCTCTCATTACTCCTAAATATACAGATATATTAATGAGGAATGCATGTTTATTAATAGAAAAATGAAATATATATATGTGTATTTATGTTATAAACAAATTATAAACCAATAAAGTTAAGCATGTGAAAAAAAGAAAAGAGGGGAAATAAAAAATGAGTGCACATACCCTTGAATTTTGAAAAGAAAAATAAAAATTGAAATATATAAACGAAATAAACTAAAAAGAAAAAAATAAGAAAGTCAAAAGAGAAAAAGGGGGGGGAAACCTAAGTAAAAAGAGAATTAGGGTTTGAGGCTGGATAAAAGAATGGGAGAGGGGAAAAGAGGGGGCTTTTTGGCTGAGATTGGATTGTTATGCTGAGAGAAGAGAGACTGACTGGTTTTCTGGTAGGAGTTGGGAAGCCTCAGCATTTTTGAGTGGTAGCTCAGCCTTGGAGGCAAGCTGAGGAGCTAGTTACTCTCTGGTTGTGTGTGGCCCCTTTGTGGGTCGGGGGGCTGAGGGGGAAGAAGAGTACCCCTAGCGCTTGGCTGGGAGGTACCGGTGAGCTCATTGAGGTCGGCAAGCAGGAGCAGGAGCGGCAGGAGTAAGGAATCGTCGCGGCAAGCAAATAAGGCAAAGGTATGTTCCTGAACTGAGTAGGGTAGAATGCCTAGTGATTACTGCTAAGATTGTGATGGTATGGATGTGATTGACCTTCCCCGTCCTCAAACTCAGAAGATTCTCGTTCTTCAATCAGTTCAGTTTAGGGTTGCCGGTAATAGTTGGGGTTATGGGTGTTCCATTTTTGTATCGGGCGTTTTGTTTTTCCAGAGGATTTCGATTTTTATTATAGTGGGCGGTTATTTGCAGTGGGGTTTCGTTTTTAAGTGTGTTGGGCATTTTATATTGGTGTAGGGATCATTCTTTTCATTTCTGGGCGTGTATACAGGGTGTTGGGCATTTTATATTTGCATAGGGTTTATTCGTTTCATTGTTGGGCGTGTATATAGTGTGTTTGTCATTTTATATTTGTATAGGGTTTATTCGTTTCATTGATGGGCGTGTATACAGTGTGTTTGGCATTTTATATTTGTGTAGGGATTATTCTTTTCATTTCTGGGCGTGTATACAGGGTGTTGGGCATTTTATATTTGTATAGGGTTTATTCGTTGTTGATGGGCGTGTATACAGTGTGTTGGGCAATTTATGTGTGTATTGGGATCATTCTTTTATTGTTGGGCTTGTATACGTTGTATTGGGCAATTTATATTTATATTGGGCATTCTTGTTGTTGCTGGGCGTCCCCATAAGTGGCCGTGTTGAATCTATGGCTGGGCGTCCCCTTTCGTGGACAGGATTGTGGTATGAGATTGTCCCTTAGTCTAGTTATATCGTTGTGTTATATTCAGTTGCTGATATTTAAATTCCTTGCCCTCCTGTGGTTACTGCCGAATACACACACTGCCAGATTCAGAGACCATTCTTGTTGCATTCCTTCATTACGCCGGGTTAAATGTGTTATATGTAAAGTTAGAATAATATATGGCTTTGTCAAATAGGATAATGTTAGTTGCCACCGAAATGCATAAGGCTGCGGTGATTCTACATATTCTCCCTTTTTAAATACGTTGTTATTGTTTTAATTATCGGCAATTTAAGTGTAGTTAATAGTTTATAATGTCCTTCTTGAATATGGTTCGTTCATTTTACTCATGGATTAAATACGCGGCCTTTAAACTGGGTATCAAATCAGAGATCTATGGAGTGGGCAAACAGTTGAAATTATTCTCATTACCTTGTCTGCCTTTCTTATGTTTCGTCTCGTTCCAGTAGCTCTTGTCCCATAAACGTGCCTCATATCGGCCTGTACTTCGGTGCCTGAATATAAAATTAAATGTTCATGCATGAGTCAACACAAAGACATTTGAAGGACACGAGAAGATAACATAAAATCTGTAAACTGGAGTCTTTCTCTATTTTAGAAATTGGCAAACTACATATATTTTAATGCTCATCAGGGTAACAAAAATTGTCAACTACTTTCATTTTAATGCTCATCAGCCTGAAATTATCATGATTGATTCATCCTGTTCATTATTCAAGGAAAACCATGTTTTCTTTTCAATATGGAATTGTTATCGTATAAATTGAAGCAATAATATTGGTTTAATTTGCCAGGGAAATGTTGATGCTGATTTGCAATATTAATATCCTTAAATTTAATCATTCCATAATATTAATTTCCTTTAATTTAATCATTTCCTTTTGCTGCGTAAAAAAAATTTAATATTTGGTTAATCATTTCCATTAGTATTAATATTCTTTAATTTAAGCAATTCCATTTGCTATTGTAATATTAATATCCTTTAATTTAATCATTTCCATTAATATTAATATCCTTAATTTAATCCTTTCCATTTGCTGTTGCAAAAAAATTCTTATTTGTTTAATTTCCTTGTCATGACTTATTTAAATTGTAATAAGGATAAGGTAGTTCACTTTGCAAGGTCAATTAATTTTTACGGCCAACTCACTGCCAGATTGTTATCTACCTCGTTGTTATAAATTTTATTTGGGTCATTTCAATTTTACTGCCAGTTTAGTAGGTGATGGAAGAAGAAAATATGTTAGGCTAGTATGAAAAAATTACCCATCATAAAACCCTATGATTCCAGGTTATGACTGTTAGACTAACACTTGTATTATTGTATGGAATATTTCATTGTTTTATAAGGATTGTTTAGGCAATGAACAGTTACATTAGTGCTAAGGTGAATGCTGATATTTAGTGTAATTGTTTTAAATAATGAAAATGTAATGAGCATTTGAATGGTGTTATTAGATCAGGGAATGATTGAGGTGATGCTAGGCTAAAGTTAATGCTATGTTTAATTCTATTGTTTAAAATAATGAGAATGTGACGAACATTTAATGGTTATGTTAACAATGTATAGAATCCTGGTGCAATAAGTTTATGGAACTTAAGGTCTACGCTAATGTTGTATTGGATACTTATGCTAACAGTTATATGGATTAAGGATTATGCCATTAGTTATCGTRAACCCATGTTAAGGAATCAAGGTTCTTGGAACTAATATTTATGCAATTGGTGTGGAATGGTTATGTTATGCTAAGATTAGGTAGTTCCGTTTTGTTTTATGCGATAACTTATACATGTCATGATGTTGTTAATTTAAGTTGGAAGTTAATTTAGGGTATGCTCCTTAATTATAATGTTGATGTTATTCCAAGGTTGCACGGTCATTGTAATGATAGGTATTGACACCGGCGGTAAATTAATGTGGTCGTTTTAGGCATGGAGAATTTCCATGAAATACATTGTTGATAAAGGGGTAAATGTAGTACCTTATTGCATTTTAAAATGAGAATCTAAGATGGTCTTGACGATTTGATAGGTAATGGTATCTCGTCGAACTTAGAATTTAAACGGAGCCTCAGGTCTGTAACTAATATCAGTGAGTCTTAGATAAATGCCCTGTCGTCTTAATGATTGGATGCTGATTTAATTATTGCTGCGCATGGATGTATGATTTTCTTGGTGGGGTCGGTAACCCTTGTCCCATGAGGTCAGATTTAGTGCCTGGTCATAATAACGATTGTTGTGGTCTGAGTCCTTGTCTCGTGTTTTCCTTAGTAGACGAGGGTTCTCTGTTGTCTATTGATGCGCTAAGTTGTAATAATTGTAGGTTGGACTGCTTGTGTCGGGCGGGAATTAGTCACCTTCAGTAGCCCTAACATTTATGTCTGTACGCTTCCCTGCGTCAAGAATCCATTGCCGTATCAAGAGTCTTGGGCTGTTTAAAGGCACAGTTCCACTCTTGCGACACACTCTGAGCCATATCAGTAGTCTTGGGCTGTTTAAAGGCACAGTTCCACTACTGAGACTCTACTGTTGGATTCTTTCATCCTGTGACAGTACTGTACCTAACCCCTGGTGTCTATTTTTGCTTACTGCTGCTAGTTGCAAGCCTTGTGTCCAGGGGCATTATTTCCTTGTTGTCACTATGATATGTCATGTCGTCTTGATTATGTTCGTCTTATTTGCGTCCTGTTGGTTCGAGTGGTGATGTAGGATCAAGGGGGTTGTTTCTTCTGCACGCGCGCACACACCTTAACAAACAAACAAAAAAAAAATTGCAGCTATTTTTGGAGTTGTTGTCGTAACCAGGGGGGTTGTTACAGAAAATAAGTATTGCTTCAAGAAAGATGGGAAGGAGTACATTGTTCGTGCTCATCGCACGAAAACTGACAGGTCCTTTGCAACTATAGGGCAGTTAAAAAGAATGGTAAATGCAAGCAAAAGTTTAACACTTATGTCTGTAATAAAACATGAAGTTAGTGATGCTAAACATGAGATGATTCCATATGTTTCAAACAGTCATGAAGTGTCATGAGGGGTACAACATGAGGTTCAACTGCATAATTTGATTATTGTTCCTGTTCAAAAGAGGAAGCATGTTGTTTCATTAGCACATTTAGTATTGTTATTTGGTTTGCTACTATTCAGTAGTGTATGGCTGCTAACAACGACAAACAATGTAGATGAATGTGCAATTGATGGCATGATTACTTTGATAAACATTGTTATCTCAGTTTTCATGTTTGTTGTGATTAGTCAGGTGATCATTATCCCAACAGAGAGGATGGATGATACAGGAGAAAGTGGGGAGGCAATACCCTCACTTATTACCTGAGTAAAAGAAGACTTTTGGTGGTCCAAAAGCTTCCAAAGTGGGGAGGAATGATCCAGGAGGCTCCCCAGGCTCAGAAAATGCTCAAAAATCTAATTTCCTAGAATTGGATGAAACCAATTCCATCGTGACCTTCTCATTGCGTTGATTTTGGCCATATATTCATTTCCTCAAAACAAACTCTGGATGTGAAAAATATCGCACGACAATCAGATTCTTCTATGGCAAAAGTCAATGGTGAACTGAAAAATGAATAAGTGCCACATGGCCTAGACATGGGCAGCCACGTGGAACTTCACTACTGGTTGGCATGTAAAAACGTATTTGGGGGTCCATGGAATTCGAACCTCTGACCCATGGCTAGCTCCAAGTCTTTGGAAAAGTTCAATTACCAACCTACCAAAAGTCAAATTTATAAAAAAACCCACTTTCCTATAGTTTTAGGGTCAAATAACCAAAGGAGGGTGCAAGGGGACTAGGGCTAAGCCCCAACACGTAGTTTCATTACAGGAGCACGTCCAAGGGCTAATTTTGGGCGCACCCAAGGGCAGAGTAGCCCAGATCCCATGGAAGGCGCCCCAAAACCAGGAGCTAATAGTTAAGGGGGCTAGCGCATAGCACTTGGAGCTCTGGCACTTGGCCATATGGCCCCATGTGACCTGGTAAAGGGGGCACACACCCTGTCTTGTGGGCTACTCTGCATTTTTGGTTTAAAAGTGGTTTTTTAATTATACAGAGGTGGTTTTTGACGGATATTATGCCCAAAAAATGGATGTTTTGAGGATTTTAGGCCATTTGAAGGGGGATTTGATCCCAAAAAAAGGCCATATCTTGAGGGAAGTTAGGATTCCTCATCTGAGCCTTGAAAAATGTAAGAACCGGGATTTTTGAAGCTTGTGGGATACTTTTTGACGCAGGGTTTTGAAGGAGCAGTTTGTAAATTTTGGCTTTTTCTCGTGTTTTGAGAGGCGTTTTTCTCATGTTGTTGAGAGGATTTTGATGGTGCATGCATGAATTTGAGCAAGGAGGTCTTGCATAGAAGACATGAAGCATGTAATGTAACAACAAAGATCATTGTAAGAGAACTTTGAGCATTTTAAAGAGAAATAAAGAGGTCCTCCACTTGGAAGCGGGCCCGAAGACGTAGCCAACAATTGGTGAACTCTGTTATCAACCTCTTGTCTCTATTTCTCTTTCTATTTTGTTGTTCTATTCTCTTCATTTGCAACATTAATATTTATGGCTAATCTTTTTATACATTAATAAGAAACAAGTAAAAGTCACATTTGATATTCTGCAAACAAGATAACAAGTTTATGTATTTCGCATTCTTAACGATCCAATGCAAAAAGTACATTAAACTAACTTGTGATTTTTTAGTAATTCCTTCGTTTTTGGATCAGTTGACACCCTTAATAAAAAATAGTTACATCATTAAAACATTGTTTTTCAAAACGAAATTACAAGTCCATTGTATTCCCAACTTTTGACTCATTCTATTAATATTTGCACAATGATTTGGTGTTTGCCTGAGAACAAAGAAAAACAAAATCTAAATTAGAAAAAAAATTGATTAATTAATTAAAAGAAAAGATATAGAATATTCAATTTTGTAGCTAGTCTAAATAAATGAAAATAGATTTAGTTATTGTTTAAACAAATCCAATCGTGAATTACAAGAAAAGTATTTACCAATTAGAATTTTGAAAAGGAAACATCAACCAAATCTGAATTCACAACAACATTGAAACTGGTGGAGTTTTTTATAATCACATCTCCCGATATCTTAAAATGTTTGTTGGATTTGAGCGAATTTGTTCAGATGATAGCTTTGAGATCATCATTTTCCCTTTCCAGAACTGAATTTCGAGTCATTACTTGATTTAATTTAGACTTTAGGTAAGGGATGTCTCGATAGTATCTTTGGATCCAGTCAAAACAACTTTCATAGTACACCTGTTATGTATTTGGAAATGGACGAGTTCAGTCTAAAGTAAGAGGTTTACCCTATTCCATAATTTTTTGGAGGTCATACTGAATACCTGAGAAACGTTCTTGCTCCTTTAAAAAAGGAGGCAAATTAGACATGAAATCGTATTGGGGTGAATTTGTCTTAGCAGAATCATCTTTGGTATCATCCATAGAGATCGGGTATTCAATATCAATGGTGGGGATAGGCTTCTCATGGTTCTGACATCGATGCCTAGTCATTTTGGAAAGGATTCGGTCATTTTGTTTATTCTTGAAATCAATATCCTCAAACCTTTGTGTTTTATGTTTTCTCTGCTTCTTGGTTTTAATTTTCATTTATATCAACCAAATATTGCCCAGGATTAGGAGTAATAGAGACCTTACCCTTTGATCTATCCATCACCTCCTCTAAATACATTTTAGGGACGAATTCATTCTCTTGGTGTGTGTCTTCGGTTGATTGATGAAAATCAACAGGGGTTTTGGTAAAGAACATAGGGTCTTCTTGCAATTCGACATGAAGGTCTTGTAGAGAGTGATTCGATGGGAAAGGGATAGTAGGCTTGTTTAAAAAAAGGGGTGAATCATTTACCGGTTCATGTGTGAGTGGAACAAAACCATTCCTAATTAGGAAACTTTTCTAGTTATCCCCTGCCTTTGAAAAATGGGAAATGACTAAGACTTGAATCAAGCCATGATGAAAGAGACTGGACAGTGAATTAGGTTTTTTCCTATGATAAAATATAGCCATCTTCTAAAGGATTTTGAGTAGGTAAAAATAAATGTTTAGCCTAAACCCTAAGAAAACCATTAACATGCGTATATGAAACATAAAAACCAATCCATATGGAACATTATGAAACGAATTTCTTCATAATTAATAACAAAACATGCCATCGAGGCTTGAACAGGTTTATGGGTGTACCTTTGACATCGTAGCATGACTTCTTGGAAATCATTAACATGTACCAAGGAATACCTTCAATTTTGAGATTATTGAACCAACGATATCCTTCTCGTGATAGGCATGTGGCTTCTGCAATCCATTCCTTACTGACTTGCAACTGTAAATTGCCTATTTTGGTTGTAGTACAGTCGAAGGTCTAGGCGAAAGATTGAGCTATTTCAAGGTTAAATCCCTGAAACAAATGTATAAACTTAACCCACCCAAAGACTGCGAGATCATCCATAAAATCATCGTTGGAGAGAAAGGCATGTGAGTTATTCATATCTATCCTTACCATAGGGGCCATGGACTTGGTCACGATATACCAATAGGTGTAGCAAAGAGGGGCCTGTTTTTGAAACCACCCGATACAAATGATAAGTTTTTCATTTTCGGAGGTGGCTCAATAACTATGATTTCAGAAGAAGACCACCATGACTACCACCTTGGTTGTTGATTGAACCCTGAACTAGAGGAGAAACATAATCAAAAACCACCTCCTCTATTGAGAACCTAACCCAAAAAATGAAGCACCACCAATGATGCAATGAATGGAATCTCAAGCCAGTAGGACAAGGGTGTAATTGTTTCATAGCAGGGTTAACAATCTTGTACAATAGTGATTAGACTGCGATATAATAGTAGGGGATAACATTCAAATTATAAATTTATATCAAATTTTAGTTTCAAAAGAATCTGAGAAAGAGAAGCCAAGTTTGAGTGTCATGAACCCTTCATAGTCCCTATTCAAAATGGAAGTGGAAGTGGACATAAAGCCATACCAAGGTGAGATTGATGCATTAAAATTGAATCATTGGTTGCAATAACTAGAAGTTTCTTTTAGCATTCACCATATATATGAAGGGAAAAAGATTTAATTTTCTATATTGAAGTTAGTGTTGGATCCCCCATAGTCCAACACCTAGGTATCTTTTTATCTGGTGATTTTCTTACTGCAAATCAGATTAGCAGCTGACAAAACAAAAAACACAGTGCTGAAATATTCAACTTTAAACATGTAGTGGAAACAAAATATGAAAACCGAATTATGCACACATGAACACTAGTATTTTTGGGAGATACACCTGGAAAAACATTGGATGGAAAACCAATTATGAGAATGATTTTATTATGCTAAAATGAGGGCTCTCATAATGGGGATAATGACCCACTTAGAGAAATACAATTGCAGAAAAACCTAGCAAAGTATGTTCCACTCTACGACCCAGAAAAACATGCTTTTCGAGATGTACGTGATTTTCCCTACTGCACACCCACATATGTGTGCTAGTATCCATTGGTGCCCATGTACATGTACAAAAATCTATACAGAAAACTTTGTATTATGCAATCTTCCATGTGGCTTTGCTTGACTAAAACCCACCTGCAACAACCTACATTCTATCTTCTCAATGATCTGATCTCTAGATGGAATTCCTTCTCTACCTATCTGAGATATCCTTGAATCACATTCCTTCATGGTCCAATCCTCTCTAATCAAAATTCCTTCTCTGCTATGATCAATGTGCCAATCTATCTTCCTCCTTCACTCTAGCCTTTACTTTATAATCACGAGTTATAATATATTTCTAATCTCCAAATTGATTGACAATCGATATTGCTTCTCACTTCACTTAATATTTATATTACATGTTAATTTCTTTTAGCATTTTCCTTAAATAAGTCAATTAATTAAGAAATTAATTAATAAAATCAATTTACTTTAATAATTTCTTTACTTAAAGTAAGTCCAAGAGTAGAAGGATTTGGATGACTTATGCATGATCGACACCAAGCCTATGCGTAAATACATGTATCAACACTCCCTCTTAGTGAGGAAGTCATTCTGCATCTCTCCAAGTCTGTATATGAATAAAAAAAATTCCCTTTCTCCAAGGGCTTGGTCAAAATATATGAAACCTACTCATCTATGGAAATATATTGAAGCTTTATTTCTCCCTTTTGGATCCTCTATCGAATGAAGTGGTATATGATTTCAATATGATTGGACCTATCATGGAATACTAGATTATTCAAGAGTTTGATACAACTCTTATTATTGCAGTATATCATTGTAGGCTCCAAATCATGATCAAATAAACCTATAAGAAAGTTTCAAATCCAAATGGCTTCACAACTAGCCATACTCATTGTCATATACTTTTCCTCCATTGAACTGAATGCTACTGAATTTTTCTTCCTGATGAACCAAGTAATCGTTGTTGATCCCAAGTTGAAGTAACACCCTGGGGTTATTTTTTTGTCTACTGCACTTCCTTCCCAATTTGAGTCTATATATCTCTGCAAATCCACTCCATATCCTCCAAGATACCTCAATCCACTCTCCATTGTACCTCTCAAGTATATGGGCAAATGATTTTCTATGATCTAATTCACCTTCCTCAACTCCACCATGAACTAACTCAAGGTGTTCACAGCAAAAAAAAACTTGACATGGTGTTGACCAAATACATCAAGGACCCTATTAGTTACCCATATATATTGAGATCCACCTATTAAATTTGGAAGCACTGACAATCATTCTCCAATGAGAGGTCATATGGGCCACCCTGAGGCTAGCCAGGGATATTTGGAGAATCAACCAGTCTTGTGAGGTATTGAAAAAATTCAAGGGGAACGTACAACCTCTGTGAGTCAAACCAAAAGTCAAGACGGACGAGATGTTATGTGAGTCTAATGAAAAAGTTAGGGGCAATGCACAACATCTGTGAGTATAGACATTCTAGTGAAAATGTCAGGGGGGACATACAACCTCTATGAGCATAGACAGACTAGTGCAAAATTCAGGGGGAACGTACAACCTCTGTGAGCCTAGTCAATCCTTCTGAGCCATAACCAAAAGTCAAGGCTCCTAGAAAAAGTTAGGTTGAATATAAAATTCCTATGAGCTAGAAACAAACAATATTTGTTGGTCCTCGACCAAGTTTTGAGGAAACATTGGTCGTGTTTGACCATTTTTGGGACTTCGACAGGCTGGTCGAAGACAGAGCACCCAGGAAAAGTGGAGATCACGAGATCTCGCCCTTTTTGCAGGCTTTTTGATTTTTAGGGTTTATGTAACGGGTATGGGATATCAGCCCATGGGTTTGCCCATGTTTAGGCCCCTTTTGTAATGTATAAATAAGTAGCTAGGCGATGTAAAAAGTAGTTCGATGAGACCTAGTAGGTTGATGGCTTAGTGCTATTGTTAGTTATGTGAAAGAATATGTGTTAAGTCTTGGAGAGCTAAGTGCAAGTGTTTTGTAAGTGATTTTTTCATAGACTATGTAAAGGCTCTGTGCTTGGACTTAACTCAGGGAAGGAGGGTATGGCGAGGTGCGCGCAGATCTCTTGTCCTATGTGGAGTTGCCTTTGTGGATCTGTGCATGTAAGAATATTGAAGGAGACTAATAAATAAGAAGAAGATTTGGTGAACATAGCCCCACACTGGGGTGAACCACATATATTCTATGTCGATGTTCTTTGTGCTATGTTGTTTATGCTAGTTATGTATTTATCTTCTTAGTGCACTAATCTTGATGTGTAATAGATAGATCTACTGATTCTTAGTGCTTTAGGTATGAATGAATGTTAGATCTGCTCAGATGTTATGTACTGTATGGTTAGATGTACTTAGATCTTGATTAATATTGCGACGTTCTATAACAAGGGTTGAACCTGTGATGTTAATAAGGGTTAAAAGACTAATGAATGTTAATTTCTAAGTGCTTTGTTAAGTATTGTGATCCCATATCTATGTCCCATCTTGGTTGTAGACACTTGAGTCCTGCAACCCCCCCTGCCTCTACCTCGGGTGAGACTTCTTCTTCTTTGTAGGTGTTGCCGAAAGGGCCGGTAGTTAGGGTTTTGTTGGTGCATTGTTGAAGCGTTGAACCCTGGGTCTGCCTCTGTGCCAACAAATGGTTCTGTTGTCGGGACTTGAAACTGTGATTGCTGGGAACTGAAGAAAAGAGAAATCTTTGTGCATAGATTTGTTGCTGTAGTGTGCAGTATTTTACTTGACTTATCAATCTCTGTGCTAAGAGAAGGAAGCTCGATCTGAAGAAAGAGGTAAGATCTTAAATCTTTGTGCTTTGATAAAGGTAAGATAAGTGGAAATTTTTTCTTCGAAAGTATGGATATATGTATGTTTGATATGATTTGATAAGTGGAAACTAGGGCACCGTTAGAAGAAAGAAGATTTGATATGAATAGATCTGATAGAAATAGTGAAAGATATGTTATTCCTATGCATAGAAAAAAAAATGGACTGAAAAATGGATGTAGGACCCTAGAAAGAATTTTTACAGGTTGTAGGTCCATCACTGTGATCCCAGTGCACAATACAATAAAGGTTGGAAATCGTTTAAGAGAAGGAGAGGAATGACACTGTGTTAGAATTGCAGAAGAGCAGGACATCTTGCTAAGGAATTCCCTGATAGAGGTCCCATTTTTTTGTTGTTGTAGAGATATTGATCATGAGGTTTTGGATTGCCCTAGAATGATTGATAAAGTTGAGAATATGAACTTGAGATAAGCAAACCATGAAGAAGGTTAAGAAACTAAGGATATGTTAGAGAATTAGAGAGAATCAGAGACTATGTTATTACATCTGAAAGAAACAATGAATTATCACATAGACATCAGTTTACGATACATATTAAAAGAAAAGTAGTGCATAGCAACAAGAATAGGAGACTTAGACATAGACTGTGTCTTGGATGAAGAATCACAGGTGAACATTATGCCAAAAAGTACTTGGGAAATTTTGGGAAAGTCTGCTATGATTCCTTCATTAGGATGGATAGGCTTGTTTAAAGGAAATATGATAACCCTATGTGGAAGACTTACTCATGTACCTATGATTTCCCATGGAGCATGGCCTGAAGAAGAATTTTAGGTCATTAAGTTTGTTGAGAACAACTCTCCTTTTACACTTTTTTTAGGAAATACCTGGATTGAGAAAGATCAGATGTGAAGGAAAGAAGAAGAGGAAACCATAGAACAAAAAAATAAAGAATTAAGGGACTTCATAGCCAAAAAAATAGAGCGAATAGTACAAGAACAAGAGGACAAGTCGAAGCAACTGAGGACCAGAGACTTAGTTGTCGAAGTTGAAAGAACACAAGAAGGCTTAAAGAACCTATCCATGAAGGAGAAAAGAGAACCTACCCCAGAAGTATTAAGAGAAGAGATATTGCATGTGAAACTTTTGAGAGAACATTAGTAGTGTGAAGTTACTATGCTAAGATAAGATAAGAGTATGAAAGAAGGCCAGAAAGCAAAGTTAGAAAAATTGTAGGAAGCTCCAAAGAGGAATTCACAGAAGGTAGGCTTGCCAAAATTGAACCTCGCTGGAATAACATAACAATGTAGAAAAAAACTTCGACTTGGCGAAGCTATATGACCATTGGAGGCATCCTGATCATTAGAAAAACACTCCAGAACAGTTAGAAACACATTTATTGTGAAAACAATCACCATGAGACCGTTGATACCACGCCATAACAGATGGAGTCTTATTGATTAATGAATTTTTGACCCGTTGGAGGAATCCATTACGCCATCTCCTATTTAATTTGTCGAATGGCTCACTAGGTACAACACGATATTTATTCGAGCCGTGTAGTGTCTACTTCACCTTCATCATCAGAAGCTGTAGAGTTGGGGGATGATCCCACCCAACTACGTAGAATATCATATGCGACAGAGGCTTGCCTTCGACATGTACAGGAAGAAAAAGAGCAGGCCACTGAGGCCTTGAAGCAATAAAAGGAGGAATCCCTATAACAACATCGGGTTGCGTAGCAAGAGAAATATGACCTCCAGGTGAAGTTTGAAGAGGACAGAGAGAAGATCCAAAAAGAAAAATAAAAGTTGCTCGCAGAGAAGATTGGGGTTAGAGAAGCAGTAATTAGAGAACTTCGCTCTATGCCAGGATTGGCTCATATGGAATAAGAGACAACTGAGAGCCAAGTGGGGAAGCTCATTGAAGTTGTTCAACATATTCAAGAAAGAGTAGTAGAGTTAGAACTTCAAGTAGTGTCGAGAACTCCACAAGAAGTGAGAGATCAAAGGGAAGAAACTGCCAGGAGCGCAGTAGAAAGAATCAAGGCATTGGCTTCATAATGCAAGAAATTAAGTAACTGAAGTGCGGAAACCTATGATATTCTTCCAAAAGACCTGGAGCTGAGGAGATTGGAGGCAAAGCAATAGGCATCGATAATGAAAACGCAACTGAAGCAGCTTACGATAGTTGAGAAGATGAAGAGATCGCAGGAGAAACATGCAGTTCAACAACATGTCACTGTTATCCAGAGTAGAGTGATGGAGGTGACACAACGACTCAAGTTGGTGCAGGATGAAGCCTACACCCTCTTTGAAGATATCGAGGGACAAGTATCACAAATAGAATAGGTGGTCGCAGTAGTGGAAGAACGCCTAAAAGGGCCTGTCACCAAGCAAGTCATTCAGGAGTTAATCGAGAAGGAGACTCTGGCGAAGAAGCAAGTTGAGGTAGATTGAGCCAAGATTAAGGCCTTCGAAGTAGTTTTTCCCAGATCAGAGTGACTCAAGATGAGACACAGGTGAGTGTTGGGGGCCTGTTGGCCCTCAACCAAGTTTTGTGGAAACATTGGTCGTGTTGTACCATTTTTGGGACTTTGACGGGATGGTCGAAGACAGAGTGCCCAGGCGAAGTGGAGATCACAACATCTCGCCCTTTTTGTAGGATTTTGGGGTTTTAGGGTTTATGTAACATGTATGGGATATCGACCTGTGGGTTTTCCCATGTTTAGGCCCCTTTTGTAATGTATAAATAAGTAGCTAGGCAATGTAAGAAGTAGTTCGATGAGACCTAGTAGGTCAATGGATTAGTGCTAATGTTAGTTATATTCAAGAAGATGTGTTAAGTCTTGCAAAGCTAAGTGCAAGTGTTTTGTAAGTGATTTGTGCACAGACTATGTAAAGGCTCTGTTCTTGGACCTAACTCGGGGAAGGAGGATCTGGAAAGGTGAGTGCATATCTCTTGTCCTATGCAGAGTTGGCTTTATGGCTCTGTACATGTAAGAATATTGAAGGAGAATAAGAAAGAAGAATAAGATTTGGTGGATGTAGCCCCACATTGGGGTGAACCACGTATATCCTGTGTCGATGTTCTTTGTGCTATGTTGTTTATGTTGGTTATGTATTTATTTTCTTAGTGCACTGATCTTGATTTGTAATAGATAGATTTATTGATGCTTAGTTCTTTAGGTATGAATGAATGTTACATCTGCTCAGATGTTATGTACTTAATGGTTAGATGTACTTATATCTTGATTAATATTGTGTTGTTCTTTAACAAGGGTTTAACCTGCGATGTGAATAAGGGTTAAAATACTAATGAATGTTAATTTCTAAGTGCTATGTTAAGTATTGTGATCACATATATGTGTCCCATATTGGTTGTAAACACTTGAGTCATGCAACCTCCCCTGCCTCTACCTCGGGTGAGACTTCATCTGTTTTGCAGGTGTTGCCGAAAGGGTCGGTAGTTAGGGTTTTGTTGGTGCATTGTTGAAGCATTGAACCCTGGTTCTGCCCCTATGCCAACAATATTCCTAATATTGAAAATGATATAAATGTATTGATCTAGTGCATTGGCACATGTAACATTATCCACCATGAAGAGAAATTTGAATTGCCTTGTAAAGATTCGAGTTGTAACTGAAGTCTCAAGTCTAGTTTTATTTTAGAACTAAAGTGTAATGTTGAGTTGTAACTGAAGTCTCAATTATAGTTCTATTTTAGAACTAAAGTGTAATGTTGAGTTGTAACTAAAGTCTCAAGTCTAGTTCTATTTTAGAACTAAAGTGTAATGTTGAGTTGTAACTGAATTCTTAAGTCTAGTTCTATTTTAGAACTAAAGTGTAATGCTGAGTTGAAACTGAAGTATTAAGGCTAGTTCTATTTTTGAACTAAAGTGTAATGTTGTGTTGTGACTGAAGTCTCAAGTTTAGTTCTATTTTTGAACTAAAGCATACTAGTCTCAAGTCTAGTTCTATTTTTGAACTAAAGTGTAATTATGAGTTGTAACCAATCTCAAGTCTAGTTCTAAGTTTGAACTAAGGTATGAAGTTGAGTTATGATTAACTCATGCAAACAAGCTACTATTTCGAGTCTCTCCTCTTATCCTCTTCATCCTATATAAGAAGAGGTTGACCCCTCTCTTCAACACAATTTTGAGATGCAGGTTAAGGGTGAAGCAATAGAGGCATACATATCATTGATAAAGAGGCATCATACCAAAGAAAAATATCAATGTTGTATATGAACAATAGAGGTTTCATATCAGAGGCATATATCAACAACATATCAGTGATGTATATCAACAATAAAGGAAACATATCAGAGGTGTAATTTAGCAAGTCTCTTAGGTCTTTGTCAAGTCAAATTCCTCTTGGAAATCTCTTTAAGAGAAGAATATTCATGGTGGATATTTGTAAGTGTTCTTAAATTATTAATGAAATAAAGGAATATCGTTTGTTGGGGTTTTTCTCCTTGTACAGGGTTTCCCCAGGGTATATGTGTTGTTGATGTGCATGCTTACTCATGTAAATAGTTTTTGCTATTCGATTATGATTTGGTATTGTTGAAGTGTATTTAGTTGGAATCAAAGTGTTGAAGAAAATAAAAGAATTAATCTGCATAAGAAATCAAGCTCATAATTTAACACCACCAACTTTGAATATGAAGTCACCACTTTCTTCAAATTGGTAATCATAGTTGTAGCCATAGATTTAGAGTCCTCCATCCTAAATATCCTAAATATATCTACCTCACAGTTCCCTTTCCGAAGGAAGATATCTCTTGTTTCCTACCATACCTCTAATCCCCATAAATAATGCATCAATCTAATGTCCTTCATCTTGAACTCACTTGCTAAATTGAATTTGCACCCTGCAATAAGATCTTTTGCACCTATGAGAAAAAATCATCTGCGTACAAAACCAAGATGATTAGATATTCCCCAACAAGTATGTAGTACAATTTAGGATACACCTCATTATTGGTAAATCCCATACTCTCAAAGTATCCATCAGTCCCAGAATACCACACCCTAGGTTCTTATTTGAGTCTGTACACATATTTCTTAGGCCTACGCACATGAGACTCCCTCCCATGTACCTCTAAGCCATGATGTTTCTCTATATATACGTCATCCTCAATTACTCATTGAGGAATGTTGTTTTTAGATCTATATGATGTATCCTACACCTCATAAATGAAGCAATAGAAATAGCACTTGAATAGAAGCATACCTAGCGACCAGAGAAAACGTCTCCTTGTAGTCCACTCCCTCTTTCTTAGAGAACCCTCTTGCCATAAATTTCACCTTGAAATTCTCAATTCTACCATCTATAGCATGCTTGATCTTGTATAGCCACCTAGAACTCACAACTAACTTCCCTTCCAGTCTCAGCACTATGTTCCAAACATCATTCCCCATAATAGAGGTGTATTCCTACTGATCTATTGCTTCCTCAAAATTGGAAGGTGCAACATCAATGATGTTACTCATAAGCAACATATAGTTCAAAAACTTATTTAGAGGCATGTTCTCTCTAATGACACTCCTAGGAGCCTCACTGACATCCTTCAATGTTTGCAATAACAGTCTGGGTCTCCTGATAGAACTAGAAGGGTATAAATCCTCCTTCCCACCTCAAGTTTGAATTGTTCATTGGTTCTCATCCTTCAAGCCTGATTATCCTCGTCCTCTATCACTTATGATGACTCTTATATCTCCTAGATGCAAATTTCTTCTCCAACTTAGTATCTCTACTCATAATTTTCTTTCTCTACACTACAATGAAGATCATGTAACCCCTTGAGGTCTCACTGTACCCAAAACATATACCCTTCTATCCTAAATACTCCATATTCATCATATTCTCTAGAGGAACATGGATGTATACTGGACAACAAAAGATCCTCAAATTTCCTATCACTAGCTTCACTCCTGAGAATGCCTCCTCTAGAGTCTTGTTCCCCAATATCCTTTGAGGACTCATGTTCTGTACATATAATTTCATGTTACATGTCTCTGCCAACATAAACATTTGAAACTCTTGGTCATGTATCATAGCCCTCAGAGAATTGACGTTGGATTGATTCTTTCTCTCCACAACCCCATTATTTTAAGGGTTGTATGAGACTCTCATTGCCCTCTTAATCTAGACCTCCTTGCATAAATACTTGAAATAATTGGAGGTGTAATCTCCCCCATTATCTGACCTCGAGACTTTGATATTCTTACCGGTATGGTTCTCCACTTGAGCCCTCAACTCTCTGAACTTACTGAAGACCTCATCCTTGTTCTTCATAAATAAGATGCAAGTTTTCTTGGAAAAATCATCAATAAATGACACATAGTATGACGATCCATGTAATGGTTCTACTAGAATCTAGCCACTCACATATGAATGGATAAGATTAAATATCCTCTTGGACCCACTCTCGTTGTTATAAAAATCATCCTTGGAATTCTTTGCAAGTGCACACCCTCTACACACTCCCTACTGCTCAATGCTAAATTCTAGACGACATGTAACGCTTTGTCTCAGAATTAGAAAATCCTTGTAGGGAAGGTGTCCCAACCTCTTACACCATAACTAACATAGGTTTTCATTGTCATGTACCAAATATTGGAACGACTTTCCCTAGAACCTGTATAAAGTTCCCTCTCTAACCCCAACAATGATTGCATTGTTTGGGATGGATTTATTTGGATGCATGAGTACCTTCCCTCTTTAAAAAGTGACAAGAAAACCCATTTCCTCTGTAGCTGAGACTGAGATAAAAGTTTTCTTCAAACTTGATATGTAGAGAACATCATGTGCATCTAATGAACCCCGTGACTTACGTTGGAATGTAGTTGTCCCCTTTCCCTTCACTAAATACTTGACATCATCACCAAGTTTCACATGAACATTTGAGTCACTCTTTGTTAGACTACTAAATATATCGTGTGCTTTTGTCATAGGACAAGACAAGATGCACCATTGTACAAGAACCATACACTCCTCCTAGTTGTGTTGGTAGAAAGCTAAGAAACTAGTGAGAAATCCTTCTCAAACTTTGATGCAAACACATCTAGATAAATATATGTTGATGTTGTTGTCTATTTATTTCCTTTACCCTTTCTCTTGTCAGGACACTGGGATGCATAATTTTCATTCTTATGACATGAGAAACACTTGATTTTACTCAAGTTCTTCTTCTTCCATAGATGTGACGATCCTCCATCAATATTACACTTCCTGCTAGAACTCTTTCCTTTTCTCATCTTATTTTTACTAACAAGAGCCAATTTCTCCTCACTACCTCCCTGCTTATTTCTCTTAGATTCCTCCTGCATCTCTTATCAGATGCAACGATCCCAAAGTCTCTACCAATCTAGGAGATTTTCCCGAGTGCAAAATCCTTTGACAAATGGTTCTGAGGACTTAGGAAGACCATTGAATGCCACATTCATGAGATCTACATCCTATTTTTTCTCTCTTGTGGTTTCAATCTAATCACGCAACCATGCTATCCTCATGAGATAACTGGTAACATTATTAGATATAGACGTCTGGATCAATCTATGTTTATTCCTTACAAACATCTTCCTATTCATGTTCTTGCTATGGAATAAACTTACCAAGGCATCAAAAAAATATTTGGTCCTCTTCTTCTTAGATAAGTGAGGGATTGGATGATCCTTCACCAAATCTAGGAGGACTCTTTCTTCTTTGATCTCCTTCATTTTGTGAGTTTCCAAAGCTATCGGATCCATTGGTGGAATAACTACTTTGTCCACTAAATCCCAAAGGGCATACTTCTTGAATGAAAAAATTACTCTTTATTTCCAAGGTAGGAATTTGGATGCTCCGTCCAATATTTATTCAAATCTCAATGGTTTTGATGCCATCCCTAAGACCTGATAAATTTCCCTGGAAAATAACCTCTATTTGAAATTGTTGGTGTATTGACTTGTACGTACTTGTACATGCTTGTAACCACTCGAACTTATGTATGCATGTGCTTGTGCATCTATGTATGTATGAACCTATGTGCACTACCACCCATGTGTGTACGCACTTGTCCCTTCTTGCATCATGCGTACAACTAGGTAAACCTGTAAAAGCCTTTTTTTTCCTCAGTATGGATGCTTCCATGTAATTTTTATTTTGACATCCTCTTGTTGGTTAGGGATATACTAATATCTCTTGTAGATCTGATAGATATGGCTTTCCTTCATAGCATGTGCTCTAATACCATCTTGGAATTCCCTTACTCCAACATCTAGGTATCTTGTTATCTAGTCATTTCTTACTACAAATCGGGTTAGCAGCCAACAAAACAAAAATACACCGCTAAAATATTCATCTTTAAACATGCATCAAAAGAAAAAACTAGAAACCAAGTCATGCACACATGAACACCAATATTTTTGGGTAGTTACCCCTAGAAAAACCCTGGAGGGAAAACCTATGTTGAGAATGATTTTACTATGATAAAATCAAGGCTCCCATAACAGGGATAATGGCCCACTGAGATAAATACAATTGCAGACAAACCTTACAAAGTTTGTTCCATTGTGCAATTCAGAAATGCACACTTTTCGATATGTACATGACTTTCCCTTCTGCACACCCATGTATACATGTCTATCGCCACTAGAACCCGTGTACATGTACGAAAATCTTGTATGGAAAAATCTATATGAAACAACTCTTTCCTGTGTCTTTGCTTGAATGAAACCACGAGGTCTTCACTTGGTGAACCTGTGACATAGCGCCTTCATTCGTGGGATATTAAATAATACCCATACTTTCACTAGATATTTATACATATATTCCAAAATCCTTTTGTTGAACCTCCCTCCCAATACATATTTCGAATACAATAAACCATTATTTTTACTAGAAACTCCTTTTTATACCCCGAATACCTATAAACCCCTTAATACCCCCCACAATACCTGCAATATATTGAATATATTTTTCACAATTTAAAAACCCCCTTTATGAACGAGCATGATAAGATATTGGTCTACAAGGTGAATCTCCCGTGACTGAAATCCACCTGCGATAACCTTCATTCTCTCTTCTCAATTATTTGATCTCTAGATGTAAGTCCTTCTCCACCTATCTGAGATCTCCTTGAATAACGATCCTTCGTGATCCAATCCTCTTTGCAAAAAAGTCCCTTTCTGCTATGATCAATGTGTCAATGTGTCTTCCTCCTTCACCCTAGCCTTGCTTTTATAATCATGAGCTATAATCTATTTCTAACCTCTAAAGTGATTGAAAGTTGATATTAATTCTGACTTAAATTGAGATTTAGATTGCTTGCTAATTACTTTTATCATTTTCCTTAAGTAATTCAATTAATTAAATAATTAATTAATAAAATAAATTTACTTTAATAATTCCTTTAATTTAATTAAATCCAAGAGTAGAAGGATTTGGACGATGTTTTCATGCTCGACATGAAGCATATGCATAAATACCTATCTGATGCTACATGCATAAACATTTAGAGAGACATGATTGAACCTAGTGGGAAGGCCACACATAAACACTTAGGTCAAAGGGTCATTCACCAATAAATAGATGGGAGGACTTCAAAAACCTCATCAAGTCCCAATTCTACACTATCAGGTATGTAGAGGACAAATGGATTTGGTGGCACTACTTGAGGAAGAGGCAGGGGCAGAGTGTATATTAGTACACCACTCAGTTCAGAAATATGGCCATCATGATGGGTATCTCTCCCAAGAACCTAGAAGTAATCCTTCATTATTTGGGGGGTTTACATAGTCATGACAGAAAGTAAGTGATGCTCTTCAATCCAAGGACAATGGATGAGGTGTGTGTCCAAGAACAATACCTGGAAAACATAGGAAAAAAGAAGGGGAAACCAGCTTGTTTGAAGAAAAAAGAGCACCAAGAAGATTCCAAGGAGGGGAAGAAGAAGTGGAAAGGGGAAAAAGATAATAAGACATCAACCACTACACATCAGTGAAAAATCCTAGCAACCATTACAATCATTGCAACATTGATGGACACATCAAGGAAAAATGATGGAAATTACATCAAGAGCTAAACCCAAAGAACCACAAGAAGGAAAGAAAGAAAAAGAACCTTCTATCCATAGATTCGAGTAATCAGGTTGAAAGTAGCTCAGATGTGGATGAAAATATTATCTGCACATATGTACAGAAGGAGGTGAATTTGAGTAGCCTTTATCACTAGGAAGAGAAGGAGAGGACCAAGATCTTCCACATCAAGATTCAAGTCAATAAGACCAATACAGATGCTCTATTCGACTCTAGTTCAAAAGTTAATATTGTAGTACAAGATCTCATCAGTAAGCTCAGATTGGAGTTTCATAATCATTCTAGCTCATATCCATTGGGTTGGGTTAACAAGGATGTATAGATAAATGTAATGAAACAGTGTAAGATTAAATTTGCTATAAGTGTCAATTTTATTGATGAAGTAGAATTGGATGTAGTACCACTTGATGTATCTATAGTAGTGTTTGGGAGCCATTACATGTATATGAGGGATGCAATATTCATGCAGAGAGCCAATCGATACTGACTTATCAAGGACAAGAAGTCCTACATATCAATGTGCATAAAGGAAAGTCAAGGATCTCACTGATAAGTGTCAACCAAGCTAATAAGTTGATTAGTTCTAGTAAGAAACATTTTTTTCTTTTCTTAAAAGAAAATGTGTCTGATGATGAGTCTATGAGAGTGAAAGAATCCCTAGAGGGGTGTACTAAAAATAAGAAACATCAATTGAGGAGATACTATAGGAATACATAGGAGTATTCAAGTAGCCTAAAGGACTACCACCCAAGAGGGTTGTGGAGCACAAAATGAAATTATTGCTAGACTCCCCATTTCCAAATATTAGGTCATATAAACAATCCATTATGGAAGCAAATGAAGTAAATAAGTTGTTGCAACAGTTGTTGGACTAGGGTGTGATTCAACTAAGTACCTCACCTTGTGGGTCACCCATAATAATTGTACCCAAGAAGGATGGGACTTGGAGAATGTGTATCAATTACAAGGCATTGAACAATATCACACTAAAGAATCGGTACCCTCTACCAAGGATCGATGATCTGTTGGACCAACTACAACATGCCAAGTACTTCACTAAGTTGGATTTGAAATCAGGATATCACCAGGTACAAGTCAAAGAATAAGATACTTGGAAGACTGTCTTAAAGACAAGGCAAAGTTTGTATGAGTGGTTGGTTATTCCATTTGGTTTATGCAATGCATCATCTACATTTATGAGACTAATGAATTATTTTTTACATCCTTATCTAGATTCATTTGTTATTTTTTATTTGGATTATATACTAGTTTATAATGATTCCTAGGAGGAGCACATTTCACATCTTATGCAGGTGTTAGGGAATCTAAAAAAGCACCAGTCGCTGGCCAATCTCAAGAAATGTGAGGATTTTTGTTGGGGAAACACAATACTTGTGACAGACCATAGGTTCATTTTCAAGGATATTTGCACCACTCCACTCCATAAAAACTAGTGGTAAGAGTTTTTAGTTGGGAGAGAATTAGAAAAAGGCCTTTGATGAGATGAAAAGAAAGATCAGTCAAGCACCAGTGCTCGCACTACCAAACTTGCATAATCCCTTCGAAGTGGAGATAGATGCAAGTGGGTATTCCATGGGAGTTTTGATGCAAGGAGGAATGAAAATATGTTATCATTCTGAAGTATTTCATGGGGAAGTTTTGAAATACCCTACCTATGACAAGGAGCTCTATGATCATAATTAAAGGTTTAGGAAGTCAAAACCATACTCCTCTATGGCTATCCGAGTATGTTAAATAGTGAGCCACTAGGAAGAGAAGGGTTTCCATTCGTTTGCATTATATCTTGTTCCATAGTTGAGAAAAACATGTGAGAGTGGTATTTTGTGAGCATAACAAAGAGCCATACAAACCACTTGTAAAAGGAAACTCCATGGAGTGCCTCTTTCTTTGTACTTGCATCATTTCTATACTAGAGAAAAAAGATATTCAAAGCAACCTCACCTTCTAGTTTGGTTTTCTATATCTTGTGTTTATTTTGTGGATGGCCGGATTGTATTTTAATGTTCTCTATTTTCAACATTTTATCTTTTTTTTTTGCATATGCAGAAAATTAGTAACTAAATATTCTCTAAAAAAAATTCAACCTTAATAATAAAAAATTCAATATTTTATTACATTTGTGTAGACCAACTATTCCAACAGAATATCCCTCTAACTTAAAAAAGGATTCTTAGACTATTAATATTTTTAAGTTTTGCCCAAAGGGGTTGGATCCAATGGTGGAAAGCGAGGAGTTTTTCACTGTTGGGCAAGGTTCAATTCTCGTGCTTTACCTGGAGCCATGGGGACACTTTGAGGTAGTGGTCGAACGTGGTGATTTTGACGATGCCCCTGAATAAACAAAAAAGTGAATGTATATATATATATAAAAGTGCAACTTTGGTGAATTTCAAACAATCATTTTTCAAAAAGAAATTTACGAGTCAATTTATAAAAGAAATCATATAAAGTAAACTATAAATAAAATTTATACCCATTAACATACAAAAGAAAATTTATCCCATACAATTTTTATGGCAAATTTGTGTCCAATTTGCCAACGAACAATTGTTTTCAACAAATATATTGACCAGTGTGAACTAGACCCAGTGTTTCGAATATGCACTTTTTTTTATAAGTAGACGGAAAAGTCGTGAAAGTATTGAGCCATTATTTAATTTTACGTTCGAGTCAAATTTCATGACGCTATTTACGTTATTCACAAATATATTGCACGTGTAATTTAGACTGAGGAATTCGGTCGGCAGAGACTGGATTTTCGAATTCGTTCTGTTTAGAATGAAATTATTGTATCCTCGACGAAATGGACGTCTCAGCTACTCTGTACTTCATATTCCAAATCAAGGAATCGTAGCACTCTTTTATATTTGGAATATTACCACTCTTTTATTGC
>ML784295.1:24539-38657 GCA_009831015.1 Picea engelmannii | reverse complement strand
AAATAATAAGTTTAGTGGAACAAAATGGTTTGGGTTCTAACACTAATCAAAATCACTCAACAACCATATAAATTTGGGCTTGAATGATCATTAAGATAAATATAAAAGAGGAAAAATTAAGAGTTTTACAAATATCACAATTTTTAACAATAAGGTTATACTGATTAGGGTTTATAACTAGATCAAGAGCACACTGAAGAAGAGGATAGAAATTTACCTAAGACTCACTCTAGCAATTATGAGCTGACACATGATTAGGAAAGAACTAGGAGGTACTGCGCTCATGTAATATTTTCTCAAACTTAAAGAGATGGGCCTCCCTAAACATGCTGTTACCTTGGAGCATTTGAAGCTATCCCTAAAGTAGTCCAAGTTTTGATTTGTCTCCCTTGAATATCATTAATATTTTGGGATGATTCAACCTTGCACCTAAATGGTAATAGTATTGAGAAATTTATAGAGAATACATTGTTCCAAAATATTCCAACTTATCTTATCCAAGAATCTTTACAGATGTGGAATTTTTAGAAGGACTCCGAAAGGCAATCCAATTGATGCTACATAGATGGAGATACATATAGGAAGCATACTACAAGTAACTCTTCTTAAAATGTAATATATGCCACGAGTGTTGACACATTGGAAGAGACTTTGGCAAGGGAGTATATACATTGTCCATCAAAGATCATTCAATGTAGAAAATTACAAGAAGAAAATGTAGGCAATAGATGGTCCTAAATCCCAATCTTATATCAACAACTCTGTAATTTATTAAACCATTTTCCAATTAGTTCAAGGTTCTAAATTATGTTCAGATCGAACCTGTAACTAGATATTAATGAACATAGATATAAAGAAGACAAACACATCATACAACAGAGACAAAGAGAGGGGGAAATGATATCCTTAATTACTTATCCAACAACAAAGAAATGGTTACAAGTGTCGTAGAAGCACCTCGTAGGATTCTACATTTAAACATAAAATAATCAAGCATTTTTCAGGCATATGGAAATCCAAATGCTTGAGGAACCAACCACGAAGAGAATGTAAGTGCAAGGTGTGTGTTGTCACCACCCAACAATATAAACCTTGACAACAATATTTCATATACCATTCCCAATGAATAAATCATCACCTTTCCTACAAGCCAAGAGAAGCCAAACACAACGACAACTTCTCTAACAAGATTGGTTATGTGAACATGTCTACACGATTTGCTCCAATATGGACCACTCTACCTCCATCGGTAACTTGAACCTGAGGTAGATATCCTCTTGTCCAAATTTTTGGATTCATCATAACCACATACTAAATCATTGCAAGCACTATAGGTAATACTCATGCTTCTAACGAAGCACCCATTTCCATTCTCTCTACATGGTTTCTCCATGTGTCCACTAAAAACACAATTGCATGTCAAACACTTAAACATTCCAATGCAAACATCATCCTTCCTATTGTACTAGCATATGGTACACGAGACATACAATCATTTTCTTCCTTACTACCAAGACATAAACTTGAAGAAATTTTACAATGGAAAGCTAAAGGGATATTACACTAGTACAATTGTCACAATTTTTTATATTGTTCCTACGAAACAATGAAGGTATTCCAACGAAGCCAATCAAATCGTTTCATTGAAGCATTTTCGTCGCACTATTGATTCCCTTATCCACTAGTCGAGCGTCTATCGTAGGAAACTACCACGTGGTAGCTATGGAAATATTTAATCAAGCAGATTTTGTTACAATGGAGCATCGCAACGACTTCGATCATATATAGTTGTCATTCATTCGACGCCATGAGTTGCCACGTGGCATTTTCTAAGAATGATTCATCATCCAACTAGTCATCGTAATACTAACGATCATGGTCACTAGTGTGACGATAGTGTTCATAATGACCCTTGGAAAGCTAAGGAACACACCATCAAAATTGAGATCTTATGGTGGGCCTCCTTCGTCGTAGGTGCGAGACTCTAGAGAGCATAGTATGTTGGCAGTCTAATGATATGGTGCGGTAAATTTGTTGGAGTGGTGACACCAAGGTGATCAAAGTTTGTTGGAGCAACAATGCTAGCGTGGGAAATATTTGTCTAAGTGGGGATGCTTGAGCACTCAAAGTCTTTAGGGGTTGAGAAGGATGGGTAGGGACATTCCGTCATAATACCAGTGTATATTTGATGATGAACATTGGTGTTTGAGGTCTAAAAAATGGATAATAATGTAAAAAAAACATCAAATTGATATTTCACATTGAAATCCATGCTTATGATGCATTGGACACAGGAAGCAGGTAGATGTGTTGGATTAAGAAGTTGAAGAGATTGAGAAAAACATAGATGACAATGTTCTCGATATATGATGATATAAACGATTAGGATTAAGGTTTTTATTGTTGCATAAAACCCTATTTCAAGCTTGTTTGAGCCTCCACATCTAAAAAATCACACTCACTTAAGAAATACATGTTTTTCTTTTAAATTGTAATTTCCTCCCTTGGGAAAAAATGCACGTTGGACTTTATAAAAATGCAAGCCCGGGTCTTAAATCACCTCCAATTTGAGTGATTCAAGTTGTTGGGGGTGTATTAGATTATTTTACACATGTCTAAATATTTATATTTTCCTTTCCAAACAAAAGTGGTGGTTGTGTAAAAGAGGCAAAATATGCATTGTCAATTGAGAGACCGAAACAATAGAAAATTACCTAATGGAAAAGAATTCCCATGCTTCTATATAGCTCCAAATTTAGTGATATAAGTTTTTGGGTAAATTTAATAACATTATGAATCTATATATATCATCCAAAGTGCATTTTCAAATGAAAAAGGACTTCTGCCTTGAACTAAAATTCAAGACTTTTTGTAAAATGGAGGGTAAAACTGTGTTACTATAAAATGCATGCTTAGGACTCATATAACCTCCAAATCGAGTGATTAAATTTGTGCAATGTGTATTTTATAATTTTACATCTTGTCATACCTTTAGTTGTGCATTTTGAAACCAAAAAACTTCTACTGTGCATAAAGGTTAAAAATTGCCTTGTAAATGAAAAAAAATGCTTAAAAATGCATGAAACCAGAGCATAATGGAAAATGCATGCCCAAGTCTTAACACACTTGAAATTTGAGTAATTCAATATTTTGAGGGTTTCTTATATGATTTTACACATGTTTTCATATTATATTATTGTTTACAAACAAAAAAGTGGTTATTGTGGAAATGAGGCAACATCTACCTTGTAAATTGAGAGACCAAAATAGTAGAAAGTGACCTAATGGAAATTCATGACCACACTTATATATAGCTCCAAATTTAGCGATTTAATATTTTGGGTCAATTTAATGTCATTCTAAATCTACATGTATAATCCAAAGTGAATTTTCAAATGAATAAGGACGTCTACCTTGAACTGAGATTCAAGACTTTTTGTAAAATGGAGGGTGTTGATACAATGTTTAATTTTGTATCCCTTTAAAACTGAAGCTTTTATTTTTCCTAGTCATGGAGCCTCCCTTAGTCCTAAAAAAGAGTCAAAAGTCTTTCGATTTTTTGGGTTTTGGGATTCGGCCTTTCATAAAGAACATTTTCCTAACCAACAACTCCAGAGTCCCGGTGCCGAAATCCCAAAAAGGTTTTATAATGGGTGTTATAAGTCCCGACGCGCGTTTCACAAAGTATCCTTTAATCGTGATTAATTAAACTCTTAAACATGATTAACAAATCATTAATCTTTCGTGATTCGGCTTTCCTTGTATCAAAGTGTTGTCAAAGCGTCAGCCCTTGAACTCTTGGTCCCTGATTTTCCGAAAAGAAGAAGTTAATTACTAATCTTAATTGATTAAAGCATTAATACAAGTAATCAACGTCTAAACTAATCCCATCGTAATTTCGCAATTCAGGGTTTTCTTATGCATACCTCATGGGTACAGGATCCCCGAAATTTCGAAATGCGAAATCGCGATTTTTTTAACAAAGTTTAAAACAAATTTAAGTTAGTTTACAATGGGATTAATAAAAATTAAAACAAATTTTCGTGTTTCACATTTCGAGATTTGGTGAAAGTAGTCCTTTCAAAACTGTAGTTTGAAATCGCTGATATACGGTAATATATGTAATGGATGAATAGAGATATTTTTAACTTAACTACGTATCTCTGGGCATATCTCCCTCATTAAAAAATTAAAAGTTTTACCGCCTGTCTTAGTACATCCGTCGTAAGAAGAGTTAAAGGTTAATAAAGGTTTGGTTTCTTCGAATTTTCATTCTTATTGTTTAGACTCAGAAGTGAATTGCATTCAACAAACTTACGCATTTATCTCTGCGACATAAATTCATTCTAAATACGAACAATATGGCACCTAGAAAGGCACCTACGAAAAATGAAGAAGCAGCTGAAAGCTCAAGCCTAGAAGGAGATGTCGTGTTTGATACTACATCGCATGCCATTGATTCCATCAAATCATGGAGGCAAGTTTTTTAAACCCTGGACTACGAAATCAAGAATTTTCCTGATGATTCTGAAAACAAAATCCGGGACATAGCAGAGTCCGAACTTCACAAAGTAGCCATGCACCCACGAGTCATGACATACAATGACATGATCATTTGGGATTTAGAGAGGACAAACGTGCAAACTAGAAGCATTTTGGATAGCCAAGTTGTCATCATCAACTCTTTCAGACCGAAACATATACAAGTAATGTATAAATTGTCTCCCAATTCGAAGTACATTTACAATAAAGAGTTTGTAAGTGAATTTCAAAGGAAAGAATGCATAGAGGCTAACCAAACATACCTCGACATAATCAAAGACTGGTAGAGACACCCAAAAAAATTCAGGGCCGATACCCATAACATTTATGCCACAACCTCATTGAATGAGTACATGGTCTATGTGGCAATGATGTTATGTAAACTTTTCGGGAAGAAAATCCCTACCCATTTCCCTGCAGAATGGGTGCCCCTTTTACATGAAGCAACCGAAGGTTATATCTTCAATTCGAACAAAATTCTATCAGATAACCTAGCTAAGGAAGTTATGGAGTATCAAACCGCGAGATCCAGTGGAAAACCAATAGTTTTATACATGTCATCATACATCATGGATGCTATATGTTTCACAAATCCTTTCCCTTTGATGAATTGGAGTTGGAACCCAGCCTGCACTGAACCTATTCATGAATATCATTCTAAGTTGTGGGAAGAAAATGCTAAAGATTATTTTTATGAAATTTTTCATTTCGTGGTGATACCGGTGCATCAGATGATGTATGGCTATGAACCCCCCTTGTATTTTAGAGTCAGTAATAGGAAACCTCAAGGAGGTTGTCTATTGGTTTATTGAGGAGAATTTCTCCTATATCATGGTTTTTGGATGTTCTATCCCTCCTCATGCACTTCCAAAATTCTTCCCTGACCAACTGATATGTAGGGAGGTAGCTCATCGGATAATAACAGGCGGTATTGGGATAGAGATGAAGATAGCTCAAAATAAATTTTGGCCAGTCTTTCCCGTATATATTGGAAGGTTTTCACTACTCAATCTGGGTCATTCCAAAGTTGAAGCTGAAGCTCTTGAGGAGGTAAAGTTGGTGAAGCTCGAAAAAAGGAAACATGACCCTTATCAAACAGTGGGGAGCCACATGGATCATTGTGGCATGAAGAGTTTGAACACGAGGAATCCCGTCGCGATGATATTTTCAAAGGGGTCAAAACCTATGAAGAGGTGTTAGGAAGGGTACAAACATTATCATCCGAATTGCAAACCAGTCTTCTAACCTTCTAGAGACACAGACGAAGTGGTTTTCCCAAGGTATTGCAGGGCGAAGCAACAACATCCCCTCCAAAACAAGGAAACATTCCCCCAGGCTTTGGACAGAAATCATAGAATAAACCAAACACGAGGAAAACCCACAGGAGGTCAAAGGATCTTCATAAAACAAAGAATTCCCACAGACAAAGAATCCAAGAGAAAAAGCAAAAAAAATGTCTGAGACACATCTCGAATCCAGTCAATCTACCCCCCCTTCGTCATATACTATTCATATTGATACTCCCAAGACAACATGGGAAACAAAATCCATAGAGTTGGGTAATCCCATCACTTCCTTGACCCCTTTACAATCTACTTTTGGGTTCCCTCAGATAGGAGTCATATATGCTAGTGACCTCGACCATATATCCAGAGAAGAAATTCTTTCCTTTGATTACTTCTTCAGTAAAAAGAGGAAGGTTGTATTGAAATAGGAGATGTATATGAGATAAGGTGGTATGGTAAATAAACACAGGGTGCTGGTGTATGGGAAAAACTTGGAAGAGGGAAGATGTTTCTACAGAGGTGGCGGGCTCCATGGTAGCGCTGGCAACAACAAATCTATTCACTATTAGCAATATGAGAGCATGGTTGGAACAGAGTAACCACATGATAACCCAGTTGCAGGATCAACTAAAAGATACCGAGAAAAAATAAATAAAGGTCTAGATCAGGATAGAGATGCTGACAAGAAAGAAATTCAATCGCTTAAGTCAAGTCTACACGAGATGAATGAGAAGATACAGACTAGCCAAATACAGGTTATTCGGCAAGAAGAATTGGTAAGACAAATACAAGCTAAATTGAATTCAATAAAAGGCCAGGTTATAGACCTGAATTTTTTTTAGGACCAATCACTAGAAATACATGTGAAGGTAGAAGCCGAGCAACAAAAAGTAATCTCCCAAGTAGAAATTATTCAAAATTATTTTAAGGAAGCAAGCAATGCTTTTGATAATAATATTTTTAAAGAAAAAGAATCTAAAGCAGCAAGGGCCACTTTCCAAAAGGTATTTGTATGTTCTGAAAACGAAGAAGTATTGAAAACTCCAAAGCTTTTTGTCACAGAGAATATTAGAGGCGATATCATGCTCAAGGTATGGGAAAACAACATAAAAGAATATAAGAAAATAGTCAAAGAAATCAAAGGC
The DNA here is from genome assembly GCA_009831015.1 of Picea engelmannii. NCBI lineage: Eukaryota > Viridiplantae > Streptophyta > Pinopsida > Pinales > Pinaceae > Picea > Picea engelmannii. Next base: position 31,684 of record ML784295.1, on the reverse strand, counting down.
GATTGTGAAAGAATATTTGATTTATTGGACAAGGAATCAATAGGTATTGGAAGAGACAATTGCACTGGGAAATTAGGACAGGTAAACATTGTAAAACACTAGTTGAATTTCAAAGAGGGTTTGAAAAAATTTCAAATGGAAATTTCACAGTTAAAGGAAATGGATGTTACCCTAATAGATAGGTGGCTAGTGAAGCCAAACTTAAAAGTGAAATCAATTAAGTTTAATGGTAAGGGGATTGAAGATTGACTTCCAGAAACTTAGAGAAAATTCTATTTATTTGAAGCAAAGGATATTCCAGAGCCTCCCAGAAATTTCGTACATCTTCTTGAAAAATGTATTGAATGGATTAGGTAAAAAGAAGGATATACTTCAGTAAAAAAATGAAGTATCATTTTGAAGACTTATGTTATCGAGATGATAGGAAAATAAATGATAATCATGAAAACAGTTGGGGTTTGCAATTCTTGTAACTGTTTTCCCCTAGGAGTTAGGGGATCACCAACCAACAATCATCAGGGATATGGTATAAATATAATTTCAGGATACCGATCTAAGGCTTTTTCTAGGCGCATTGTAAATAAGAATTTGAAGATATTTTTTGAATTAATACAAACACAAATTGAATATTCCAGATCTATTCAAGTTTGAGTTATTTGTTTCTCTGTTGTTTCATATTTTTCATATATCTCTTTGATGAATGCTTAACTGCAATTTAGTACAACCTCTACTGTGGTAATTAATTATTCTTTCAATTTAGTCATTTACAACCTTTCCTTTGTATCATCTATCAGCAGATACAAGACCTACAAATGTTTTAGATTTCAATATCATATGCTTCATTAAGAGTTTTTCTTGATTATTTTCTTCTCCTATCAACAAAGTGAGATTCCTCTTTAATCGATGCCTCACCCTATTTGACAACTTTATGTTTTCTCTTTGTTTCATGCATATCTCCTTTTCAAAATTTAACTCAGATACCAAAAATGACCTTTAGTTTCGGCATGCTATTAATTCAAGGTTTTTGGATTTCTTTTTACATGTTTTGAAGCAGAAATAGCGAACCCTTAAAAGAAAATACAAGAATTTATTCTTTCAATCTTTATCCCTCATGACTGTCCCAGTTACAAGACAAACTAATATCGAACCTGGACTATCAAATCAACCGAGAATTGCTTTGAATTTATTTAACACCAACTTACAGACAACAAACAACCAGGTTGAGTTAGAGCATTCATGGGCAGTAATTGAAAGAGACATTAGCATCCAGGAAAACTGGGAAGCTAGACAGAGACAGTTAAGGAATAAGCAATAACCCTTTTCATATAACCTACCTTTTTATCCTTAGCCCTCTCTATCTTTTCGGATGCCTTGACGATGTACTTTAGAGCCTTAAAGTACAAACTCAGGAACAACATCTTTTTGGCGTCGTTGTCGGGGATCGAAGAAACAAAGCTTTTCCCTGGGAAGAATGACATTGACACATTCTATATTTGATAGTGAACAAAGATCAAAAACCTTATAAGGATAACCTTATCTTTCACTTGGAGACTCCACGATAAATAAACTAGATTTTAACCGAAAGAATACCAGAAGAAACCCAGACGACAAACAGACTTCGCCTGCTCTAGATCCAGAAAAAATTTTAAAATCAAGAATATATCTTAAATAGACTGTATCATCGGCAAATAGGTTTTATCAACCTAAACTTACAGATTCAAACACTAAATATCTTTTTGAAGGATCGGATACCCCACCGTATTACGGGGGATTACCTACCTATAAGATTACAACCTTTGAGCATGCTTTGGTCTCGCCTGATTTTAAAATTGATATTTTCCCAACCGTTTCTTTCACCAACAGAGGTAAAAGATCTGCATCACTTCCCGCTATGATTCACACTTCTTCACTTTGCGAAGTTAATTTTCCTATCTCTCATAACTCCTACGATCATCCTATTCTTCTCGACACAACTCCTGTTGATTCTCCTTTATATTCACCCTATGAGTCCGAAGAAACTAGTCCACTTTTCCCTAGTTCCCCTTCCTCAAGTTTCCTGTCTCTCGATAACCAATTTCCTAAAACCCTTCCTCATAATTTCCAAGAAACAACCTCTAAATCATCAATGTCTGCAACCAGAGGAGGTGTTGTTGGAGGTGGGGCTAGAGAAGGAGGAGCAGGAAGACAAGTACCACCCCCTAGAATATTTGCAAAGGTGGTTGCTAGATATGCCCCTTTGGTCCTCCCAGTCCCCCTACATGACTTACCTGAAAAATACATGAAGAATCTTCCGAAATTCATAGGAGAGGGTGATTTGACTGCAGCCAAACACATCAATTTCTTTGACAAATTTGCCGATATACTTGGACTCGAACATGAAGATGTCTATTCGAGACTCTTGGTTCAAACTTTTGAAGGACAGGTAAGAACCTGGTTCTAAGGCCTAGCAACAGGATCTATATCGTCTTATGAGGAACTTGAAAATGATTTTATTAGACAGTGGGGGGAAAGGAAAGACCATCTCTATTATCTAATTGAATTTGGGGCTCTAAGAAATAAACACTCTGAATCAGTCCTCAAGTTCACTCAGAGGTTCAATAATTTGTTTAATAAGATCCCAATCGAGGTCAAACCTTCCCAACATGCAGCAAAATAAACCTTCGTTGGGGATTTCGACCCTAATTTCTCCCTGTTATTGAGGGAGAGGAGATCGGTATACCTCACTAGGATGCAATATGATGCCTTAGAGATTGATTCAAACATGATGGCATCCGAAAAGTTGAAAACCAAATTTGAAGCTGGAAACAAAGAAACTAGAAGATATAGAGATCAAGGGGGACCGTCCGGATTATAAAGATCTTCGGAAGACAAAATAGATGACATGGAAATAATAATCAAAGAAATATTAAATAAGATCTCAAGAATAGATCCAGATAAAGCAAAGAATGAGAAATTTCCCAGAAAGGATTTCAAAAGGAATCCTAACCCTCAAAATCCACCAAGACAGATTAAGAATGAAGATAAAAAAATTCAAACCTCCTTTCTAGGAGGAGAAGACGTTGATGATTTTGAGGAATTATAAGAAGACATTAATAATGTTGGCGACGACTATCTACAACCTTTTTTAACGAGGAAAAATTATGAAAAATATGCAACCACGAAAGATAGATTCCAAAATAACAAAAACAATGGTATTATTTAAGATTCAACCTATCAGGAAATTGCAGATGATATAATGGTCGAAATCCATGAAAAATACAATCTAAGGCCTAGAAACAAGAGCCTCGAAACTCCCCTAGTGAAAAATATTTTTCCGAGGGGTGAAACAGATGAGTCAGTTTCAAAAAACATTGAGAAACAAATTATAAAAACTAGAACCACTGACACACAACCTACCAAGATAAAGCCAATGGAGACATTAGTTGTAAATGTATAGAAAATGAAAGTCCCTATAATTGAAACTAAAAACTCACTACAAAAGAAAGATGAAAAGAAGGGGTCACAAATCCAAACCATAGAGGTCGACAAAAAAATTGGAAGTTTTAATATGGAAAATGAAACAAATAAAATCAAAATCTCTATACCTCTTGTTGAACTGGCGAAAAACCCAATTTACAGGAAACAAATCTCCAAATTAATTAGTTTTTTAGAAAACGAAAGTGAGGCCGATGTCATAAATTTAGAAGATGAAAAGTCTAACATATTTTTTGACCCACATTTCGACGATGCCAAAGACACCATCGCTCCTTTCTATATCGCTCTGACTGTACATGATCACTTACTCCATAATTGCATGTTAGATTCTGGAGCCTCTCACAATGTAATGCCTAAAGCCATTATGGAGTGGCTTGGTCTTGAAATTACCATAACTTATGGAGATTTATATTCATATGATTTTCTAAGCCCTAATATTGGTGTATTACCCCTTAATTGGGGCATATTACATTAATAATGTAATTTTATTTATGTCGGCTTTATTACATTAGTTGTAATTATACCTCCTAGTCTCCTATATATACCAAGGAGACATTTTCATTTGGAATCATCTTGGAATTGTACATTTATGTGGGCATAAGGAGGTTTCCCCCTTGAAGAGGCTTATTATCTTAATTTCTCTCTTTTTAAAGGCGTTGAGTACTTATTCTAATAATTTTCTATGCTATATTGATATTTGGTTCTTAACATATGGTATCAGAGCTCAAGGTCTTGGGATTTCGCTACTACATATGAGACACCTTGGAATTTTCGCTATAAGATTTTTTCTACGATGTTTTAGAAGGAACTTCTTGGAGGATATTTATTATACGGATCAAGGTACGTTGGGTTAAAATTTTAGCTTCTGAGGCCTTATAATTTCTGAGATACATCCTGTGCAAGATAGGGTTCTGGAATCATCCTAAACTGAGTCATTACAGAATTTTCGCTATAAAATACTTTCTGTAACGTTTCAGAACTTGAACTCTAGAGGATATTCATAGAATTTAGTAAAGTATTTGTGGTAAAACGTTCAGCTTCTGGGTCGTCTTACATTTTTAGATACACCCTGTGGAAGATAGGGTATCTGACTAGTACTATTGACTAGTCTCAAGAAGTTGTTCCAGGTAAAACAATCATAACTTATTCCTAGAGTATCCAAATTGCACGAGACTAGTTTCATTGGATAGTGTAAAGTCTGTAGTATTTCTGGTATGAGTTTTGGAATTTATATCAATTATTTTGTGTGGGGCACGCTATACAAGTGACATCTCCCGAAAATGAAACAAATCAGCAAGTTGTGGGGAATTTACCGTAAATTCCACTTGGCACATTCAATTTTGATCAGACCTATGGAATTGAAGAGAATAAATATCAGAGAACTACAAAATATAAAGTTTCATACCCAAAAGGGCCGAAACTTTGGAGATATAGTAGAAAACATATTTTCTAGTAGAACCACCTCAAAATCCAGGTTCAAAAGTGATACTTGGCCAACACCAAATAAGCCTCTATATAATACTACATGGACTCTTTATGAAGTTGAAGAAATGCGTAGGGACATAAATTATTTACAAAAGAAGACAGTAACAAAATATTAACTACAAGAGATGATGGAGGGTTTAAAAGGGGAGATCATGGAAGGATTGAAAATTTTCATAATAGAGAGGACACCTGAAAGTGAAAATGTATCCCATGAAACTCATGATGAGGAAACAAGGAAGGTAAATCAAGAATGGATAAATTCCAACTTTGGGTTGAATACCAACCACGTTCCTAAGATTGATATGAGGAAGTTTTATGGCAAGGACCCAATCACATGGATACTTCAGATGGAGCGATTATTTGATCTACATAATGTGACACATACACAAAACGTACGAATTTCTTCTTTATATTTAGAACCCAATCAATTTTTATGGTATAGATGGCTTTGTTCTCGCAAATCACTCGTCACTTGGACAATTTTCACAGAAGAAATGATAGAACACTATGAGGATACAAGGAGAAGTACCTTCTTTAGCCAATTGATAAATCTCAAGAAAAAGGGTTCAGTTACAGAGCACATTGACAACTTCCAAAGATTGAATATAAACGTAGCAGATATTCCAGATGAGAACTTGATTGATGTATTCATAGGAAATTTAAAGGATAAAATTCAACATGAGGTTCGGCTTTGGGAACCCAAATCATTGGAGAATGCATTTAAGGTGGTAAGAAATGTTGAAAGTAAAAATATGGCTATGGCTACTAGAAGGATCAATCCCAACATCTATAGAGAGAATAATGCTCCTTCTTCTAAAATACCTCAACCTACAATGTTGACACCTCAACAATTGGAGCAAAGAAAAACAAAAGGTTTATTCTTTAATTGTGACAAAAAGTACAGTAAGGGACATAAGTGTGGTGAGAATAAATTATTCTACATATATTGTGAAGAGGAAGAAGAAAAAGAACAAGAACCATCTTGAGATGAAAATGTAGAAGCAATTTCGTCTGAAAAGTTGACTCCCATGATATCATGTAATGCATTGGCTGGAATTAGCACTCCTCAAACCCTCAAGATCGAAGGATACATCAAAAAGAAAAAGGTAATAGTCCTAACTGATTCTGGAAGTACTCATAATTTCGTTCACTATAAATTAGCCAAATCTCTCAATTGCTTTGTATATCCAGTGCCAGAGTTTCAAGTAATGATTGCAGATGAGGGATATATCAATTGATTAGGAAAATGAAATAAGATCAATCTTACTATGGGGGAATATGTAATGAATTGTCCAATGATTTCTATACCCATGGGTGGTGTTGATGTTGTACTAGGAATCCAATGGTTACAATCATTAGGAACAATGGATTTTAATTTTCAATAACTTTTCATGAAATTTTCATTGGAAGGAAAAACAATTGAGTTAAGAGGTATCACAAGGAAACCCGATAAGGTGATAAGCTCTAATGGCATGAAAAAATTATTGAAAAAGGGGAATCAAGGGGTTATTGCACAACTATGCTCACTATATGTTCAAACATCTAAGCCATCTATTCCTCAAGATCTCCAAGGGATCATTTATAAGCATTCCAAAGTATTTGAAGATATTCCCAAAGGTATCCACCCAGTCAAAATCATGATCATGAAATTCAGCTAATTCCTGGGAGTGTTCCTCCTAACATCAGGCCATACAGATACCCTTATGCCCAAAAGAGTGAAATTGAGCACATGGTTGAGGAAATGTTAGAGGCTGGCATTATTATACCTAGCCAAAGTTCTTACTCTACACCAATGGTAATGGTATTCAAGAAAGATAACTCATGGCATATGTGTCCATATTATAGAGAGCTCAACAAGATCATTATTAAATATAAGTTTCATATTCCTGTCATTGATGAATTGTTAGATGAATTACATGGAGCAATCTATTTCACAAAATTGGATGTTCATTTAGGGTATCATCAGATTAGAATGAAGGAAGAAGATATCTCAAAAACAACATTCCGAACTCATGAAGGCCATTATTAATTTTTGGTCATGCATTTTGGCCTTACAAATGCACCTTCCACATTCCAAGGGTTGATGAATTCCATTTTCAAGCCCTTCCTTCGAAAATTTGTGTTAGTATTTTTTGATGATATACTAATCTATAGCAAGTCTTTGGAGGATCATGTGCGACATGTTG
>ML784295.1:1958-22296 GCA_009831015.1 Picea engelmannii | reverse complement strand
TCAGAGTATCTCATTAAATGGAGGAAACTACCGGTTGAAGATTCCACTTGGGAAGATGAGTATTTTATACAGAAGTATCCAGAGTTACTCAAGCGTTGTGGACAACACTTGTCTCAAGGGGAGGGGCATGTTAAGCCCTAATATTGTTGGCATGTTTACAGAAAGGTGTGCTTGTCATTGATAGCAAGATCAGATTATGCAACGATGGAAAAATAGGGACAACGTAAGACCGGGAGGAGAAGCGATAGAGATCTATGGATCCCATTGAGAATTCCCGATGAACGTCAGATTTGAGCCTGAGGTCCGACCGATGTTGGATCCAGGAGAAACTACACATTCTTTAACGAGCAAGGTGAAGCAGGGTTACGAAATCCCAAAAGTAGGAGGACATTTTCGGATACCGAGAGTTGGAAGAGTCGAGACTCTTCATCATCGGGAGTCCCAAAATCGCGAAATGCATAACACCGAAATCCCAAAACCAGGAGGACAGTTTTGGATACCGGGAGTTGGAAGAGTCGAGACTCTTCATCATCAGGAGTCCTGGAATCGCGAAACACCGAAATCCCAAAAGCAGGAGGACAATTTTAGATACCGGGAGTTAGAAGAGTTGAGACCCTTCATCATCAGGAGTCCCAGAATTGTGAAATGTGAAACCCTAAAAACTTGAAACAGGCACATCGACCAGAGGTTCGAATATTGGGAGTTGGAGTATTCAAGAATCGAGACTTTTCAACACAGGAGTCCCTAAGTGTCGAAGTGCGAAAAGCCGAAAAGATGACTTGACTCGATTTCGAAGTTTCCCAGATAGGGAGTTGAAGGTGTCAAGAAATTTCACATCAAGAATGTCGAAATCGCGATGTGAAAAATGACGAAGTGATCTGGGCCGAAAGATCCAGGAGGTGAATGTGGCAGACCACGTCAGAAACGACAGGTGGAATACTATGACATGTGGCACGATTAGACAGTGACAAGTGTCAAGTTGATTTGGCATTTTAGGCCACTAGAAATCAAAATTATGAGTGACATGTGGCATCCACTTGGGTCATGACACGTCATCGAGTGACGTAAGAATGATCTCACTCTGAGATTTTTTGCTTCGGGAGTTTTAACTCCATCACTCCCCCAAAGTCCCGAAGGCTGAACTCTCGGGACAGAGGATAGCCGTCTGGTCACCACGGATCAAGGACTGTTGATATGGATATCGAAGCGCCTGTGTGATAATATATTGGTCACTGATGGTGGTCACATCGTCGAAGAGTTGTAGAGAAAATCTTGAAGCGGCAAGCTCCATTTCAGAGTTTCGGGGACCGCAACTTGGAGAATCGAGATACCTCACAACAGGAAATTGTGACATGCGAAATCATGAAAAGAAGAAATGCGAAATGTTGAAATGATAGGAGGTAGTGAAACCAATATCCATTTCAGATATTTAGATACCGGGACATGGAGCATCAAGAACTCATCACCACAGGAACGTCGAAGTGCCAAAATGAGAAATCACGAAAGCACCTTATGGATAAGTGCTCGGTCACCTCTCGTGGTCGCATGGTTGAGAGCTGGAGAGCAGATTTATAAAATCCAAACTCTATTTCTAATCTCATGACATGGAGAGTCGAGACGACTCATCATAGAATCACCGAATTGAAAAAAGGAGAAATAAGTGTGAGACCCATCATTTATGATCCAACGGTGTAGGTTATTCAGAAATATGATCGAAGGGCTATTGTTTCTCTTCACAGTTAATCGATCAGTGGCGATTCAGCTGCTGAAGCGGTTTTTAGAGGTTCACAGTGTAACTGCTAGAACCCACTGATGGTTTCTGCCAGAGGACTTGAAGAGACTTCTGTGTGATTGCCATAGGAGCTAAAGAGTCTCCAAGAATCTGCCAGTGGAATGAAGACTGTTCGTGAATACAATTGATAGGGGTATGAGCGTTGAAGCCTGTAACTGCAACCGAGAGGATGAGCTTGACTTTGATAGAGAAGTCAAAGACTCTTGACTATTGGAGAGGCTAAGGAATCTCAACATAACACCCAGTGATGATGGACACATGGGTTTAAGAGCCTGAGAAGCTAAAGAGTTTCAATGATGAATAGGCAAAGAACTCGACATGAAGAGCATGTAGAAGCATTGCGCACAAGATATGCAGAAGGTCCACAGAGACTATAAAAAGGCAGAAGAAAGAAGAGATGGTTGTTGTTGTTGAGAGGGATTCAGGAGTGTAGAAGGAGAAGTGTGCAGAAACTAAAATACAATAAAGGAATGGTGCATTAAAGGGACACGACATGCAGTGCATAAATGGAGAAGGACATAAAGTGTAGAGAAGTGTGTAGAAGACACTGATGGAGACAGAGAAGCAGAGTGTAGGAAAATGATGATGTGATCGGTAAGCCATTGAAGAACATTATATCGCTGTAACAAGTTTTAGTAACAAAGATCAATATTTTAGGGTGGTAGGGAGGTGCTATGGAGGATTGTTGTCCTCATAGGTTCAAGTGAGTGCTTGAACACAAGGATTTGTAGCTTCCATCTGGTTGCAACCAGAGAAACCAGGGTGGCAGGGAGGAGCAAGGGAGAAATGTTGCTCTCTGTTTTATAGGTTGGTGCCTATATGATTGGAAGTTGGTGCTTCCATCCAGTTGGTGCTGGAACACTTGGGGAGTTGGTGCTTCCTTCTAGTTGGTGCTAGAGAAACCAGGGAGTTGGTGCTTCCTTCTAGTTGGTGATAGAGAAACCAGAGAGTGGGTGCTCTCAGCGAGTAGAAGCTTGCAAAACAGAGGTTGTAGCCTCATTATGAGTTGGTGCTCATATGTATGATAATGTAAAGAATGTAAATATTACTTATCATATAAATAAGAAGAGGTTTTTACCCTTTATGGGTTTCCTTAGGAAATATTTATCTCTGTGTATCTCATATGAGTGACTGATGCTGAATGTGCTATTTCTTATTTCCCTGCATTATTTCGATTGTTATTGAGTTCCTTGTAAAGAGTTTAAAATAAGCATAATTGTTTAAGCACGGTAACAACTGATTCACCGCCCCCCTCTCAGTTGTCCAACAATTGGTATCAAAGCCGATCCTTTTTATCTAAGGGTAGATCCTAGAGCTTAAACATGTCAAGCCATGAGAGAAATTCAACCAATAAGGCCCCTCTATTCAATGGAACAAACTTTGCCTTCTGGAAAGTTAGAATGAGAACCTACATAATGGCTTTAGGCGCAGATGTCTGGGATGTGGTAGATAATGGTTATGTAAAGCCAGTTGTACTAGCTAATAAGGATGACAAGCTAGAATTTAGCTTCAACGCTAAGGCTATGAATTCTATCTTGAGTGGGCTTGAAGAAGAAAAATTCGTAAAAGTTATGCACCCAGGAATTTCCAAAGAAATGTGGGACAAAATCATTAGCACTTATGAAGGTAATGAGAAGGTAAAGGACGCCAAGCTTCAAACCTACATAATATAGTTTGTACAGCTGAAGATGAAGGAAGATGAAATTGTTGTAAAATACTTTATGAGAGTAGAAGAAATGGTAAATGTAATGAAAGCACTTGGTGAAAAAAATTGAGGAATCTTCTTTAGTTCAGAAAATATTGAGATCTCTCCCAGATAGGTTCAACCTGAAGGTCTCTGCTATAGATAAACTTAATGATCTAAAAACCTTGGAGTTTGATCAACTTCTAGGAACATTGACTGCATATGAAATGAGAATAGTTAAAGATAAACCCACCTCCATAGAAGCATCATTTAAAGCAGACAAGAATGAGGATTCTGAGCCCGATGAAATTGAAGTAAAATTTGTGAAGAGACTGAAGAAGGGATCAGGAAAACACAAAGGTAATCTTCCTTTCAAATGTTTCAACTATGGTAGGATAGGTCATTTTTCAAATAAATGTCCCCAAAAAATAAAGGATCAGACATGTGATGATGAGGAGAAGCACAAACCCATAAATTTCTTTAAAGAGAATAACTTTAAGAAGAAAAGTCTTTGCGTAAACAATGATGATGATCCTTCAAATGATGAAGACAATGAGTCCTCTATTGAAGACAAACTAAATGACTTCATACTTATGGCCAAAGAGGATTATGATAATAAAAACACAGGAAGTGATGTTAATGAAGAAGAAGTTGTGGTTGACATGGAAGGATAACTGATCAGTGCACTAGAAGAGATTGACAGACTAAGAATTAAGAACAGAAAGAAAATACAATTGCTGATACAGTTCGAGAAAGATAGTAAAAAACCTAATGAAGACCTTGTCCTACTAAAATTGGAATTAGAAGAGGCAAGGAAAATCGAAGACATTCTGAAACAACAGTTATCAAAAAAGAAGGAAAGATCTGAAGCATTAGAACAAGAAGTAGTGAAAACTAGGAAAGAGATGGAGAAGTTTCATGCCTTGTATAATCAGAATATGTCAAGTATCAAAGCCTCAGAAGGATTAGCCACCATTCTGAATCAACAAAGTAATCCAAAGCTGAAAACTGGTTTGGGTTATGAAGAGGGATCAAGTAGTGGTAAGCCAAGAAACGAAGAACCCATCAAGTTTGTCAAATGTACAACCAATGACAACAACGAACCTGCAGAAACAAAGGAAGACAATCAGTCACCCAGGATGAATAAAGAAAAAGGTACCATGAATGAATCTGTAGAACAAATAAATAATGCTCTCCCTACTGAAAGACGTCATCAACATGGAAGAAATCAATTTGCTCAAAGAAGACAACCATTTTCTAGGTACAAAGATTTTTTCTATGGCTATTGTTTCTACTGTTCTAACTTTGGTCACAAAGCTGTAAATTGTTCCTTAAGACTTAGACATGAGCAATTAATATTTCAAAGGAATAAATACTTCCCACAACAAAGAATGATACAGCCAAGTAACAAACCTTCACAGATTGCAAATTGCCAAATTAAGTCTAGGGACATGCAACTAAGGAGGTCAAGAAATAATCAACAGTCAATGAGTAGACAACGCTGGAACAATAAGTTTGACCTATTGAACATTGATATTAAATGCTACACTTTTCATAACTATGGACATAAATCTGTTGACTGTCGATTAAGGAATTGTGAACCAGATTTGAATTCCCTTGCTGAAAATGTCAAGTTTTGGAAGAAGAAAGAAAGTGACAGGTGTGGATTAGTGTTGTCAGCTCAAAGAAAAATGAACCCTTGGTATATAGACAGTGGATGCTCCAAACATATGACGGGAGACAAAGGTAAGTTTTTATCTCTAAGTGAAAGAACATCAGGAAACGTAACCTTTGGAAATAATGCTCCAGGTAAAATAAAGGGTAAAGGGATGGTGAGTTTAAATAATGGAAAAGGAAAAGCCCAAGATGTTCTACTTGTAGATGGGATGAAACATAATCTGCTCAGTGTAAGTCAAATGTGTTATAGAGGATGTGAAGTGGTGTTCATGTCCAAGGACTGCAAGATAAAGTCTGTAAACTCAGGACAAGTGGTGGCCAAAGGCATAAGGACATAAAATAATGTATATGTGCTGAAAGAAAATAGAGAAGAATGTCATCTAAGCAAACATGATGAAATCTAGTTATGGCATAGGAGGCTTGGACATCTAAACTTTGAACACTTAATCAAACTCAAAAATCTCGAGGTAGTAAAAGATCTTCCGAGAATATCAAAGCCCAAAGATTCAATGTATAAACCCTGCCAAGTAGGGAAGCTAAACAGGACACAGTTTAAGTCCAAGAGCTTTACTTCAAAAAAAAAACCACTCCAACTAGTTCATATGGATTTATGTGGACCTTCAAGACAGGAAGGCATAGGGAAAGAAAACTACTTCATGCTGATTATTGATGATTACTCCAGACTTACTTGGGTTTCCTTTCTCAAGGAAAAAGATGAAGCATTTGAGAAGTTTAAAATATTTAAGGCTTTAACTGAGACTCAAACATGAAAGAGGTTAAAGGCAGTAAGATTAGACCGAGGAGGAGCGTTTATGTCAAGATAATTCAAGGAATTATGTGATAAGCATAGGATCAAGAGAGAATACACAATCCCAAGAACTCCACAAAAAAATGGAGTAGTTGAGAGGCAAAACAGAACAATGCAGAAAATGACTAGGTCAATGATGAATGAGAAGAACATTGGTCAAACCTACTAGGTAGTAGGGATGATTTTAGGGGCTAAATTTCGCTCATGGGCTAATTTTTCAAGTTTTTTCCCAAAAAAAGATTCGTTATTCTAAAAATGATTCGCCCAAATTCTATAGGATAAAATTATTTTACCTTAAAAATCACCAAAATTTTATACAAACTATATAAAATCCTTAGAAATTTGAATATTTTTACAAAAATATCGCCAAACATTTATAGTTGGCATATGAAGGATTAGTAAGATTCGCCAAGGTTTCTACATTTAAAAATAAATTTCCATCCTTAAAATCATCCCTGCTGGGTAGAATAAATATACATAGCAGTCCATGTTCTTAACAAAGCTCACCTTGGACCACAAAGTAACAAGAGACCCTATGAACTGTGGTTTGGGAGACCTGCTTCAATTAAACACTTCAAAGTCTTTGGGAGTAAATGCTACATAAAGAATAATGATGAGAACCTTGGAAAATATGATGACAGGGCTTATGAAGGTATGTTCTTAGGGTATGCTACAAACAATAAAGGATATAGATGCTATAATAAGAGGCTGCATAAAATGGTCGACTGTATTGACGTAAAAATTGATGAAGGAATCCCAGCAAGAGAGGTGTACAGTAATGAGTCTTCTATAGAAGACACGACTAAAGTTGAAGATGAACAGGTCCAAGAATAAAAAAATGAAGACTTTGAATCAGATACTCAGATAGACTCAAATCAACAGACAACTTCAAATTCCTCCTCCAAAATCACTCAAAAGAATCATTTTGTAAGTCAGATAATTGGTGAAAAAGAGAAAGGTGTACAAACCAGGAGAAAGATAATTAAAAACACCGAACAATCACATATAGATTTCATATCCATGATGGAACCCAAGAATTTTAATGAAGATAGCAAAGATGACCATTGGGTTAAAGAAATGAATGATGAACTTGATCAGATTGAGAAAAACAATACGTGGGAGATGGTTCATAGACCTGAAGGTAAAAATGTCATTGGATCCAAATGGATCTTTAAGAATAAGTTGAATGAGCAAGGACAGGTTGTCAAGAACAAAGCAAGATTGGTCTATAAAGGGTATGCTCAGATAGAAGGAATGGATTTTGATGAAACATTTGCACCCGTAGAAATATTAGAAGCTATCAGAATGTTTCTTGTCTATGCTTGTCATAAAAGGTTTAAAGTCTATCAAATGGATGTCAAGTCAACTTTTCTAAATGGAGATTTAAGTGAAGAAGTCTATATGGAACAACCAGAGGGTTTCAAACTGTTTGATAACCCTGACTTAGTATGCAATCTCAAGAAAGATTTATATGGGTTAAAACAAGCCCCTTGAGCCTAGTATCACAGACTTGATATGTATCTAAAAGACAAAGGGTTCAAGAGAGGAACAATTGACAACAATCTGTATATCAAAATAGAGGATAATTATCTGCTCATCGTATTGGTCTATGTAGATGACATCATCTTCATATGTAATAAGGATTCATTGGTACAATGGTTTTCTTCTACCATGGAATCTGAGTTTGAAATATCTATGATAGGTGAACTGTCATTTTTTGTTGGTCTGCAAATTACTCATAGGTCTGAAGGGATGTTCATTTCTCAAGAAAAATATCTAAGAGAAGTTTTGAAAAAGTTTCAAATGGAAGAATCTAAACCTGTGGGCACACCTATGGTTATTGGATGCAAATTAATTAAGGATGATGACTCACCTAATGTTGATAAAAGTTCATATAGATCAATGATCGGTAGCCTACTGTACATCACATCATCTCGCCCAGACATAATGCATGTTGTTGGAATGGTAGGAAGATATCAGTCTGCACCTAAACATAGTCATTTGCTAGCTGTCAAAAGGATATTCTGATATTTGAAAGAAACAATGAACTATGGCCTATGGTATCCTAAGAATCAAAATTTTCAATTATTAGCCTACTCAGATGTTGATTGGGCTAACTACATGGATGAAAGGAAAAGAACGAGTGGAGGTGTGTTCTTCTTAACACATTCTCTAGTAGCATGGTTGAGTAAAAAGAAAGGTTCCATTTCTTTATCAACTACAGAGGCAGAGTAAATTGTTGTTGCTACCTGTTGCACTTAGGTATTATGGATGATTCAGACACTTGCAGACTTGGAGGTAAAATATGTTGCACCGATCCCAATCCATTGTGATAACACTAGTGCCATCAGTGTATCCAAGAATCCTATATTCCACTCCAAGACCAAGCATATTCCCATAAAATATCATTTTCTGAGAGAGAAGATCACCAATCAGATTGTTCAGGCCCATTACATTCCAACCACAGAACAAATTGCAGACATCTTTAATAAACCCCTAGCCAAGACACCATTTGAATATCTCCGACAAAAGCTGGGTGTCATCCTGTCTCACATCTAAGAGATTCCATCCTGTTAGGGGGAGTTTGTATTGGTTGAATATATGATACCTCCTAAAACTACTATAACATCTCAGGGGGAGCATGTTTTCTTTGACATTGATGTCAAAGGGGGAGAAAAGGAATGGTCCGGACCGGATGCTATAGTTGGAGGTCCAAACAGATTAGCACAACCGTTTAGGGTTTCCATCAATGCCAAAGGGGGAGATTATTGGCATGTTTACAGGTAGGTGTGCTTGTGATTGATGGCAAGATCAGAGTATGTAGCAATGGAAAAACAGGGACAACGTAAGAACAAGAGGATAAGAGAAAGAGATCTATGGATCCCATTGAGAATTCCTAATGAATGTCAGATCTGAGCTTGAGGTCCGACCAACGTTGGATCCAGGAGAACTTGGACGTTCTTTAACGAGCAAGGTAAAGCGGGGTTATGAAATCTCGAAAGAAAGAGGACAGTTTCGGATATCGGGAGTTGGAAGAGTCGAGACTCTTCATCATCAGGAGTCTCGGAATCGCAAAATGTGAAACACCAAAATCCTGAAACCAGGAGGACAGTTTTGGATATCGGGAGTTGGAAGAGTCGAGACTATTCATCATCAGGAGTCTCGGAATCACGAAATGAGAAACACTGAAATCCTGAAAGCAGGAGGACAGTTTCAGATACCGGGAGTTGGAAGAGTCGAGATCCTTCATCATTAGGAGTCCCAGAATCATGAAATGTGAAACCCAAAAAACCCAAAATAGGCACATCGACCAGAGGTTCGAATACCGGGAGTTGGAGGAGTCAAGAATCGAGACTCTTCAACATAGGAGTCTCGAAGTGCAAAAAGATGACCTGACTCCATTTTGGAGTTTCGTAGATTGGGACTTGAAGGTGTCGAGAACTTTCACATCAAGAATGTCGAAATCGCGATGTGCAAAATCACGAAGTGATCTAGGCTGACAGATCCAGGAGGTGAATGTGGCAGACCACGTCAGAAAGGATAGGTGGAATACTTTGACACGTGGCATGATCAGAAAACGACAAGTGTCAAGTTGATTTGGCATTTTAGGGCACTAGAAATCACAATTCTGAGTGACACGTGGCATCCACTCAAGTCACGACATGTCATCGAGTGACGCAAGACTGACCTCACTTCGGGAGTTTTTGCTTTGGGAGTTTTAACTACATCACTCCCCCAAAGTCTCGAAGGCTGAACTCCAGGGGAAGAGGATAGTCGTCTGGTCACCAGGGATCGAGGACCATTGATCTGGAGATTGAAGTTCCTATGTGATAGGAGAGTGGTCACCGATGGTGGTCACATCGTCGAAGAGCTGTAGAGAAAAGCTTGAAGCGGCAAGCTCCATTTCAGAGTTTCGGGGATAGCAACTTGGAGAATCGAGATACCTCGCAACAGAAATTCACGACATGAGAAATCGTGAAAAGTTGAAATGTGAAATGATGAAATGATAGGAGGTAGTGCAACCAAGCTCCATTTCAGAGCTTCAGATACCGAGACATGGAGCATCAGGAACTCATCACCACAGGAACGCCAAAGTGCCAAAATGCCAAATCATGAAAGCGCCTTATGGATAAGTGCTCGGTCACCTCTCGTGGTCGCATGGTTGAGAGTTGGAGAGTAGAGTTATAAAATCCAAGATCTATTTTGGATCTCATGACATGGAAAGTTGAGACAACTCATCACAGAATCACTGAATTGCAAAGTGGAAAAATAAGCGCAAGACACATAATTTATGATCCAACGGTGTAGATTATTCAGAAATATGATTGAAGGGCTACTGTTACTCTTCAGAGTTAATCGATCAGTGGAAATTCAGCTACTGAAGCGGTCTTTGGAGGTTCACATTGTAACTATTAGAAACCACTGATGGTTTGTGCCAGAGGACTCGAAGATACTTCTGTGTGATTTCCAAAGGAACTGAAGAGTCTCCAGGAATCTTCCAGTGGAATGAAGATTTTCCATGAATGAAATTGATAGGGGGATGAGCATTTAAACTTGTAATTTCAACAGAGAAGATGAGCTCGACTGTGATAGAGATGACAAAGAGTCTCGACTGTTGAAGAGGCTAAGGAATCTTAGCAGAACACCCAGTGATGATGGACACATGGGTTTAAGAGCCAAAGAAGATTAAGAGTTGCAATGATGAACAGGAAGAGCACTCAACATGAAGAGAATGCAGAAGCATTGCGCACAGGATATGTAGAAGGTCCACAGAGACTATAAAAAGGCAGAAGAAAGAAGAGATGGTTGTTGTTGTTGAGAGGGATTCAGGAGTGTAGAAGGAGGAGTGTGCAACAACTGAAATATAGCAGAGGAATGGTGCATTAAAGGGACATGGCATGAAGTGCATAAATGGAGATGGACATAAAGCATAGATAAGTGTGCAGAAGACACTGATGGAGACAGAGAAGAAGAGTGTAGCAGAACAATGATGAGACTGGTAATCTATTGAAGAAATTTATATCTCTATAACAAGTTTTAGTAACAAAGATCAATATTTCAGGGTGGTAGGGAGGTGCTAGGGAGAACTATTGTCCTTAGAGGTTCAAGTGGGTGCTTGAACAAAGGGAGTTCTAGCTTCCATCTGGTTGCAGCCAAAGAAACCAGGGTGGCATGGAGGAGCAAGGGAGAACTGTTGCTCTCTGGTTTACAGGTTGGTGCCTATATGATTGGAAGTTGGTGCTTCCATCCAGTTGGTGCTGGAACACTTGGGGAGTTGGTGCTTCCTTCTAGTTGGTGCTAGAGAAACTAGGGATTTGGTGCTTCCTTCTATTTCATTCTAGAGAAACCAGAGAGTGGGTTCTCTCAGCAAGTAGCAGCTTGCAAAACAAAGGTTGCAGCCTTATTATGAGTTGGTGATCATATGTATGATAATGTAAAGAATGTAAATATTACTTATCATATAAAGAAGAAGAGGTTCTTACCCTTTATGGGTTTCCTCAGGAAATATCTATCTCTGTGTATCTCATATGAGTGACTGATTCCGAATGTGTTATTGCTTATTTCCCTACATTATTGCGATTTTCATTGAGTGCCTTGTAAAGAGTTTAAAATAAGCATAACTGTTTAAGCATGGTAACAATTGATTCACCCCCGCCCTCTCAGTTGTCCAACAAATATTTGCTCATTACCCCTTAATTGGGGCATATTACAATAGTAATGTTATTTTATTTATGTTGGCCTTATTCCATTAATTGTAATTATACCTCCTAGTCTCCTACATATACCAAGGAGACATTTTCATTTGGAATCATCTTGGAATTGTACATTTATGTGGGCATAAGAAGGTTGCCCCCTCAAAGAGTCTTACTATCTTAATTTCTCTCTTTTTCAAGGCATTGAGTACTTATTCTGAGGTTTTTCTATGTTATATTGATGTTTGGTTCTTAACATGATTCAAGAAAGGTTAAGTGTATAGGCATGATAAAGGATTTAGTCGTCAATCTTGCACAAATACTCACAAAAGTCATTCTAATGGATGTGGTTGTTGCAGATATATCCCTGAAGTATGGTATGCTCTTATTCAGGTCTTGGGGTGCTAAACTTGGAGTATCCCTCCAACTTGACATGATGTATTCCACGATCCCTGTCTTTGGAGGACAGTTCATGCATTTTTACAGAGAAACCAGGTTAGCATTCATGGTAAGTTACCCACATAACCAAAACAACTACCTTGTTTATATTGCTGATCAAGATTTAGGCAATTGTAGTTTATCTATCGATGACAATATTGATGTATGTATAGAATAAAGTTGTACAAAAAATAAAAAATAAAAAGAGAAAGTAAAACAAGATGTATATATCATTGGTGTTTGGAAGATGTTTTTTGATGGGGCCTCATCTTATTTTGGGGTCGGAGCTGAGGTGCTTTTTGTGGCACCTGGTGACAAATTCGTTATCCCTTTATCTTATATATTACAGTGGAAACCTAAACATACTAACAATGTATACGAGTATGAAGCCCTAGTGTTAGGATTGGAAGATGCCAGGAGAATGAAAATTAAAAACTTGGAAGTATTCGGCGATGCAGAGATAATCGGGAAACAAGTAAATCGTCAATACTCGTCCAAACATCCTAGGTTAAGATCTTATCAAAACTTTGTTTGGGATTTGATCGAAAAAAATTTCTCCTCTGTTAATGTTCATTATATTCCCAGAACAGAAAATCAACAGGTGGATGCATTAGCCAAAGCAGCTTCAACGTTCACACCTCCCACTGCTTTCAAATTAAAATACCATATGCTAATGAGACATAGGCCTTCCATACCGAATAACATACAACATTGGCAAGTTTTTGAGGATGATGAACAACTCCAAAATTTTTTAGAGACAGTGGATGACTTTGCTGAAATGCACGCCGACCAAGAAAACCAGAATGACTCTACTTGGATCATGCAGGAAGATGAAGATCCCCAAAAGTTCCAAGATAAAATTGCTAACCATCAGATGCTTGTTTTAAAAAACAATCTTATACCTAAGGGTATGATCCCCTTAGAAAGGATATTCAACCCTGATGACATCCCTTTGAATTCTACCTTATAGCCTGAGTCGGAGGAGGTCGAGGATTGCGATATAGGTACCAAAGAAAATCCTAGATTGGTGAAATTATCCAAATATTTGTCTCCAAAAATCAAAAGTAAGTATGCTGAGTTTCTTAGACAATATAAAGAAGTTTTCTCTTGGTCTTATGATGAATTGAGAACTTATGACACTACTATAATGGAACATAAAATTCCTCTGAAACTAGGTGTAAAACCTTTCAAACAAAAAATCAGACATATTAACCCTATCCTACTATCGATAATAGAAAAAGAAGTCAAAAAACTCTTGGATGCTAAAATCATTGTCCCACTGAGATACTCTAAGTGTGTAGCCAAATTAATCCCAGTGAAAAAGAAAAATGGTGAGATTAGGATGTGTGTAGATTTTATAAACCTGGATCGATCATCACTTAAAGACAATTATCCATTACCTAAGATGGATCATGTTTTATAAAAATTAGTTGGATCTAACAGAATGTCCATGATTGATGGTTTTTTAGGTTACAATCAAATTGTAGTACACCAAGATGACAAAGAAAAAACTGCGTTCACTACCCCTTGGGGTACCTTAATGTATGAAAAAATGACTTTTGGTTTAATGAATGCAGGGGAAACTTTCCAATGAGCCATGGATATCGCTTTCGTGGGTGAAAGAGATAAGTTCATCGTTATCTATCTTGATGACCTCACTGTTTTCTCTAAATCTGATGCAGAACATATAACACACCTCAAACAAACTTTTGAGAAATGTCACAAATTCAATTTGTCACTTAATCCCAAGAAATCTCATTTTGCAATGCAAGAAGGTAAACTCTTGAGTCATATTGTGTCAAGAGATGGAATCAAAATTGATCCCAAAAGGGTCGAGGTGATAGATACCATAAATATCCCTAGAAATGTAAAAGAAATTCAGTCTTTTTAGGAAAAATAAACTTCTTGAGAAGATTCATCGCTAACTTTGCCGAAATTGTTAAATTGATTACAGATATGCTTAATAACAACAACGTTGTGAAATGGACAAATGAAGCCAAAAAATCATTTCAATGTATCAAGAAAGTAATAAGTGAAGCTCTAGTTCTGGCAAGCCCAGATTACACAAAAGAGTTTTTGATTTTCTCTTTTTCCTCTGAACATACAATCACGGCTGTATTGTTACAGAAAAATGATGAAGGTTTTGAGCGGCCTATTGCATTTTTTAGAAAAAGTATCAGAGATGCTGAGCTAAAATATGACATATTGGAAAAACAAGCTTATGCAATGGTAAAATATCTCAAGGCTTTCAGAACCTACATATTGCACTCAAATATCATTTCCTATGTGTCGTCAAGTTCTGTTAAAGATATATTGGTTCAGCCAGACAACAACGGAAGAAGAGGCAGGTGGATGGCTAAGATTCAAGAGTTCGACTTGGAAGTCAAACCAACTAAAATTATTAAAGGCCATGGTTTGGAAAAATTACTAGCCGAATCAAATCTAAAAGCACTTGGGATAAATCAGCTACAAGAAAATGAGGAATTTCTAGAAATAGATGATCTTGACGTCACTGCACCCACAACTGAGATTCAAGACAAGTTCTCTACTTCACTCTGGTATCGCGATATCATTTCTTACCTACTAACCCTTCGATGCCCTAGTGAGTTAACCCCATCTAAAACCAGGACGTTGAATTTACACGTTGTAAAATATTGTATCATAGATGGTAAATTGTATTGGAAAGACCCCTTCTGTTTCCTATTGAGATTCTTAGTGGAGACTGAAACAGAAAGGGTTATAGATGAATTCCATGAGGGAATGTGCGGCAGGCACCATGCTTGGCAGACAATGGCTTATAAAATATTAAGAGATGGGTATTACTGGCCTAAATTATTCATCGATGTGAACACTAAAGTATGAACTTGTACTGCTTGTCATTTTTTTTACAGGAAAACAGAAAGTCCCAACTTTACCTTTAGTTCCGGTGAAAACAGAAGCTCCATTTCAACAATGGGGTCTTGATTTCATTGGAGAAATTCACCCACATTCTAGCACACAACACAAGTGGATTCTAACTACTATAGACTATTTCACTAAATGGGTGGAAGCCATTCTCACAAGAAATGCAACCGACTCAGTAGTAATCAATTTCCTAGAAGAAAATATTTTATCTAGGTTTGGGTGTCCCCGAAAGATAGTCATTGATAATGCCCAAGCATTTAAGTCAATGGCCATGGTAAGATTCTACCAAAAAAACAACATAATATTAGGACACTCAACAACTTACTATCCGTAGGGTAATGGTCTATCTGAATCATCTAATAAAAGTTTGATTACTGTGATAAAGAAGGTTTTGACTGAAAATAAGAAAGCATGGCATATCCATTTAAAATATGCTTTATGGGATAACAAGATGAGTACCAAAAGATCAATTGGGAATTCCCCTTTTCAGATGGTATATCGCACCGACATCATTTTACCAATAAATCTTTCTCTACCCATGATCAAACTTTGGCAAGATTCAAATGAAGAACCCAACGACGTTACCAGGAGGATAAACTAGTTGGTTGAAGTTCAGCAAAATCGGGCCGAAGTGAATGAAAGGTTACAAAGATATCAGGATAACATGAAGGCCTTATTCGATCGAAAAGCTAAAGACAAATATTTCCTCCCTGGTGATCTGGTCCTGAAAAGGGAAGTCAGGAGAGAAGACACTGGTAAACATGGCAAGTTTGATCCAATCTGGTCCGACCCATATAAGATTTCGGCTTCTGAAGGAAAAAATTCCTTTTTATTAGAAAATCTCGATGGAAACATTCACAATGCCCCTATAAATGGGAGACACCTCAAACACTTCATGCAATAATGTGTTTCTGAACTCTCATTGTACATACTGGTTTGTTTCCATGCTTATTGTATAGTTTCATTTCCTTCGGTAAGTTTTTTCATTCCCCCAAAAAATAAAAAAAAATATTCATGAGATTTCCTAACAATTAATATGTTGACTTATTTTGCAGAAAAGTTGTTGACCAACCAAGAGACTTGAGATGCTAAAAAGGAGACATGCACAAATAAGTATATTAATTGTCTTCCGATGAAAAAAGTAAGAAATTAACAACCTTTTGGTTAGAAAACTAGGAGTTACCAAGGTATGAGATTCTGCTCTGAAAATTCAAGATAAATTACCCTAAGAGATATGAATAAATAGATCATTGGTTCAATTGATGTTGATGCTAATGTTATCACTGAAAAAAAAAAAAAAAAAACTAACTAAGAAAATCTTTAAGAATAATCATGTGTGCAGTAGTCTTTCTAAAGCCCTTTACTTTCCCCTTAAGCATGGTAAAGCCCGTTTCTCACCTGAATGTGAATGTTTATCATGAGTTATTTGAGAAAATAAAGGTATCACTTTGGTTTTGAAAATTCTCAAACAAACCTTCAAAAACGAGAATAGGTTGAGTTTATATTTCTTTAACTTTAGCTAAACCAGAAGTATGTCTAGGTTAATCCTAACCTTATTAGCCTTTCTGATAGGAATAAATTGATTGATTTTTCTCAAGGAAATTCCTTAAAAAAAAAAAAGATATCAAGAAGTTTCCCCCGAGAATTTCACTAAAGTCAATGATGTTTGAAGGCAAGAGAGAAGATTGGCCCAGAGCTATTTAAGTGAGTTGACAGGCCTCTGTTTCTTAAAAAATTCAAGAATATATCTTTCTGATGTATATTACATACTGATTTATTGCCCCCACTTCATATTAAAAGAAAATATATATAGACAGATGGTGAAAGGAAATTCAATATTGATTTCCCCCATCTAGTCTAAAGAGATGAAGAAAGGAAATTCATTATACTGATTGCCCTCATCTAAACATTTAATTGCTAGAAAACAATGAAGTGGTGAAAGGAAATTCAATATGGGAAGTATGATAACTTCATCGGAGTACTGAACAAGCTCGCTGGCAGTGAAGAAATATCTTTATATATGATAAGGCTGTTATACATGAATTGCAAGACGCTCAGGTAACTTTTCTTCTTTCAACTGGATTCACATTATAGGTTTCTGAGATCCCCTAATTTGACACTTTTAAATTTACTTTACCTTGATGCAAACGAAATCAGATGAAACCTGGTAGAATGGTTAATTTGGTTTTGATTATCTTATACAGATCTAAGGTCAGTTTCATAAAAGAAAATCTATTGAGAACCTAACTCGAGAAAATCAAATGTTTTATTTTTGAATAATTTTCAAAATAAAATGCAGATATCCTAAAGTCTTGTTTCGATTTCCCTCCTGGTCTGTTTCATAAAGTTGAATTACTGACCCCATTTACCCAATGAAGGCACTTGGTCTACATGTTCTTCTCGTCCCACAGGGAAACAAGATCCCTATATGGAGCCTAATGTTGATACGAAGTTTAATTTTGTATCCCTTTAAACCTGAAGCTTTTCTTTTTCCTAGTCATGGAGCCTCCCTTAGTCCTAAAAAAGATTCAAAAGTCTTTTTATTTTTTGGGTTTTGGGATTTGACCTTTCACGAAGCACGTTTTCCCAACTAACAACTCCAGAGTCCCGGTGCCAAAATCCTGAAAAGGATTTATATTAAAGTAATAAAAACAAAATGGGTGCTATAAGTCTCGACGCACGTTTCACAAAGTATCCTTTAATCGTGATTAATTAAAATCTTAAACACGATCAACAATTCATTAATCTTTCATGATTAGGGTTCCATTGTATCAAAGTGTTGTCAAAGCATCAACCTTTGAACTGTCAGTCCCTGATTTTCCTTAAAGAAGAAGTTAATTACTAATCTTAATTGATTAAAGGACTAATACAAGTAATCAACATCTAAACTAATCCCATCATAATTTCACGATTCAAGGTTTTCTTATGACATACCTCATGGGTAAAGGATTCCCGAAATTTGAAATGTGAAATCATGAATTTTTTAACAAAGTTTAAAACAAATTTAAGTTAGTTTAAAATGGGATTAATAAAGATTAAAACAAATTTTCGTGTTTCGCATTTTAGGATTTGGTGAAATTAGTCCTTTCAAAACTCCAATTTGAAATCGTCGATATACGGTAATATATGTAATGGACGAATAGAGATATTTTTAACTGAATTGCGTATCTCTGGGCATATCTCCCTCATTAAAACATTAAAATTTTTACCGCCTGTCTCAGTACGTCCGTCGTAAGAAGACTTAAAGTTTAATAAAGGTTTGGTTTATTCGAATTTTCATTCTTATTGTTTAGAATCAGAAATGAATTGTGTTGGTCACTATAATTGCTTAATTAATTTTAAACAACCAAGTGAAACATAAATTATCAACCCAAGGAAGTCTTTTGTTTCAAAGATAGCCACGCACTATATATGCTCAATTCCAAAAGCACTTAGTGTTGTAGTAAAGAAATTCACACTATTTATTCTTGCTTGAATGAACTCAAGCTCTGAATTAAATCACAGGAAAACAATTCCCCTATTGCAATTCTTAAAGCTTAATTAAGAATCCTGGATTACAGCAAAAATAATACTGCAATGGGAAAGAACAACTATCTTGCAATCAGAGAACATGACCCTTACTCACAAACAAAGACTCAGTACTAACACTCTTTCATGAAAACAATAATGCAGAAAACAATTAACTCTATTTAACAGAAACCAAAGCACTTAGTTCCTTTATGTCTAAGTAGGAGCCTTGAGCCTTACTTCTGTTGTAGCACACTTATGAGGTTGAGGTCTACAGAGAACAGGGCAGTCTGATTCCTTTCTTTCTGAGCAGGGATGTCTAACCCAGTTTTTGGCTATCACCAAGGAAAGTATACAGTGAACAGGATATTGGTTCTTTCCTTTCTAAGTAGGAACCCTTAATCCGATCCCTGGCCAACACACTTGCAGAGGTAAATGAAACCTATAGAAGACAAGGTGTTGTAGTCCCTTTCTGTTTGAGCAGGGACACTTTAACCAAATCCTTGCTAGCACACTTGCAGGGGTAAAGGAAATCTACAGAAGACAAGGTGTTGTAGTCCCCTTCTGTCTGAGCAGGGATAACTTAACCAAATCTCTGGCTAGCACACTTGCAGGGGTAAAGGAGATCTACAGAAGACAAGGTGTTGTAGTCCCTTTTTGTCTGACCAGGGACACTTTAACCAAATCTCTGGCTAGCACACTTGCAGGGGTAGAGGAGATCTACAGAAGACAAGGTGTTGTAGTCCCTTTCTGTCTGAGCAGGGACACTTTAACCAAATCTATGGCTAGCACACTTGCAGGGGTAGAGGAGATCTACAGAAGAGAAGGTGTTGTAGTCCCTTTCTGTCTGAGCAGGGACACTTTAACCAAATCTCTGCTAATCTTACAAAATCATCACACAAGATTGCTGGTAAAAAGAATTACAATTTCCATTCAATGACTAAGACAGAATCAATAGTGTTTCAGTAAAGTGGAATTCATTAAAATAGTGTTTCAGCAAACGACAGTTAAACAAAACATAAATAAAAATTAAACAACACACTTCTAACTAATGGGTGAATCTTGTGATGAAGGTGGCCCCTCCCTTCTCACAAGATTCCCCTGAAACGGGAAAGCTTAGAAACGAATAATCAAAGCAGTCTTATATTCATCTGTTGAAATATCACATTACAAATTGGAAGTACAGAATGCGTCCCGCTTCTCTGAAGTTCTTCAATACATCAAAACTTGGATTTTTTTCGAATGGTGATTTCTCCTGAATTTAAAGGGAAAATCCCTTCGATACAATCATTACAAAGCATATCTGAATCCTACACTAAATCGGATCTTCTTTCTAAATTAGCATAGGATGTCCTATTCTCATGCAACCGAATGCTAATACAGGAGCTGAACGAGATATTGTTGTTATGGCTGGTGTAACAACTCCTTCTCATAGTTGCTGATGTTGTTTCATCATCGCAATTCACGGGTTGTTTCAGCCATGTGAATTGTGCCCTTGACTATGTCGGCCTTGACTGCTAACTATCACAGCTCATGTTTCAGCATCTGGACTTCTGAACTGAGTGACAGCTCTGTGTTTCAGCATCTGCATCCTCGAACTATGTAGCTGTTCCATGTTTCGGCATATGCGACCTTAGACTGTGTAGCAGCTCCGTGTTTCAGCATATGCGTCCTCAGACTGTGTAACAACTTTCGTGTTTCAGCATCAGTACAATAGCGACTTTGGACAGTTCTGTGTTTCAGCATCGGCCTTGAATACTATTCTGCAAATATGGACACTTATGCACTTCTAATCAATGGTTAAGTACGAGAGTGATGTAAAATATCATGCAAAA
>ML784294.1:474596-490173 GCA_009831015.1 Picea engelmannii | reverse complement strand
TCTATGAGAGTGTTTCCAATGGAGACCTCATTAATGGTTATAGTCACTATGGGGTTTCCTGGATTCCCATATTTTGCTAGTTTTGGTTGCTTTGATATGTACTCAGAAATTCCTCCTACCAAGTGTACTATAGGAGGGTCCTTTTGCTTCCTACCTGGCTTCTTAATACACAATTTTTTGACTACCTTACTGTAGATTGGAATGTCTTTAATAGCTTGAAGCAGGGGAATCTTGACACAAATATTTTTCAATTCATTCAAAATGTCAAATTTTGATCGGGTGGTAGGTTTCTCGATTACCAATCGGTTTGGATTAGGAGGGACCGTCATAATTTGTGAAGGTTCATTTTGGGGAAGCTTGGATTCTTGATTCTTCGGGATAATAACATCTTCCCACCTAGTGTCATCCATGGGTTGTTTGGTGATTTCTTCTTCCTCTTTTTCCTGGATGACTATTGAGGGTCTCTGCCTCTCTAGAACTTTTCTTGATCTTAGTTGAATTTCCTGTAATGGAACAGGAGTAATAACATATGTCGGGAAGGCCTACATCTCAACATTGTTAAGAGGTTGGGAGGGCTTATTATTGGGGTTAGACATTGGATGTGCCGGTAATAGTGTCAATTTTGGGGAGCTTGCATTTTGATATTGTAGCGGTTGTTATTGTGGAATAGGAGGTAAAGGTGGTGGAACAAAACCTGGCAGAAGTTGCAGAGTGTCCGATGAGAACTGAGGATAAGGATGGTTGGACATAGGGATAGGTGGAGCTTGAGGGTTTCTTTGGTTGTGTCCTCCCCTCCATCCTTGAATCCAACGATGTTGGTACTGAATAGACCATTTTTTCCAACCTGGTGAGTTCCACTGTTGTTGATAATAGGGTGGAACTTGAGACTGTAGATCCATGTATGTGGGTTGATTCCTAGGTTGTCATGGCCTCCTAGATGCATAAGAATACTCCCCAGGATCTCCACTCCTATAGATGTATAATAAATCGGGCAATGATGGACATTTTTCAGTCACATGGTCTTCTGTACAGAAGCCACAAACTGAAATGTTATCTAATGGGCACTCCCTTGAGGAATGCTTTCTCCTGCATCTTGGGCAATATATGCTCATTGTTGCATTCTTCTCCTCCTGTTTATTTTTGAGTTTAAGGGTATCCAACTAGGAACCTATTGTTCTTAAGATGTCAGTCTTAAAGTTTTCCAAAAGGTTCCCTATTTCTGGTCTCGTAATACCACCTGAACTAACTGGTTTTAAGTTTCTGTTGTAAGGGTCCCGAACATTCTTTCCTATTTTGGCTCTACTCCTTGAGTAATTTTTACACATTTCACATATTTCAACAAAAGGTTTATGAGAGATTTCACTTGATGCCATCAGGTTAAGCATCTCTAAATATTCTTCTGAAATTCCCTTCAGGAAAAGAGCCATAATTGCATCCTATGGGAGGTCATGGTATTTTGACTTTTGAGAGATATAACCAAATCTTTCCATATAATCTTTGAGGGTCTCATCTTCTAATTGTTGGATTTAAAAAATGTCATTATGAGACTCTTTGGTCTTGCAGTAGTCTTGGTAATTCTTGAGAAATATGTCTTTCATGGCTTTCCAGGACCTAATACTAGATTCTCCCAACTCCATGAACCATGTTAGTGCAAAGTCTTTGAGGGTGGCAGAAAAGAGTTTTAATTTCTGGGCATCTTGTATGTAGTTGTAACTCCTACACAAGATGTCAAATTCAAATAGGAAGGTGTCTGGATCTTCATTGTTTTTACCATAAAAGGTAGGCAATGCTGAGAGAGGAATATTCTTCATGTTGACATTCAGAGTGTGTCCAAAATCGGAAATCCAAAGGTAGCTTCAGTTTGGTTTTGAATTTATTCTTCCTTTCCGTGTCTTACATTGTTATGGTCTTCCTGATCCTCCATATTGGCTTGGTTTCCAAAAAGAGAGTACCTAGGTGGTTTTACCTTTGAAGAAAACAAGGTTTCCCTTTGATGGAAAGGTCTTCCTTATATGGATTGGATATCTGGGACACTACTCGGACCGGTTGAGACTATTGGTGCCAAATTTTCTGTGTTAGTTTGAGAGATAATTACATTGGTTGGACTACCAAACAAAAGATTCACCTATTTAGGGTCTATGATGTCCTTAAAATTAGGGTCCCCTGGTGGTGGTGTAAAAGCAAAGGTTTTATTGTTTGGTTCTGTGGAAGACTCGAGTGGTCTTGCCTCCTGTCCCAATATGATTGATGCTTCAATTTCTTGTTCTATAGTGCTCCCTGTATTAGTCTCTTCAGAGACTATTTTATCTCTTTGAGTTGAGCTAGCTCTTGTTTTTCGGTATCGGTCTGCGGATTTTATAAGCGGAACGTTCCTTCCCCCAAAGAGATCGGAAGGAACCTTGGTTGAAAGGTCTGATTTTGATTTAATGTATCTACCGCGTGGGTCTCTAGGCCTATTCATGAAAGAAAGAAAAAACAAAAAGAAAAAGCTACCATTTGATTCCCAGGTCTATTCATGAAAAATAAAAAGAAAAAAGAAAAACTAGCATTGGGTTTGGGGGAACCTGCTATAGAAAATACACAGGTTCTTACCTCTCGTCTTAAAGTTCCCCTGCCACCAAACTAATGCTAAGGTCTAGCAATAATCTATTTCCTAACTACTTCTTACCTTGAGAAAACTCCCCGGCAACAACGCCAAAAATGATGGGTGTTCTATATGTACTAAAAAGACACTTAAAAACCCTTAATTAAATTGTCAACCCAAGGTAAGTAAACTTAGATTTGTAGAAAAATATATGCCAAAGGTAGAAGGTTGGTAGGAGTATAGTCTAACTAAGGAAGGCAACTATCTAAGGCTAATCTACTCAAGCAAAACCTATATAATGAGCAAACCCTACTAAGAAAAATGAAACTAGGTAACCTAAGTACTTTTGGGCCAAGGGTCGATCGATAGTTCCTAAGAAAGAAAATGAAAACTCTATGTAAATCAAACTAGTTTAATAATAAGCAAAAACAAACTACTAATCATAATAAGCAAATGACAAAAGAAAACTTCTTTAACTTTCCAACCTACATTCAATGAGAAACTACCCTACGAAAGCAAATAAATAAGCAAGTAAGCAAAAGAACCTATCTAACCTATTAAAGAAAATAGACAAGCAAGCAAAGACACCTAACTAACCTATTAAAGAAAAATACAAGTAAGCAAAGGCAACTAACTAACCTACGAAAGAAAAAGACAAGTGAGCAAAGACAACTAACTACTACAAGCGAAACTTCTCATTGAACAACTATCTAGCCTAAGAGCCAAGTGGACTAAATGCCTAATGCAAAACTATTTCTAATGCGTGAAAGGAAATCTAAGAGGCAACTGGACTAAATGCTCAATGCAATGCATGAAAGGAAATCTATTCTATTGAGAGCAAGAAAGACTAACAACTAATTCTTAATCTATGATAATCAAACTACCATCTAATCTATCAAAGCAAAGTCTATCTATCCTACAACAACAAATAAGACTATTTTCTAAACTATGAAAGCAAGAAACTATATCTATGAAAGCAGGAAAACTATTCTTTTAACCTATGACAATTCAAATATAACGTTGGTGGTTGTGTGAATGCCTTCGGTGGTGACGGATGATATCTCGATGACACTTGACAACAAAGGACAATTCCAATGGTATAAGCGCAACACTAATTTCAATGGCAGAATGAAAGGTGTGGAGTAAACAATCCAATGAAAACTTAGACATGATAAAGTAATGTTAAATACCCTGCATATTCATGTATAAACCATCAACAACATAACGAGATCATCATTATTTAACTAAGAAATTTAATTGCATTTTAATCTATGAAAGGAAATTGCGTAGAATAAAACTATACTATGTCTATTCTTATCATTCAAACTAAAATAAAGAAATAATTAAAAACAGAAATTAAACTATGAAAGTAAATTAACAATCTACATTAACCAACAACTAATTAAATGAAATTTATGTAAAACTAAGATAAGAAAACTATAAAAACTAGAAGTAAATCTACCCATCCATCAATCCTTGTCAGAAGAAAACCCAAATTAAAACTATGTTATGTTCTAATTAAAAATATGTTCTAAGCTTGACTGTAAAATTATAAAAGAAAGCATCATTTAACATCTACTTTTCACACGGGGTTAGTCTAAAGAGAAAGAGATTTGCAAGCCTTTTTCTAGCCTACAAAATGAATGCATGCTAATATGTATCCACATCTAACCTGCAAAACAATTAAAACAATTAAGCTACAACAAACTAGTTAGCACAATAAAAATATACATGTACAGAAAATAAAAAGAGAGCAATTAAATTAGGAAATGAAAAACAGACATGAAGATAGCTACCAGACTGCTGGTGGGACCCCCAGCAAGTCGTGGTCACTCTCTAAAAGCACACCATGAATTCAGCAGGCCAAATTCACCATAAAAATCCAAAAACGCAGTTCTGGCAATGTAAAAACTCAAAAACAGAGAAAAACGAGTTTGTCTCCAATACGATGGTTCTTCTACTTGCTTATCAATATTATGACCATCCTATCAGTATTTATAAGCTTACAACCCAAGTGGTCGGCCACAGGAGGGTCGAACCACTTCTAATTTCGGCAAAATACAATAAATGATGCCCTGACAGATAAAACAAAGTGAGCCAATAATCGCCTTCTTTGGACAACTGAAACTGAGTTGTTTAGAGCTCAATAGCTGTAGGGGATAAGGACAAACAAAACCCATGTTCCGGATTCTCCCAACACTGGCCGCCAATGCCATAACCGCCAAATCGCCTTCCATTTCTGTGCAATACAGAGTGTTGGAACAAGTGTCGGATCGAGTGTCGGAACAAGTGTCGGATCGAGTGCTGAAACGAGTGCCGGATCAAGTGCCAGAACTAGAAACATAGTGCGTTTTTTCCCTATAACACCAAAAAATGTGAATTAGCTCTTAGAAACCATAAAACATGATGAATTATACTTGATTCAATCATCAAACATGAATTACACGTACCTTATGGTGATCATACCATTTTATCATGAAATTCTTCAAAAAGCTCATTTAAAAGATGAAAAACGCATATGTACATGTAGAAAAAATGTATAATAACCATCATAAAAGTGATCATATCTCGGGCCCAATAGTAAGCTCATCCTTTGGATGAGTCTCTCAGAGTATGTTTAACGAACCCTAAGAAGGAGTGGTTCGGTCCCATTTGGGTCTTTCAATGTTTGTTTAACGAGTCCAAAGAGAGAAAACTTGGGGGTTTTCATGTTTAGAGAGTCTGAAAAACACTTAAAGAGGACTCCACAAGTTCCTTTTTCGTAAACTAATCTGATGAGACCAAAAAAGTAATAACCTACCTCTCATCAAATGTTTTCTTCAAATACTTTTACGAGCGTGAAAAAAACAAGGTCGCTTGAAAATATTTTCGTTTTTACGGAGCGTGAAAAGAGCTTAAAGGATACTCCATGGGTTTCGTTTTTCATGTTACCATTACGAGTACGAAAAAGAGACAAAAGTATGCTTGGCTACGTTCTCATTGATTTACAAGCACGAGAAAGAGAAAAAACTAAGCTCTGATTTTTTCCTGAAAAACTCTAAAAGGATCTGTACACACGACAAATGTATAAAAGCAAACCCAAAAGATGTATCATTGTTTAATATTCCACTCCTATATTTCTCACCTGCAAAAATCAAACTCTTGCAATGTCATTAGAACTTTAGGGTTTAGGTGAAATACATAAAATAATATAAGATATAATCGGAAAAGTAAACAAGTTAATAAATATGAGTAAAAACTTCTTTTTACTATTCCATTGTTAGTCCACCCAAACTTTGTTCCAAAACCTCCATTTTACCTCAAACTTCCACTGCGGATTGTGGGAGACACAGTTGATCATTTGACGAATGGTCTCCGCTGAACAGGTAATTTTCATCTCTTTCAACTTTTCATGGATCAATTTTTGTTTTTCATTGGTTAGAAATGTCTTTTTGAGTTAATTTTTCAAGGGTACCCACGCCTGGAGTTCGTCGCAGGTGCCCTATATCATGCCCTGCGACAACCCAGGATTGTTGTACAACCTTAAGGCTAGACTACGACATCTCCACACTGTACGGGTCTCCTAGCCTGCAACATGAGTAATTCAAAAAATGTTTCTAGATGTATTTGCCAATAAAAAATTTCCATGGAGAAGATGAAGGTGTTAATCCCTCTTTTATGTTCCATTTCAGGTTTTCTACGGTAAGGATGTTGGAATGGAAAGAGAGAGAGCATGGGGATGAAGATTAATTTGCTAGGAATGACCCAAGAATGGTAAATGCCCTCCGGCAGTGTGGACTGCTAAAATTCTTCAAGATTCAGAGCATGAGGGCCTAGTTGAGGTTGCTCGAATACTTAGTTCACATGTGGTATGTGGACCAGTAGGTATTCCATGTGGGGACTCACATTCTTGAGATAGATATTGAGTATATCTACTTCTTGACCTGGTTATCTCATCGTGGGGTTCGATTTACACTGACAGGTAGAAGAGGATGTGGCGAACCTATGCGCCACTATATCAATGCACATTGCGTGCCTGGTACTCAGAAGCATAGCAACAAATTTGCTATAAGAGATGTTCGTGACTTACCTTTACGGACTATCCTCTACACCATTGCGTGCATGGTAGGGAGTGCAGCTCCCCATATGGCTCTTCAGAGCTATTTCTAGTATGCGTTGGAATGCATGGAGCCCCGAGTTTTCAACTGGAGTGACGGGGTTCTCAGAAGCATGAAAAAACAATTGACCAAGTAAAGGAGAGGTGACCTGAAACAGTTCAGATACGAGTCGATTTTGGTGTCCTTCTTCCTAGAGAGGGTTCCAAACTTATGCCTATAGGTAGAGTGGGGCATACCTGCCCCACACGATCCAATAATGAAGAGGTGGGTCGACCTCATGGTACGGCATGTGACTGGTCCTATCGTCAAGTATAATGATGTTTTCTTTGATTGGTTGAGGCCCCAGATGTCACCTTAGACTTCTGGGGTGATCCAGACTTGGTTCTTCCTGAAGGTTCTTAATGGGGGAACATAGGTAAGAAGTAATGTTTTGTGATTTTTAATATGAAATGTTTTTATGTTCTTTATCCGATGACTAACCAAAAAATCTTTGATGATGTAGACGTGGGACCTCATTGACCTCCAGGTTCATCCCCCATCCAGAGGCGAGAGGAGAGAGTCGAGGTAGAAGGATTAGTCGTTGTTGACTACAAGGCTATAAAACAAAACTTGGAGGGGATGACGATGGATGTCCTAGATGTCTTTATTGACGATATCTCGAGGTGTTATCAGCGCCACATAATGGGCGTATCTTCTTCCATCGGTCGACTGCTCCATAGAGTAGCATGGGAAGTCACTTGTTATAGCAAGCAACATCCTTGATATTATATTTGTATATGAATCCATGTGCTTCACATTTTTTATATTTTGTTCTTCAGAAAAAAACACTTTTTGTAAAAAAAAATATCGTTATATATATATATATCAGGCTTCTAGCAGCTTATTTGTTCTATATACAAAGTGTGATTGGATTTTATAAATTTATCAAATGTTTG
The DNA here is from genome assembly GCA_009831015.1 of Picea engelmannii. Taxonomy (NCBI): domain Eukaryota; kingdom Viridiplantae; phylum Streptophyta; class Pinopsida; order Pinales; family Pinaceae; genus Picea; species Picea engelmannii. The sequence goes on along the minus strand of ML784294.1, from coordinate 482,557 downwards.
TCTAACACATCATTAGCCAATGCATCTGTTAATGTATTTAAACATCTAGGAATGTGTTGATATTCAATGTAATCAAAATGATGTTCCAAGAGTTGAATTCGTAACTATACCCTTAATAACGTTGGCTTTCGAATGGAGTAGACATTACTTAACTATATGACTACTAATTGCGAGTCGAATCGTACAATAAGATGACGGATTCCAAGAGACACAACGTCGGTCAATAATTTGATGACTCCACTGTATTTCGTGATATTGTTAGTTGCACGACCAAGGAAAACACCACGTAGACTAACCAATTCATTTGTAGGTGCATAGATTGCCCAAGAAGCAAATGTTAAGTTTTGAGTACTGCGACTAGCGCAATCAACAAAGCCAATGTAGGGTAGCAAAGACACTAACATCTGGAAACCAAGCACAACGCAAGGTAAGCAGCTGAAGGTTGAAACCAAACAATGAAAAAGCACACAAGAGTATGATACACTAAAAGTACGAGCACTCATGAAAAAATGACTTAAGCATAGTACTTCTTTAAGTAAAGCCCACTTCGGGGCTCACTCAAAGGGGTTCCATCATAATCGACTAGCTCATAAGATCCCTTCCCCAACACATGTTTGACAATGTAAGGACCTTGCCACATGGCCTTGAATTTACTGGTCCCTAGCAAATCATGATCTTTCTCGTAGAGGAGAACTAGATCCCCTTCAGAAAAACACATGGCTTGACATGCTTGTCATATTGGGCTTTGACACGTTTCTTCTGAGTTTCAATAACTGGGGAAGAATCGTTACAGGTTTCGTCTAAGTGCATTAAATACAAAAGACATTCCTCTCCGGCAGAGGTATTGGGGAGAAGTACCATGGCCAGTTTCAAAGATGGTATTTCACATTCAATCAGCAAGATAGCTTCGATACCATAAACTAGCTGTAAAGGTGTAAATCTCATGGAAGACTTAACAAATGTCCGATAGGCCCATAATGCTGAGAACAACATCATGTGCCAGGTTGTCTTATGAATTCCTATCATTCATCGAAGCATAGTAATGAGAACTTTGTTGATTGCTTCAACCTGGCCATTGGCCTGCGGATAATAGGGGGTTGAGTTTTCCTGATGAAGACCCAACTTTTCAGTAAGTTCAGACATCATAAAATTCTAAAAATGACTACCATGATCAATAATGATAGCTTGAGGGATACCAAACCGAGTAATGATATGATTGAATATGAACAATGTTTCATTTCTCCCAGTGTTATCAAATGTAGGCATCGCCTCAGCCCATTTAGTGAAGCAATCCACAACTACAATGATGTATCCATGCCCCCTGACCGAGTGAGGGTTACATGTCATGAAGTCAATGCCCCATTTGGAAAATGGACCAATGGAAACTACAGGATGTAAGGAAGAAGGATGAGATCTTATCTTGTTATGATAAGTTTGGCAAGCATGGCATTTCTGAACAGTAGTGATGTAATCTTTAAACAAAGAAGCTCATAAATAACCCACTCGTAAGATCTTTTGGGCAGTGGCATACCAAGACATATGATCGCCACATGATCCAGAGTGACAGTCATTCAAATCTTTCTCAGTTTCATTGTAAGTGAGACATCGTCAAAAAATGGAATCAACACCGCGGCGGTAAAGAGTATCATTAAGAATGATATATTGGCGGGCTTGATACCATATACGACGACGATCCGTACTAGATAGATTGTGCCAGGCAGATTGATTCTGGAGATAGATAATGATATCTCTATACCATACATCATCAATACTGATAAGAAAAGGGGATTTGTCAGGTAAGGGATCCTCTGCCACATTTTTTGTCTCAGTGGCGGGAAGGTCACATATCAGTTCGGCGAAAACCAAAGATTTCTTGGACTTAGCACGTTCAAAATGTAAGTCAAACTCCTGGAGAATAACTATCCATTTGGAGTAATTCCCCCTTAGCAGTTGTCGGGTGAGGATATGTTTCATAGGGTTTCAATCGGAAATAACAGTGGTCATGCGTAATAGGATATAATGATGAAAATGTTGGACAACTTGAACGGCTGCCAAGGCCAGTTTATTCACATGCAGGTATTTGGTCTTGGTGGTCATAAGACTTCGACTCAAATAGTATATCACATGTTCATCATGTGAATCATCTTCTTGGACTAAGACCATGGCAATGGTAGAGTCCGGAGTAGCTAAGTAGAGGAAGTAATCCCAGCTATAGTCAGGGGGAAACAATAATGGGGTACAGGTTAAGGCAAGTTTCAAAGCTTCAAAGGATTTGTTCACAGTATCATCCCATACAAAATTGTAACCTTTCTTGAGTAACTGAGTGAATCCTTTCGTTAGTTCAACGTAATTGGGGATGAAACGACGTAAAAATTTTTCCTTCCCTTGCAAACTTTCGAGCTGGCGTAAAGTGCAAGGAGGAGGTACATTAAGGATAGCCTCAACCTTCAAGGGGTCTACTCGAATCCCATGTATCGACACAATAAAACCAAGCAGCCGACTGAACTCCACACAAAAAAAGCATTTGTGTGGGTTTAAGTGGATACAATAATAACGGCAACGTATGAAAATGGCTCTCAAATGTGTCGGGTGATCTAGGCGACACACGGAATGCGTCGGTATATCATCAAGATAAGGTTGCACGATGTGCTTAATATCATGGAAATCATAAGACATAGCACGTTGAAAAGTCGTGCCAGCATTCTTAAGACCAAAGGGTAATTTCTGGTAGGCAAAGGTTCCCCAAGGGAAAATAAAAGTGGTCTTGTGTTGGTCCGCGGGTAAAATATTAATTTGATTATTGTAGAAATTTCAATACAAATTAAGTATTTCTTGCGATTCTCCTAATCTAACAAGTATATGCCACCATTAAATACAGAATCACTTCTACTGTTATTTTTGCGGAAAATTAAACCACAATCACAAAGTGAAATATCAAGAACACATAACACAGAAGTTTTACCAGGAAATCGTAAAGCTAAAAACCCCACTATCATATATTATGTATATCATGGATCATGGATCATGAAACAATCTCATACAAAACTCTAATCCAAGAGCTCTCAGTACAATACAATCATCTCACACTATCATACAAAAACTCAGCAAATACATGTGCCAATTCTCTCTGTCCAAAGAGCCTGCCTCCTCTGCACAATCCCTGCAATTAGAATTCTCACAATTGATTATTCAAACTACCTAGTTTGCACATGCTCATAAGCATATCCACTRCATGTGTAATTGCATGAGTGCACTTCACTCAAATCACAACTGATAGCCAAACTATCCCTTTCACCTGTTATCRCAACTGGGTCTCCACTGGATCTGACATGCATGTAGTTAACCGTGGTGAATCTTCAGTTGCATGTGAGTTCACTGATTTGAATAAATTAATAATTAATTCACTGAACTCTCACTAGTGCAAGTTTAGTTACAACTAGTACAACTGATCTTAACTCACTTAACTACACTTATAATTCTGTTACAACTCCAAATCACTCAGTTATAAATGAGATAATAGATTAATATTTATTGTCCAATTTATTTAAGGGAAAAGTAAATTAGACACATGCTTCTTGTTGACTTTTCAACAATTATAGCTAGAGAAACCATCCATTGAAGAGAAGATTTTGTTGTCAGCGTAGTCATCAATGATCTGGTCGACGAAAGGGGTTGGGTAATTTTCCTTAGGACAAGCTTTATTTATGTCCCTATAATCTACACAAACGCGGATGGTACCTTGTTTCTTATTCATTGGAACTATATTGGATACCCAATTAGTGAAAGCCACGAGATAAATAAATCCATCTTCAAGACATTTTTCAACTTCAAGCTTGATAGCAAAAACTTTGTGTGGGTGCACTGGGTGAAGTCTCTGTCGAATGGGTTTAGCATCCAGGTATGTCTTAATTTCGTGCACAATGATATCAGGATCAATTTCTGGCATCTCTTCCTAAATCCAAGTGAAAACGTTGCGGAATTATTAGAAAAGGGATTTGTACATGTGGACCTCATCAGTAGAACATGAGGCCTCGATATGAACATTCTCCATGACTCCAGGTTTAATGGAAATGTCGAGAGGGATGGTAGGTGAAATGTTGCTCAAGTTCCCTTCATACTAAACATCATGTGATGACTCAGGAACTGAGTAGATAACTAAAACGATCGACATAATCAAAATCCGTTGGTAACTCTCTATGGTGTCACATTATAGAAAGAGAATGGAGCGATGATGAGTGATGATGCCCATCGTCCTAGGGAGTGCCTTCCATATACATGACTGACATGATCATCTCACCAATAGGAAAGATCACATGAAACGGATCCAGAGATGAATCACAAAGAGAAGGAGAGGAGGGGGTTTCTAATTGAATAGCTTGGTAAGCGGATTTGACCGGACTTAAAGGCATCTTGTCATTGTAACGAGGGTAATCGCCAGGGCTAGGTACTACCCATGGGTCATATGATGCAGGGTTTTCATGAATGGTGGTGGATATCATGTTAATAGAGGCAACAAAAGGAGGGAGAATATCGGGTGGTGGGATTGGAAAAGTACCCATCAAAGTTGAATCTTTCAAAAGACCCACTCTGACATTCTCGTAACCAGGGGGTGTCTTCAATATAAAGGGAACGTTGCTAGTATGGGAATCATAATTAAAGAAGGCCAATTGGTCAACAGTAACGACCTTTCCTTGGTGTGGGAAACATACCACATGGAAAAGAGTAGACACAACTGTACGCATGGAATCAATCTAGCTACGACCAAGTAAAAGGTTATGATCAAGAGGTGCATCGAAGACCTCAACCTCGACATTGACCGATTTACCTTCCAATGTAATAGACAATGAGGGAACAACATCGTAGGGTTTAAATCATGTACCATTGAAAGCCTTAAGTGTATTGTGTGATTTGGTGAGGGTAGGAGAGTCAATGGCTTTCCAAAAAGTAACAAACATAACGCAAGTCGAGGCTCCTTCGTCAATAACAGTTCTACAGATATTTTTGTTTTCAACAATAACTTGGATCTGAAATGTTAACTAAGTAGGAATCCTTGGAATGTGATCTTCCAAGTCAAAGATTATTAAATTAGTATTTGTGGGGTCAATTCCACCAATGGCCTTTAACAATGCCTTCCATTGAGCAGGACAACTTTGAAGGACTTCGAGAGCTGACACGGTAGAGGGTTCTTGCACAAGGTCTTCTACAATACTGTAGTTTTGTGCAACACGTGCATGAGGATTGAACGCAAACTTTCGAACAATGCCCTTGGGAGGAGTGAGAAGCATTGTATCAAGACCTAGTCTTTCGAGATGAAGAGGACCGTTTGGAGGTGAAGTTGAAGGAGAAGATTGAACCAATGAAGGTGGTATATTATCAACTTTCTATTTTAACGGAGAGTAATCCTTGGCTCGAGTGGCGACTGTAACTTCATTCTTTTTAGAATCACCAGTACACATAAGGACATAAGAAGAGGTAGAAGGGATAGCTTGGTCATGAATGACTAGTTGGGATTGTTGTTGAGAAGGGAAAGGTTGTGACAAAATGACAGGTGTGGGAGGTTTTCCGCTCCCTTGGAGGAACTTAGTAACCTCGACGTGTCTTGGACAATATTTTGTGTAATGATCATCACCCAAAATAAGACAGGGGTAGCGAGGTTTACGTTTGTCTTTGTCATCAATGGTTTGTTTTGGATTTATCAAATTGTGGATTATTATTCTTGTCCTCCTTTTTCTTATCCTTCCCTTTATTTTTATTTTTATTATTTTTGGTAGGTGTGGATTGAACAGAATTAACTTCAGCAGTCTTACTAGTGGAAGGAGTAGGAGAAGGAGTATTTTGTACATTATAATTATTAGATTTGGGATTGGTGTGACCGGTTTGCGTTGACTGGGTCTTAGCATGGAAGGTGGCAATCACACCATCAACAACATGAGAAGTTGTTGGAGGTTTTGGGGTAGGGTTTGTGGAAGGAAGAGGGGCGTCAGCGATCAAATCGTAAAGTGTTCTCGTTTGCGAATAAATGAGATCGAGGTATTGATCATGACTAATCACCTTCTCTTCAGTGACAACACCACCCATGGTGACATCATGAGAAATAGGTCCAATGAGTGATTTGGTAAAGCACTCGGCCAATAGTTGATCATGAAGGGTAACTTTGATCAAACGTCTTCTCCTCCTCCACTCATGGATGTGATAAAAAATATGAGTGGACGAGGACTATTTGAAAGAGATCAAAATTTTGGTTTCTGTCTCATATTGAATCGACAATTGGTAATGTGTTAAAAAGGCCATATATAGGGTGTTAAAGTCATTGAAGAAACCTCACGGTAAATCGATGTACCATTTTGTTTTCGAACTCATGAGAGTTCATTGGAAAAGTCATAATCTGATGGAGTCATCCATCAAGTATTTGGATGAACACCACAGATGAAAAGTCATAACATGATTATTCAGATCTTCTCCTACTCAAACATCAAATTTAGGAATGTTGGACGATAACTTGGCCGGTATGACAAGACAACAAGGAGAATGTAAGATAGGATCATTCAAAATCCTAGACAGATCAAGTAAATCCAAAGTGGCTAGGAAAGGCAATTGTCGGTTCACTTGTGGAAACTGGTAATTTTGAGGGGGAAGTTTTGTAGGTATACTAGTAGGACCATAAGTAGTCTGCAAATAAGGAGACAGTCCTGATAGATTTGGTTGTGGAGGATTTTAAGGCACATATCCCATAGGGTTGGATTGATTAGGGGGGTTCCCTTGAAAAGGAACACTAGGTTGAACATTCGAACCTCAAGTGGGATTCATAGAACCTGGGTACAGTTGACCGAGGTTAGGGGGTACAAAATAGTTAACTTGAGGATGTTGTCCCCCAGACAATTGTATATTTCCTTGGAAAGGAATATTCCAAGGTAGAGATGGTATCACAGGTTTGTTCTGTCCATATAGTGGGTTATGGGTTCCAACATGAGGTTGCCCCCCAAATTGAGATTGTGCCCCAATCTGAGGTTGTCCCCCAAATTGAGCTTTCCCCCCAAGTTGATATTGTGCTCCAATCTAAGGTTGCCCCCCCAAATTGAGGCTTCCCCCAGCTTGAGGTTGACCTCCAATAGGAATCTAGAAACCATAAGTGATAGAAATATTGGTGCCTCCAAGAGGATTGGAGCCACCAGGGCCATATCCTCCAAGAAAAGGTGGAGGAGGAACATAAGACCCTTGAGAAAACCTAGGAAGGTGTAGGAACAAAACCAACAGCAACGTTATACCCAGGAGGAATGAAAAATCCATAACCTTCGGATGGAACTTGGGTAGGGATAGCACTGGAAGTATTCAGAGCTTTATACCCAGGGGGGGGTGATGGATTTTGTCTAGATGGAACTCGTGTCCCAATTGGAGCTTGGGAGGTAACCACATTTCCAGTAGGAATCATGGTAGCTTGTGGAACCATAGTAGAATGGGTCATCTGAAGAGTAGGAATCAAGTGAGAACCAATCAACAACTGGTCTGAAATGGTGGTGACACTACTGGTAGTACCAATAAAATGGTCTAAGGGTACCGTATAGTTAACAAACATCCCAGGCACTTGTGATACCATAGGTTGATCAAGAATCACTCCTAGGTTACTGTAAAGATCATGCACTGTTAAAGGGACAGAACTAGGAATGGAAGTTCCAGCAGTGTGTGTCAGGGTCCTAAATGATTCACTATGAAAAAGTGGATCCTCTACTCCATATCCTATGTTAGGTCCGGTAGGTACTTTAGTATTATCAATAACAACAATTTCTCAAGACGAGTTCATGCGAAGTATACATGTGTCTAGTCTGAGAGGGGGAAGTCTAAATGCCTCTAAAGAATCTGAAACAATTCAAAATCCTTATAAAGAGTGTGTGCTTCCAACTTCAGAAGCTACTTCATTATTGACTACTCCCTCAGGAGACCCTTCTGGTGAGTTAGGAGGCAAA
>ML784294.1:440825-468620 GCA_009831015.1 Picea engelmannii | reverse complement strand
TCGTTGTTGTCCTAGCTCCACTCCAGTGCTCCTGTGATGTTGGATCTGCAAGGGAACACAAGACAACCAAAGTGAAAGCAATAATATACTCAATGAGAACCTATGTATGTGATCAAAGAATCATACAATAGAACGAGATGAGTTTTATGGGAAAGAAACATATCATTGTATTATATAATAATGAAAGTGGAGATTAAAACTGAAGCCTTGATGTTGCAAGGTCCCCTTCCAATGACCCTTTTCTCTAACACACACACTTGCTCCAATCTTGAATGAAGAAGATCCACAATGACTTGATGAATTGAAATGAGGCTCTCAAGAATGATCCAATGCAGAATTCTCCATACAATCTTAGCCAATTTAACCCTTAATAATCTTACTTTTTTTCTTAACCTTGCTTGCTTAAAATTTTCCATGAGAAATCCCTCCTTATATAGGGGAAAGAGAGATGGTTAAAGAGATTAGGATGATCCCACCAAATCAGAGAAGTGAGTAGGATCCCAACCATACAGATTCCACCTCATCTTCTAGAAGATCCCCTTCTAGAACTTTTGTGAATCTCGACTTTTTCTTAGTCTTTTGACATCGTCACACCCTAGCTATAGAGTAGTCTGTGGAGATGTCGCAAACCAGTTTTAGGGTAGAGTGCGACAACCAGGCATCGTCACACCCTACTTATGATGCATCCTGCGACGACCTTCCTTAACAGGGTTTTTGAGAAGAGAAAGTTAGTCACTTTCCTCATGAAGATAGGCTCTTTTGGGAACATACACACATGTTGTCAATGGATCACTAAGATGACCAAAATAACATGTAATACCCTAATAAAAGGATGGTACATCCCTTGGGTCAACCTTGATAAACGAATGGTGCATTGTTGTTGGAGTTGTTAAATTGCAAATTGTTTATTTCTAAGTATTGTGATGTAAATTGTCATGTGTGTGTGTGTGTGTGTGTGGGAATAGAGTGCATCGAGGGTGGCGCAAAATTTTAGGGAGGGGGAATGTAACATCCCCATTATAATCCCCAATTTAATTAATTCTTATGTGGATACAATGTGTGGCTACAACCAAGTGATGTAATATGTGAATTGTATTTCAATGTTTTATTGATAAAAATGTGATGTCATTTGCTAAGGGGACATGGACAAAATATGGGGGCTAAATTAATCCACAAGAGGGGGAAGTGTCTAGGGTAATGGCCAAGAGGGGTCAAAGGGGGAATTACCCATGTATATCAATTTAACTCATTTTCCTAAACTTTCCAATTGTATATGAACCTTCTGATTTCTTATTGAGTGTTCCCAAAGACAATCATTGAATACATGTAAGAGGGTGGGTGTGAATGGTCACATCCTTCTAATTGAGTGTTTCCAAAGACAATCATTAAATGCATGTAAGAGGGTGGGTGTGAGTGGTCACGTCCGAGAGTTATTGGGCACATGGGAGTTGAGTACAATAGATTGGGGAAGAGTGTGAGTCAATAAAGGAAAGCCACAAGAGAGGAATTTGTATGGGTTGGGACAATAGTCGGAAAGGGGAAGAAAGAGAGCTTGGAGATGGTGCGACCATGGAGGGAAAATTATGGAGTGTAATTGGAGCGTAATTGGAGCGAATTGGAGCTCGAGAAATAAAGAGCCTGGTTGTTAGGGCAAAAGAGTGAACTCTTGTGTCAGTTACACTAAAACAACAACTGTTTGTTGTTAGTTTGCTGATAGTTTTCCTAGCAACAAATTCCCTTGAGTTCCTAGCTAAGAGATTCCTAGTTACTTGTGCTAGAGAGACCATGATAAACGAATGGCACATTCCTTGGGATGCCCCTGATAAATGGATGGTACATCCCTTGGGTTAACCCTAATAAACTAATGGTACATCGCTTGAGTTACCCTGATAAACGGATGATACATCCCTTGGGTGATCCCTCATAAACAAATGGTGCATTCCTTGGGTTGGGTAGGTCAAAGAGGAAGAGAGTTGGTGGAAAGATCGAGATAGTTGTAGGAGAATATTAGTTGGGTTATGAGATTTATGAGTTGTGAGTGGGCTATGAGAGACCACCCTCTTTTGTGGATTACAAGCCTCAGCTCGAGGGTGACTGGCTGTTGAGATTTGGAATAGTCAATCTATGGTTGGGTGGAACGTCCATCCCAAGTAGTTGGTTGTGCGATTCTTGTTTAAAAATAAGTGTTTCATCGTGTACTGAGTTATTTACATGTGTTATTGTTGTGCATGAAATTTGTGTGAATGAGAATGACTTATATATTGTTGTAATGAACGGTCTAGTTGTATTTCATGTTGATTATTAGCATGCTTTAGATGCATCTATTTTATGGTTACAGACTGTAGCTAAATCGGTTATAATTTATAGTTGTAGGCTACAGGAAATCAACTAATAGTAAAGGAATTACTTTAGTTGGTATAAATTTTGTTTTTATGTGTATTCCACATGTAATGTTGCTTAGATGGAGGCTAGGTACATTACAAATATGGTATCAAAGCTGATGATGAGAGAGTTTCACGTGACGTGGCCCAACCTGGGTGGGTGGGTATGTTACAAATCACAGGCCCTGGATGTTATCTGAAGGTCTACAACACTTTGTCAACAAAACCCAACTCTCTTCAGCGTCTCTAACCTGTGTTTTTCATGGACAATATTAGAACTCAGTTATATTTAAAAAATCAGAAGCAAATTGCATTCCAATTTAAAAAAAAAGATCAAATTTTAAAAGTAATTCAACACCAAAATGGTAACTAGAGAAAGGATCAAGGTTACCCAAAAAGTAAGAAAATACTCATGGCTTTGGGATGTAATCATAGGGTTTGGATGTTATTTGATGATCTACAACTCTCTCCCAACAAAATTGACACTCTTCAGCACCTCTAGCCCATGTTTTCAATGGGATATATTAGAACTCGATTATGCTTCAAAGATCACACTAGTAATAAACAAGAATAAGCATTGAAAGTGGGGGTATATACAAAAAAATGAATATGTTTTGCTAATATCACCATCAACATTATCACAATAACATTGCATGACCAACAGCGGGATGCATTACTACTAAATCATGTTTGTTTAATAAATTTAAAAAAACATTCAAGAATATTATCCAAGCCTTAGTCTAAAGTTCTACGTTTTGATTATTTTGGGGGTTTTTGATTATTTTGGGGGGATATTATCAATTTAATTTTTCCCAAAATGTGTTGAGAAATTGTTGGATTGAGTGGTCAAATTTGTATAATCCAAGTGCCCCAAGGGATTTTCAGGAAGCTAACTCTATTTGTGCATTCAAAAATACAATTTAAACAACCAAAAATTGTGATTTCGCCCGAATTTATATCCCCAAATTCCAATAAAAAAATGTCAAATGTAAAATGTTTAGACAACTCTCTATTATCCAATACAATAGAAGATAGTATGGCAGTCTTGTCAAGCAATTGTTGACAATTTAAGAGTTCCACGCACTAGGAACATTTACAAGGAAGAGATCTTGTAAGCACTAATCCCAAAGGACTAGAAGAATGTAAAAAAATTTTCAAACTTTTCAATAAAACACTCGATTAATGGAAACCTAACAGATCTTGTTCAAAGCCACTTTAAAATGATACTATTAAAATGAAACTTTTAAATTCAATATATTATCCAATGTAGCATTCCAATAAGGTGTCTATACTAGATAATTATAGTTTAATGGATAATTGTAGTTTTATGGGAAATAAATTCTTCATAGTTTTCAGTTTCAAGGGATATGAATCCTTGCAGTCCAATAAGGTGTTTACAATAGATAATTACAATTTCAAGTGAAATTAATCCTCCTTCATTTTTCTTCATAGTTTCTAATTTCAAGGGACATGAATTCTTCTAAATTTCCATTATGTTTAACAAAAACATTAAAAAAAATTAAAATATAACAAACCAAGTACTACCAAATACCAAGAAGATTTTCATTTGGCATGCCCATAATTCATGAATTGTGAAACAAATAGACCTTAACTTACATATTATCAAACTATTAATATTATATTTATATCAATCCACAATTATTTCACAAAAGAAGCATTAGACAATACTACAAGAATATCATCATGTCTCATTAATCTTAGTTATGGCTTAAGAGGTTAACATTCTAGGAACACATAAAACACACAACATATTGAAAAGGCATAAATGTGGAACTACATGGGAATTACAATTTAGAAGCCATGAACCTTTATATTGTGCTTTTTCACAATACCAGTCTGGATCAGCATCAAAATAAAAATGAAAAGGCATAAATGTGGAATTACATGGGAATTACAATTTAGAAGCCATGAACCTTTATATTATGCTTTTTCACAATACCAGTCTGTATCAGCATCAAAATAAAAATGCAAATAACTCAAGGCAAGATAAAAGTCAATCATGTGAGGATTATATATAGAAAAACTATTTATTTTTTTCCTACATAAACTAGGAGATATTTTATTAATAAAAAATGGTAAAAATATATATAGAAAAACTATTTTTTTTTTTACATAAACTGGGARATATTTTATTAATAAAAAATGGTAGAAATATCCATTCAAGAGTTACATCAGAGACTAAAATGTCCACAAACAATTCCAAAAAAATCCCTTCAAGAGTTACATCAGAGACTAAAAAGTCCACAAACAGTTAAAAAAAAAGAAGACTAACACCTATTATCTGACCAACTATCCAGTCATCATCCCTGCCTACAACATCTGAGTTATCATAACAAAATTTGCAAGTTGCTTCCCTGCAAAAGACTCCTAGAATATATATGCATTTGAAATACATTAAATACCAGGTGAATGCAGAGGGCTGGAGACTCCATTTCTTCTTCCTTTACTGGTTGGTTCAAATCAATTTTTGGATGATGTACTGAAGGGGTTGATGCACCATCTGGCAGGGATTCCTCAAGACTAGAAGCAACCAGGGCCACCTGGGCATGCAGATTTTTCACCGGTTGAGTCCTGATGGCGTTTGTCTCATCATACTGTTGACTTATTGTTGCCATCCTAGGCTGAGATAGAATTTCGAAAATGTGCTCTGATGCTCCAGCTATAATTGCAGGATTTCATGCCTGAGCTCGTCCAGAGAGTCATCCTGGGAGTGCTTTGTTCCCCCGGCGATGAGGCATTGTCCAACAATTCCAACATATCTAATTGAAACATACATGTGACAATATTGCCCAAGTTCAGGATCCTCCACAACAGTCCATTACAACAAAATTATTTCTTGAGGTCTTTGAGAATTTTGTTGTAACTGAATTCCTTCCTTAAACCTTGCACAATGGTCAGACTCTTTCTACCGTTGCACTGTTGTATGCGCACATGAACATATTCTTTCGATCTAATACCTGAATCTTCAACGTTTGCATCAACAAAAGCAACAAAAGGATCTGCAAAATCCAATGAGAAAAACCAAAATTACAACGGGCAAAAGAAGCTCCAAAAATAAATAATCATCCAAAACAGCTAAACATATTGACTAAGTAACCGTACCATAGGCACCAGGAATATGAACGTCTAGATCTGACATGAACCATGGTTGTTAGAAACCACAAAAGGATGAACACATTTGTCTTGGCGTTTCTGGCTTACTACAAGCTTTTTACCTAAAGAAAAAAGATAGCCACTAAGAATGGTTGACACTGTGCCACAAAATATTGACATCAAACAAAAAAATAACTTCCTTCTAAATAGAAAAATCATGATAAAAGTAATATTAACACTAAAATTAAATTAAATTATAAAATTATATTACATTATCCATATAATCTCATTCATTTTTTGTGAATCCCATGGGAGCACACATGTGACATGGCTTTAATTACTACCAACATTCAATAAGCAAGGTTAACTTAAAATCCATGCTTCAACATTCCTATTTACAGCTATTCAGCTTATCACCAATAGAATACACCAAGGGACATTCATTATCATTTTTCTCTTTTTTCATTTATTTCAACAAAGTAATGAATAACAATGGCCATTTAATAATGTCTAGTTTAATTGTTCTATGTTTTGTTTATTTGGATATTTTCTGTTTAATTTTGTTTGAAATTGAGTGAGAGACTATTGCATCTGCAGATTTGAGTGGTTAATTCTGGAGTTTTTAAGCACACTGAATCCATTTTTGCATTCAAAAATGCAATTTAAACAATAAAAAATTGTGATTTCATACAAATTTATGTTGTCGGATTATGGCAAAAAGGACCAAAATGTAAAACAGTTAGACGCCTTTAATAGTAAATGGGAAGCATTTAAGGGTGAGGGTAGCAGTGCTAACAAACTGTTCAAAATTATGGGTGAGGGTTGCACTCCATGGAAAATTTTAGGGGATAAATTTAGCCATGGGTAATTTTCCATGTTTTTTTTCCAAAAAAGATTCTTCAATTTCCATTTTTTTAATCAATGATTAACCCAAATTCTATAAAATAAAATTATTTTAATTCAAAAATAACCCAAATTTTATAGAAACTATATAAAATCTTTAAAAAAATGAATATTTATACTAGAAAAACGCAAACATTTTATAGTTTAAATATTAAGAACTAGCAAAATTCGCCAATTTTTTTACATTTTAAAATAAATTTTCATTCTTAAAATTATCTCTAAATCACATACTAACATATTACATAAAAAAATATATATAATCTAATTAGTTCCATGCATTAAAGATATTCATTTAACAAGCCCCATTTTGGTTTCTTGCATGCAAGTTTGATCCAAGTAATGAATCACCATTCTCTTCCACTCTTTGGTCCCATACTTAACGCAATGTAATAAAAACTTTAATATTGACGAATCATTTTTTTTTTACGTTTTCATATATATATATATATATATATATTCAACATTAAATTAAATTTTACATTCTAATTTTAAATCAGATGCAAACTAATTTTACATTCTTAAATTTTACATTCTAATTTTTCACCCACCTCCCTATGTAGCAAAGGCTCAGTTATGATCCTAGATTAAATACATATGTAATTTTTAGCCCAATACATGTGAAAAGTGATTCTAGAATAAATGATGAGCTTGTCCAAAATCCATGGAATCATGAGGGCCAGGGCCAGAAACATGAAAATTTCATGGTTATAATGTTTTTCATGATTACTCTACTTCTCATGATTCTAAGTAAACCATAAGGTTCATTTTGGTGCCTCTCTAACTTGTACCTTCTGTATTGGGAAATCCGTACAAGTTCATCATATCACTTATGTAAGGTGCTTAATCTTTACCATACTGACGCAAAATCCAACCTAACATTCATAACTAGTATTGTTATTGTTTCGTTAATTAATTGATTCCTGAGTATAATTATTAGAATAAATTTAGAGCAATCCCAAATAATTTAGAGGGTTTGACATGCCATATCGAAGCTATAACTAACAAGGTCACGAGGTTGAATCCCTTGAGGTTAGGGATACATGCCCATCGAAAATGTTTATATTATGTGAGGAAACACTTAGAGAGTTTCTCTAATAAAGTTTTTTTTATGGAAACAATATGGAAACAAAAATTATATTATGTAACTTTGTCATACATTTCTTGGATTTAGTCTCTTTTATTTAGTCTCTTTTATTATTGTTATCGATAATAGTTCTCTCCTATCACAGCCTCTACTACATTTGTCTATTCCCCTGCCTAATGCTTCACTAAAAAACTACAACCTTATAAGAATTCTAGCCACCTTGCATGCAACTAACTCAACTTTGCATATGTGTTAATAAACTTTAACACTTGATGATTTCTTTATACAACACAAACTCCTTCAAATAAATAGTGTCATCCTAGCTTCAACCCCTAAATTGTTGCATACTCGCCTTTGTTTAACTTCACACTAGAATATGTTATAAAACTTCCTCTTGACTAAGAAAAATGTCAATAACTACTATGCTTACATCATAATCCACCTAAAACACTTTGTTGAAATTTGATAATGCTAAATAACTACTATGCTTACATCATAATCCACCTAGAACACTTTGTTGAAATTTGACAATGCTAAAATTGTGGCTTCCATTATTTTCTTCCAATGCTCAAAACTATGTTATGCTAATCACATCCACTATGAATGTGCACCCTTTTATAGATTTTATCATATACCATTGAAAATTCTAATGAGCTTCTTATTTAAAAAAATCAATTGAGCTTCTTATTTAAAAAAATCAATGCCAAAAAAACTATTCACCTCCATGACATTATGTGGTTGGATTAAGCCAAAAATCGTCTTTACATCCACTATGAATGTACACCCTTTCATAGACTTTATCATATACCATTGAAAATTCTAATGAGCTTCTTATTAAAAAAATTCAATGCCAAAAAAACTCTTCACCTCCATGACATTATGTGGTTGGATCAAGTTAAAAATCATCTTTACCTTCTCGAGGGCCATGTGCAAACCTTCATTTAATATAATGAATCCCATATACACAAGCTCATCTTGAACAATGAACACTTCCTCATGTTTATATGCAATTCCTCCTTCCTTAGTGTTCCAAAAGCCAACCTTTAATGTTGCAAATTTTCTTCCTTAGTTTTACCAAAAATCAAGATATAACCCAAATCAACTACTACCAACTTACCAATGTAAGTTTTGAAAATATATTCATCATCTTCATAAAAATATTAAGTACATTAATGAACCCAGACAACTAGTAACCAACCACTAGTATACTTCATCAACCTTAAATCTAACTTTTCTAAAGAATATATCTCTTCATTCCAAGTTCTTTAAACCAAGCTCTATATAACATGCATCTTGTTCCACAATAAATATTATTACAAGAAAGGGGCAAAAATATCATGCCTTTGTACCTTTTTTTAGTCCTTGCCTTCAGCCAAGGCAGGGACTCTAGTTTTCACCTCGCGGTCAACTAATGTTGACTAGGTATTAGTGGGTACGCTTTGCTACATTAATTGGTGTCTTTTTTATTGTTTTTAAAAAACCGTATATTATTTGCTAAGAAATTTTAGTTTTTTTCAAAGTTTTTAAAAATCATGACATTAAACTTCATTTCCAAAAAAATGGAAAAACTCTTTTGAAATTTTATATTGACGTCTTTTGAAATTCTTATTGGTCAAAACATCGTGATAAGACTTAATTAGCTCTGGTGGAAGGAAAATTCTTTTATCTATTTGTTAGATGCAAAAAAAAATAATTTTAATAAACAAATTTATAAATATTTATGATTTTGTCAGTACGGAAGGCTCACATTGCATTGTGATCTGATATCTGACACTATATTTGATATCTGACATTGCACGATATTTGTTATCCAACACTGTAGAATGCATTCGAGGTGGGGTGTTGGGGTTCCATCACATTATTTAATGCATGCGTCATGATCTGCCACCACCCTCCACTTCCACTTGGTAACTTCCATGCAAGCTACCTAAGGTTGAGGATGGTGTTGGAGTATGAAAGGGCCTCTGAGTTGATTCTTGATCTAAAGAACAAGGAGTCGCAACAACAATTAAACAAAGATGACTGCATCCATTCTACCTAAAGCTCGTAATTATCTTCCCGTTCTTTCATCTCCTATATGTTTTCTGAGAACCATCATGTTAGCGTCCACAATGCCCCAGCTACATGTAGAAACGAAAATAAAAAATCGGGTGAAAAAGGTTATAGGTGATGATAAACTTTACGTAATTAGAAATTCTATAAATGAGAGATTTATACCTGATTCAAATTGGTTGGGTACTCTTTTATTTTTCTTCAACATGAAATGGAAACTATATCTTCTTCCTATTTATGTCTTATTTGCTTTACAATAAGCTTTGGGGGCTACGATTGTACTTCTCAATTCCATAGTTTATATATAACAACTTGTATTTACTTCAAACAATGGTGAGATCATGCGTCTTGGCTTTGGAAAATGATGACAGGAAATTAAAAAGGAAAATTCTACTGCTTGGAATACAACAATGTATCACCTAATTATGTATCGACATCAACAACCTGTTGGGTGGATTTAAGAGCAAGCTAGTATTTATAAAATCTCTTTACCTGGAAAAGAACTCTCATTCCAACGTTGTTTGATATGTAAGCATGACCTTTGTTGTTGTATTGTTTGAGATGTAAGCATGGTTGCCTTGGAAACTTGGCTCATGCTGTCATGTATGCCTTCCCACTTTCCTTAGGACATGCTCTCTGCTAAACACACAAGCCGATTCTTCAATCAGATAAAAAAAAATAACAGAAAAAACATGGAGCAATTAGGGGCTCCACTAACCACTCCTTACAGGTGTTGATTTATAAAACCAAGAAGAAGATTATTCTCTTGCTCTGAAAATTGTTCATGGAAAAAATGGCTCCCTTCTGGAAAAAAAATGATCTCTAAACTGGGCACATCAGACTTAATCTTCTCACTATTGATATATTGCTCTGCCCCCAGAAATTTCAGATAATAATCCTGGTACCAATGATAAGAAGGAAAGGAGCTTGAATAGTGAGGTCATCCAAATGAGCTAATCTCATTGGATCCCTGTAAATTATACATTCAAAATGAAGATCTTAATTTGCATGTCTGTAAGTACTTTATGGTGATTTAGAAGAAAAAGAATGCAAAGTGAATACAAATAAAACAAATTTCTAAGTTTACCTTTTGTTGCAAAGGTATGGGAATTGCATAGGAAAAACAAACCTAGATTTCTCATACATGGAGCATAAACAGAGGGATTTGAAATCACTTTATATCTGAAAACAATGAAATAATCCAAGCAGGTCTTACCATTCAATTTTTTGCTCCAGAATTTGTGATAATATTCTTTGTAAGTGAATTTCCGGTAACGAACAGGATTATCAGGGTTGATCAATGAAGAGGCAGGTTCTATCACCACATCAGGAGAAGGGTAGTAGAATGTTGGAATAGATATACACGATATCGAGGAATTCACTATAACACGATAGATTGTTCTTTTGTATATTCCATTGCTCAAAATTTGAAACAAGGAGAGAGAGAAGAACTATATCACCACACAGTTAAACAACTTGCTATATGAGTATATATTGTGATTGTTCTTTATGGGATAGATTGATCAAGGGATTTACCTATAATTGGTCTCAAATGTTGACAACATAACGATCCAACTTTCATTTTTAAACATTTGCAATCCTGATGCTTGGTCCTGGAGAAGAATTGTGAGAGCGTTAGAATCTGTATGACTCGGTAAGCCATAGGCGAGCTCTGGGTTCAGGCAGTGAGGGTAATAATTTATTGCCATATGTTGGTCGTGTTTTCTAAGGGATTTATTCAAAAAGTTGGGTTCTAGTCCCAAGCTCTCTGATAAGGAATCTAGCAAACATAGAGTCAATTCCCTAACCTTCGTGCAATATTTACTAGCAACTTCTCTATATTCACATCAAACACATAATCGCTATAGTTAGTGATACACCAGATGCATTGAATAGAACACAATTTTTCAAGGATTTTGTAAATGGAAGCTTTCTTATATACACCTATAAGCAGATAACACTAATGTATTAAGAAGTACCTCCAGTTAAAGACATCCTTTTTCTATATGTTAAAACTAGATGACAAGCTACACCGCATGAAGGGTCCTCACTAAATGCCACAGGCTTCCAAGTGGGATCAAACATCAGATGCATAAAAGGTGTCAATGTATTTACTATGCTGAGATTGAGTCTGAGATTCCTGCTTCTGGCTTTGGCTGGGCTTGTCGGGGTTGCCTTTGGCCCAAGTGTGTTGTTCCTGTCCATCACCTGGTAACCCAAGTTGCATCCATCGTTTCTTAGGATGCTCCCTGTGGACTGTCCATCACCTGATAACCCAGGTTGCATCTATCGCTACCTAGGATGCTCCGTGTGGACGATGACAATGTTATGTGTTGAATTATCCATGTCAAACCATCATAACGACACCTACTCACTAATATGTACTTTATTATTAGAAAACTACGATCAATACATCAATACCTTCTTAATCTATAAAAGAGTATTTTGTTAGCAATTCCAAAGGCACCCCATTCAATTTTTTTAATTGGGTAAAATGGAAAGGAAACATATTGTTACTGTGAATGGAAAAGGAAACATGAATACAAGGTGGAGTTGTAGAAGAGAAAACACTAGTTAATGCATTAATGTGTTTGATTATTGATTATAGTTTTGAATGAGCAACTGCTAGATTTAGAGAAAAGGGTAAACATATAGCTTCAAATCTTGGATGGAAGGCATCTGTCAGCCATGCTACAAAGCATGAAATATCTCTCTGCAACCTTGACAGTGAATATTATTGGGCATCATACCTGGGATTATTGAGTGCAATCCACTTGCCAAAAAGAACTTTGTTGATTAGTTTAGTAGTGGCAATGAGGAAGGTTTTGAATGTGGGAAGTTCCAAGATTCATCTAATATATTTGTCTTTGTTATATTTAGAGGATGTTGTTGCTATGGCTTAAACAATAGTAAATTGAAAGTTTGACTCTATAATGAAACAAGTGTTGCATGGCAACATAGTCCCTGCCAGGTTGGTATGGGAGTAAATGTGACCTAGTACAGGCAGGTGGCTAGAAAGTTGAAATACATGTGGTTTGTGTGCAGAACATAGTATTCCCGAATTAGTTCTTCTTGAAAAATTATAAAAAATTATCAATGTTTGAATGGTTGTTGGACACAAAAAATTTAGCATTACCAAATTGGTTATTTTTAAAACTAGGACATAGAAAGTCATCAAAAATAAATAAATTATACATACGAAATATGTATTTGTATAAAGTAGATATTTAGTAAATAAATTATACATACGAACAATGTATTTGTATAAAGTAGATATTTAGTAAATAAATTATACATACGAAATATGCATTTGTATAAAGTAAATTTTTAGTTTTATAGATACGAAATTTGTAGCCCTCATTGCATACGTAGGCAGTTTTTGTATCACAGGTTCACGGGCTGGCGCACTGAAAATTGGGTGTCTAATGTTCCGTGGTCCACAAATAGCACCGATTGTTCCACGATATACAAAATGAGAGGCGTAGTTGTGGACTATAGAAATTTACCAGAAATTAATAATGTTTGTTATATAATAGAATAGTAATAACATCTGTTGCACCGAATTACTTTGCTTTAAAACTAAGGCTTTTTTTTGGAAAAAAAAGATATAGCATTGCCGAATTAGTTTTCTTTGCACATGTTTTATAGAGCATGGACGAACTACTCATTCCATAATCAGCAAGTCTTTGGAATGCGGGTTGTCAGGCTGGCGGTTTCAAAAATGGGCCTCTGTTGTTCCATGTTCTACAAAAACCATCGACAGTTCTGCGATATACAAATTGAGAAGCGGGCTTGCGAAATATAGAAACTTATTATAAAATAAATAATGGTTGTTACATATATCAGGAAATTACATCAACATTTAAACCATCAACGTCATTGAAGACCCAAAAATTAGCATACAATAGGAGAAAAGAAATGTAGCATATCCGAATTAGTTTTCTTTGGAACAAACAAGAAGGTTCCTGGAAACCCAAAGTTTAGTATACAATAAGGACATTTTCGAATCAGTTTTCTTTGAAATTTAAAAAAAAGTAATAATGTCTATTACATGTTTGTGGAAATTTAAATGTGTTTGTCATATAGACTGGGAATGGGGCTCCCGCGGACCATAAAAAGAAATAAGTACAAGAATTATGAACGTCGAAAGAAGTGTGCGATGGTAGAGAGGAAGACCTGAAAAGAAGAAATTGGAACTTATGAGTCTGTGGTTACAGTTTTCTATTTAAAGAGGACATAAGTGGATTGATAAAGAAAAGAAGATGACAACATAGACTTAAACTGGAATGATAAACAAAACAAGATGGCAGTGTAGACTTACTATGAAGCCGATGCGTTTTTGTTGCTGTCGTCGATGGGCAGTGGACTCCTATTGATCGGTTTTTGCCCTTCCTGGATGAGGGTTTCCATTTTGAGTTGGAACCATTCGTCGATGTAGATTTTCATGGGGGTTGTGTTGATTTCATCCTGGATCTCTATGTCGTAAAGGTTGTTTTCTAATTTCCTTCGATCCATTGAAATACTATGCAGACTCTGTTCAATTTCTTCATTGTGTGAGGCATAGTCCAGTACCTAGCGCTCGTGCTCATCTAGACGATGTTCAAGTATGTCGTAAAACTTTTCGAAAGACAACCCCTTTAAAATATCAACTTGTTCCTGGAACACTTCTTTGGTGACTGACAAGGATTTGAGAATTAAGTTTGGATCTTGAACCTCATTGGTAGTTCCGGCTAAGTCCATCTGGAGCGGTCTTGTGAATAAATTTTCCTTTTCTGATATGACTTGTTTACATGATTTCACAATGAGGTGTAGGTTCTCAATTTTTTTTTGCCAGCATGCTTTTACTTTTTTGGTGCGCTTTGGGGAGGGGAGTTTCTCCTGTCTTCTTTTTAGTTCCGATGTGTTCAGGGCATAGTTGGAAAAAGGGTCCAACACCTGATGACAGAAAAGATGTTCATTTTTTAAATTCGCCTCCAAATGTTCAAGCAAATCATTGGCCTTCTTTCCGAAGGAAACTAAATTTTGTGATGTTTCCCAGGCTTCAGTAACTAGCTACATTTTTTTCTTGATGTTGTTCTCTACAAGGGCTCTGGAGCATGCAAGGAGGGTAGAGGATACTTTCATCTTCGCTACAGTGGTAGAAGGCACGATTTTTGCCAAAGGACTGGCAAATTCTAGTGTTGCAATGAAAGCCTGTTCAAATTCGTTGAGGCAGTGTTTCAGATTGGCATAATTTGTCTCCATTCCTCCAATGGAATCACAAACAACGTCATCGGTTACCTGGTGAAACGAACAGATTTTGGACAGGGTCATTTGGCTAAAGTCAATCTCTGTTCGAGATTTGCCTTTTCTATTTGTTACATCTCTCTTTTCAATGACCATACTTTTAGATTGGCTATCAAAAATAGCGCTCTGGATTACGAAGGATTCATCTATGTCAAAAAAATTGGTGTCAGATATGTCCATTGTGGATGACCCAATTTTTTGCATCTGCTCATCTTCAATTTCGATTTGCAGTTTTCCACTGTCAATTTCGGGTTCCTCCGCATAGCCTACATTGTTTTTTCTCTTCTTTGTCAGTGGAACTTTGTGAGAACTATCAATATTTATGTGAGGAGGGTTCATATCTCCTCCTCCGTTTGAAGATTTCTAGGTTGCTTTCTTACTGGGATGGACCGTCAAAGCGACGCTCCGTGGTGTCGTTTTCTTGGGAGTGCTGGTCGGGGGCTGGGTACTCTTCTCACCGGATACTTTACCATGTTGTCTATACAATTCAGTTGCACTTTGCAATGTCTCTGCATTGCAATGGGAAGAAGCAGGATTGTTGTCGACACTATCCCTGTCTTGGGTCAGGTGTCTATGGATAAAAGAGGTGTTAAAGCCAACACCCAGTAAATGTTCTCCAAAAATGCCATTGGGGTCGAACCCTTTTAGCCTTTCAGTGTACGTTAGGTTCAATTTCTTGAAATGGGCAGAAAACCCGTCAATCATGTTGATGTTTCTGCACATGAAGTCTTTGACTTTCTAGGGCAGAGGAATGAACTATTTTTTTTTTCTTGTCATGGAAAAAATGCAACCAGTGGTTGTATTGCCTTGCTATTTCTACAACAAAAATCTTGTCCGTGATGTGGCATGGAAGGAAGGCAGGATTTTCCTTAGAGCCAAAGACCATGAAGAGACTGTGATTTTCCTTTTGCTCAAGTGTGCCCTTCTTGTTCAAAAACTTGCTTGCGTGGCCAGACATCCGCGAAGCATCCTTGCCTAACAATAAATCTTTGAAAACTAAGACAAAGCCATTAAAAACTTCATAAAAACAATGGGAGGCCTTGTGTATCCACAGGGCGCCGTGCCAAAATGTTACTGGGTTGAATCCACAGTTTATTTTATTGGAAAGAGAAAGTTTTGGAAATGGGCAACAATACACAATTGCGAAAATCAAGTAGGATGACATATAAAATTTATTCGATCCTTTGAATCGTGACAACTGGGAACAGAGTTCAATGGAGATTAGCTTTCCCCAATCAAAAATGTATTGTTCCTTGAATGTGAAATACAAAATATAAATAATTATATGGGAAATGCTTGTTGTGGATGCCTGTCCCGTTATTCTTGTAAACAACCAAGCAATTTTCCTGAATGGATTTCTAAAGGAACTTACCTGGAGCCTTGTCGTATCTTCAGGAACTGTTGTCGGGTCTTTGAGGAATTCGGCTAAGATGTCCAACCCGTTATGATATTTTTCTAGAAACTGCTTGCAGTCTTGTCCTCTAAACATTAATGTTGGTTTCAGCAATTTCAACATCTCGCGGAAGAGCTGAGGTGACAAAGAAACAAGAGAATGGTCGCGTAGTGGAATAATTCTTTGGCCTAGAATATAGTTTTTGGCACACCAAGAGACCACCTCCTTACAATAAAAAACCTCAAGGACACAGCCTGCATAAGCGATTCCGAAGGTCCAAATCACTTCGTTCTGGGCAGAACGAGATGAATAGTAAAAGTATGCCCTGGACCACTAGAACCTGTGGTCCTCTTCTGCAAACATATTTATTGTATCTCCACAAAATTGTTGTCGACCCGCTACCATAGGTCTACAAAGACATTTATATGTTCCAGACGATGAATGAACTGAAAGGTTGGAAGGGCTAATATAACCCTGTGCAAATTTTGGTTGAAAGCGTGTGAATGGGAGATGTCCTCGAGACTTTCGTTGATTAATGACAATCTGGATGGTTGTTGCATGATGCGTTGTTAATATTAAACACTACTAATTGCATATATAGAAATGCGAACATGGTGGATATTGCAATGAGCGATTAAGCATTGCAGATTTCTTGAGTGGCCTAACACGACAATAGGTGTTGGAGATGAACAATCGAAAGGGACAAAATAAGTTTCTGCACATCTTGGTTTAATGTGTAATAATGGGATATCTCCTCGAGTTTTTCACCCATTAATGACAATGTTGACAGTTCCTGCATGGTGACCTGTTAGCATCAAAGGTTTCTAATTGCATAGCAAGAAAGTATGGAGGTCGCGGGCAGGGGAAAAATACCGCTACAAAATAGGGTTGCAAGGTACAACTGTTGAAGGTGAGGGCATCTGGGTCAAATTGTATGTCTCATAAATTTTTGATTGCAATATGCGTAACCCGCCAACCATGGCGATAAAATTGGCTAAGTATGGAGAGCAATAGCGGTCGGTCGGAGGAGTCGTGTGATTATATAGATGGAGATAAAGATATCTCAACCCGCCAACATTGGAACCCATGTTTATAAAAAGGCGACTATGTATATAACCACAAAGCGATAACACAAGGGAAGAATAAAAGGGGAAAAGGACCAATGAGTCTACGGTGGAAATGTAAATCACGAAAATTTTGAGTGCAATATGCATATCAGGGAAGAAGAAGCAGCAAACTTCGAATGCGCTAACCTGAAACACTGACTAAGAATTTGATATTTCATGAATCTGTGAACAGGAGGATCCAAAATAGGGACAGGGGTTCGGATGGTCAAATTGTATTATTCAGAACATTTGAATGCACAATCTGTAACATAGAAGAGGGGACAATGTCAGAACCCGGTAGTCAATTTCTATGTTGCGAATGGCTGGATGCGAACTGTTTCGTATTGTTGTGTGCAGTAGGCACTTGTAAGAGACATTAGTAAGAGCATAGAAAATGCATATTAGGAAGCACATTTGTCAACCGTGGTACAGTGAAGCTTGCGAGTTCGAGGAGCACGCGATAGAATTGTAGATTGCCAACCCAAAAACCATAGACATAAAATTTCCTAAGGTGTGATTATATACATGGAGATAATGAGAGCCATAATACAGGGGAAGAAGAAAAGGGAAAAAGGCGAAAGGAGTCGGTAGTGGAATTGTAGATCAGGGAAATTTTGAATACAAGATGTGAACCCGGTAGTCAATTTGTATATTGCGGAGGACCGCAGTAAATAATTTGAATGCATAATTTGTAACATGGAAGAGCGGATGATGTCAGAAGAGTGGATGATGTCGGACCGGCACCTATGTCCAGTTGTCAGTACTAAGAGGTAATTTAGTATTGAAAATAATATTTTATATTCTGTTAAATACTTCATAGGGATTAGTATCCGTAAACAATGGCAATCTCCACCCCGCCAGCCTTGCATTCCGTGTGTGAATTTGTATATCGTGGAACTTGAAGGACTATTTGTAGGACACAGAACAATAGAAGTGCAATGTCGAGTCAGCCAGTCCGCAGCTCCGCTTCTCAATTTGTATATAACAGAATTTTGGGTGCTATTTGTAACACACACAACAATGGATGGCCAATTTTGAGCCCACCCACCCGAGAACCTGTGATCATAAATGTCGGTAGGTATGAAAAGGAACAGTTGTCGGTTCAATTCTCCATGCGAGGATATAGATGGAACTGAAATTGGTCCCAATGCAACAAACATGGACATAAAATTGGCCAAGTATCGAAAGCAACAGTGGTCGATCAGATTTGTCGTTTGATTGTATAGATGGAAATAAAGATATGCCAACCTGCCAACGTTGGAGCTACATATTTCGTGAACCTACCAAAAGGAGGATCCAAAATAGGCTGTGAAGGTATCTGCAGAGGAGGCGAGGCCCGAACCTTCTAATTGTATTGCTCCGAACATTTGAATGCATAATCTGTAAGATGGAAGAGCAGATGATGTCCGGTAGTCAATTTGTATATTGCAGAGACTGCAATTCCAACTGTTTCGTACCTTTGTGTCCAGTTGTCACTAATAAGTGCTAATTTAGTATTCTAAATAAATTTTTAGAAATTGTTAGATACTTCACAGGGATTGGCATCTGTAAACAATGGCAATCTACACTCCGCCATTTCTGCATTTTGTATGTCAATTTCTATATTGTGGAACTGGGAGTGATTTTTAGAGGACACAGAACAATAGAAGTGCAATGTTGACTCAGCCAGTCCACAGATTCGCTTGTCAATTTGTATATCACGAAATTTTGGGAGCTATTTGTAGGCTACGGAACAATGGAGCCCCATTTTTGAGCTCGTCTGTGCACCCGAGAACCTGCGATCGAAAATGTCGCTAGGTATGGAATGCGGAATTTGTGCGTGCTTTATAGAATATCATGTCCATATTTTATAGTCCCATAATACATGGGAAGAAAATAAGGGAAAAAGGAAGGATGTGTTGGCAGTGGAATTGTAGATAATATACGGGAACAAGAGAAGGGAAAAAGAACTAAGTATCTCGCAGAAGAACATCAGGGTTCGCAAGCGTCGGCCCCGCAACAGCAGGCATAAAATTGGGTAAGTATGGAAAGGAACAGCACTCGGTCAGATCCTTCGTGCGAGGATATAGATGAATATGTTAAAGCATGAATTGCAGATGACGGAGGTATCTTTCGTACCACTTTGTCCACTTGTCACTAGTAAGAGCATTGTTGATGTATATCAGGAAGGATGTGAAGTTGCTATGGATGGAAAGCAACAACAAATACTTTGAACAAAGTCAATGTGTACGAGGAACCCGCGATGAAATTGTAGATCACGGATCTTTTCAGTGCAAGATGTATATTGCGAAACGATAAGCAGCTGGGTTCGTAAGCGCCGGCCCCACAACAATGAGCATAAAATTGGCCAAGTATGGAAAGGAACAAATCACTGACGTTATTTCGCTTCAACATGTATATGACGAAACATGGGACATAGGTGTTGGGTACCGCGAACCCGGGGCCTGGTGCCCAGATAACTGGGCAAGTATTGGCCAAGAAAAAGTTACGATATCTATTTCAATATTTTTCATACTAGCATCTATCAATGAACAAAGTTTTCATATTTATCTGAATAGTATTCATAGTGATATATATTAATGGATTGGTTGTTTCAAATGCAAATGATCTCCCAATCAGCAAGATTCTTCTCGGCTTGCAAATTTCGCTGGAACCTCAAAAAATTTGACTGCAACATGTACATAGCACAACAAGAAACATGAATTTGCATTGTGGTATCAACGACATAAACTCCTTATCATCTATTCATCTTGTATTCGTTGCAATGAGATCATCAAACGCCGGCTCTCCATAAACATCAATATCTAAATTAAATTAAATGCAATCAAAATTTGGTGTGACTTTTAAGTAATTAAAGCATAAATTGAAGATTACGAAAGTTCTTAGGCTGGAAGATGTATATGACGGAACAATGGACATAGTTGTTTAATACCACAAACCCAAACATAATTGCCTAAGCTTTGTCGAAGAGGAAGTTTTTTTGTATTTATTCCAATACTACTAATATTAGTGTATATGCACGGATATTATCAAATAGAAGAAGCTTCAATATATCGAACAAACTTCACAGGAACATTGCGTCAACAGTTCAGTCACCTTGTCGTTACTCATTATTAATTCTATTCACGGAACCCGAAGAATGGGAGCAGCATGGGTCCTCCAATTTCTTTCTTTAAATACAGGGTCACTGCCACACAAGTATGGCCTATGAAAAATTATTCTTACATGTAAAATGTAAACAAAGAACAGGCCAGATTTTATTTAGATTGAAGTACTGGGCAACAGAAACAAAACCTTGTGTTTCATGTTTAACCACATAAGGGAAGAAGGTAGAAAATACAATTAAAACAAATACCAGAAATTGGAAAATACTGTAAAAAAATAAACCGAAATTATTTTATATTCAAATAAGGTGGGTTACAAATTACAGCCGAGGCTATTTTCGACAACAATTGTGATTTTGCCTATCATCGACCAATTTAAAATATGTACATTGACGAAGCTTCTTCATAGTTTTGTACTTAATCGGTGCTGCCAAGTACATCTATCCCACTTTTTTGAATATCTTCTCTCTTCCAGATATGGCCTGCTTGCAATGCCTATTTATTCAGCATTCCATTCTTTTTCAAGTATTAACTTCTCTCTATTGTCGAAAAGTTGGGGTTTAAGGTGCTTTGCTTGCAATGTTCCTAACCCTTGACATTCAAGACAACTTACAAATTCCATTCAGGCCGATTTCAAAGTGGAAGGAGTCGTTCTATGTCACAACAACTAAAGCAACGGAAAATAATTCAAGTACGTAGTGACTGGTATTCTCCCTATATTTGATCATCTGTTTGGTTGAGAAGCATGCCTGAGGATTTCTATGTGGAACTTCTTTTCTTTATTACAGTAAATTGGAAGGAACATCCAACCCAGATGCAAAAAGTAACTCTGTTGGGGTACATAACTTCTTCAGGCAGTAGAGGTGTGGCAAGTGCATCAAATGTTGCAGAATGCACCAGAACAGGTCTAGCAAGTGTATCAAATGTTGCAGATGGCATCAGAATATATCTTTCTTCATAGCCATGGAGATATGGTGGCCCACATAAAGGTCTAGAATGTTCAGAGGTGACACCAAATATGTAGAGTCTGCAACTACATCCAGAGGAAACCGAACAAACTTTCACAAAGAACATAGCTTTTTGTCAAGTCGGCTACCAGACCCACATGCAGGTCATCATACTATGAAATAGAAACTTTTGCAGTGATAATATGTCATTTTATCCACCCATATAGTTTCTGCTACCCGCCTCCGAGGTAGACAAATACTTGTGCAATCTATACAACTCGATACACTTGCCAAATCTGTTTTGTTGGAAGAAGCTATATACTTAAATGAAGAACTATTTTGCACCCGACCTCAAAATCCATTACAATTCCTAGCAATAAAACAAAAAAGTTCAACCAACAAATCTCCAGCCAATATTTTCAACGAACCAAAGGATCGAACACAAGGAGAACACCAACCAGAACATACTTGTTATGTTTTTTTCGTCCTCTCTGAGTTTCTCTTTGTATAACAGAGTTTTGTTTATACTCAAAGATCACGTCACATAAAACCAGGCTCTATTCTTTCATCTTCTTGTCAATCACATCTCTAAGTTGTCTTACATGTGCATGACCAGGAACATTAGAACGAAGGCACCCTAAAGAGCAACTCTTTGATCATAGAGAGAAATGGAAATAAGTATTTAAAAGCAAGGTTGGATGGTCTGCCATAGATTTTGTGTTGATTCGTTTTAATGACAGATGTTCTCGATATTTTCACTTATTAATGCCAATCTTTTTGAATATGTATGCTCAATATTGACTACCATCACGTATTAAAATTCCCATATCCGAGCAGATTCTGAAATCTAACATCTAAGATATGCACAATATTAAAGAGGGGCATGACGTCAAGGCCTCTGTGGGTGACACGTTCATGAACTTTGCCGGAGCTTTTAAGAAAACTAAAACTGCACAAGCAAAAAATAAAATAAAAAGTATTTCGCAAATTCAAAATGCAGGCAAACAGAAATTACTAGATCCCATAATATTCGCTTATCCATTCATTTTAATGGGAGATGTCCTCCAGTTATTAAAGCCCATCATTTCGAAATGCACAATATTAAAGAGGGACATGACATCAAGGTCTCTGTTGCCGACACGTTCATGAACTATGCTGAAGCTTTGAACAAAACTAAAACTGCACAAGCAAAAAAAAAAAAAAAAATTCACAAATTTAAAATGCAGGCAAAAACAAATTACCAGATCCCATAATATTTTTCGATCTATTCATTTTAATTAGAGATGTCCTTGAGCTTTCTAGTTATTAAAGCCCATATTTTCGAACCTATCTGCTCGATTCTAACTTTTCAAAGAATATTTAATGTGTATTGGGAAGTGCAGAAGGTAGCAGGGATGGAGCCCTATGTAACAGACATTACTACTATTGTTATGTTTTTGTTCATGAGCGTATGTAAAACATACGCAAAGAAAAGTAATTCGAGAATGATAGTTGTTTTGCAGGAGCCCTTGAAATTCAAATAGTGTGCAAGCCCAATTTTCATTTTGTATATCGCGGAACTGTTCGTGCTATTTGTAGGACACGGAACAACAGGGACCGAACCTAGAGCCCGCCGTTCCAAGAACCCGCGATCCAAAAAATGCTCACTATTTTTTTTGTGTGTTTTTTGTCCACCAAGGTATGTAAAACGCACGTAAATTAAACTATTTCGACAATGTTAACTTTTTTGGACATGACGACCTTCAAATTCAAATAGTCCGCAAGTCCGATTGTCAATTTCTATATCATCGAAGTCTTCGATTGTCAATTTTCAACCGCCTACCCTGACAACACACGATGCAGAAACTGATTAAGTATGGGATGACGGCTCTGTGTAGGTTGTATATATCTACTCTATAAAATTACATATTTGCTATGTTTAATCTATGTTGTCCAGGAAACCTATAATTTGATAAATTTCAATGTTTTCTGTCCAGGAGCCCCATTGTTAAAGAAAACTAATTTGGAAATGCTAATGTATACACCATAGTTCAATACAACCTATCTGTGAAGGCGCATCCATAATACTAGCTAAGTATGGAACCCAACTGCGATCGATCGGAATGATCGCCAAACTCTCGTCACTGACCGATTGTCAAATTGTATATCGCAAAACTCTCCGATTGTCAATTTTCAGCCGCCTACCCCATCAACCCGCGATGCAAAAACTGGCTAAGTATGGGATGACAACTCCACGGTCCAGGAAACCTATAATTTCAGAAATTGCATTCTCTTATGCCCAGGATTCTTTTAAAGAAAACTAATTTGGGAAAGCTATCGTATACACCAAACACGATCTTTCATAGTCCGATAGAACTTATTCGCGAAGCCGTGTCCATAAAAGTGGCCAACTATGCAACCGAATGACGGTCGCTCGGAATGACCACATAAACGCGAAAAACTAGAGTCAAACACAGTTTACAACATGAAACTAAAAGGGAGAGAACAATTGTATCTCCCACACAGCAAAAGCCATTATCATAACTATAAAACCATAGTAACATAGAATCCATGTAAAAAGCATCGGCAACCATGAAATATATTTTGAGGCCAACAAACTTTGCTTCAATGCATAACAGATGCAATTTACACCGCCTACAATTCTTTAGTCTGCTATTTTATATTAATGGTATTATATGCAAACTGCAGTGCAAAACAAAATGCGACCAAAGATCCAACCGCAGATGCAGCATCCCAACATTTGCAAACCCTGGCCAAACAAGAACAAGCACCAAACAAAAACCCAACTAAGAAGCACTAAAAGGCCCAACTGCAGGTGCAGGACCGGTACCCTACAAAGTTGAATCAAGCAACAATAAATAGCATACAACGAAGAAAGAAACAAGCAGCAACCACCCCCCAGGAACGATGTTGTTCCAAACGCGATTGCAAAAACCCAAGCGTCCAAACTGGAACAACACGAACAGGCAAGCAAGAAGAACGACAACATGCAAATAAGAAATCAGTGGCATGCAAAAAGCGAGCATGGACCACCGAACCAACAACGCTGCTGGAGCATAAAAAAATTAAAAACAGAAGAAAATGTCTTGTAACAAGCTTGTTAAGTAACCATTCAACACAACCAAGCCTGTTAGGTAAACATTTAAGTCTGTCAGAAATGCACTGTAAACATTTAAGAAAAAAATTCAATGTGGCAGGACTCTGACGTATCCCAAAAAGAAAATTATATTTTTTGTAACAATAGTTCGAACACCATAGAATGTTTTCGAAAGCCAAACTTTGGATATGCCACCATATCTAACATTGCCATAAATTTACCTAGCATAAAATGCTAAACCAAACATTCGAATTAATGCTAGCATTAATCCACCATCGACGAATGCATAACAAAATATATGATTCAAAAAAGACCATATACGATCAAATACTTTGGATATGCCAACATATATAACATTGGGAACAGCGAAGCCGACAATAAGACCTCCAATCCCTTGTCCAATCATATCATGACAAATATAGTACTTTTTTTAATATAAAAATCGATGTTTTCAGTTCCCTGGTTCCAACAATAGATAATATGGAAATACTTGTGGTCAAAGGAAAGACTAATATGAAGTCAACGATTTATCGATTGCTATAGTCCCTCTACGCTTACAGTAGGGACTAATAAAAGGAGAAAAATGAACCTCATATGATATGAGTTTTGTAAAAGCTCAATTATAATAAGAGATGCATCAACTTTATCCAAGTTCAAACAAAATAAGAAACGCATAAGTGCAACAATCTATTAAATATTCCCTTTAATCTATGGAGAATCGACATCTTTGTTCTAGATATTCAATTGATATCGATTAATGATCGATGGCCATTTAACATGGCCATAGCTTCAATTAGTTATTACACTCATTAATAGGTGCAACAACTACATTGCCACCTAAACAAGTGCAAGAACTAGGGTTTCAAGTGCAAGTGTACATTTTCCTTCTGAGGTTGATAATGACTAAATATAATAAAGTTAAATCATAACTATCAATTAATGAGATGATATTGTGTTTTGAACTTGGACTGCAAGCACCAATTCACATCTTATGAAACTATGACTTGAAGGGATATACAAATCCTTAATTGTGACATAGAACTGAACTTGAAGGGATACTCCAGTCTTTAATTGTGGCATAGAATTGAGACTTGAAAGAATACACCATACCTTAATCATGATGTAGATATAAGCATCCAAAATCTGTGTTTAAACTATTTATATTTAATAGTAGTTCGTTATACTTAATTAGTGTCATGCAAGCGAACTTTCTCTTAAACTATTTATACTTATATTTAATAGTAGTTCGTTATGCTTACTTAGTGACATGCAAAGTACTTTCTCTCACTATAACTAATTTAACTCTCTATAACCGAGTCCAGGGTTACAACTCAAGTCACACACATCATACTAAACCTTCATTTATTGTCATAAAGATTATACATGTCAACTACATTACATGACGTGCGTCAGACTAGGATCCTTTCAAATGGACGCACCAAATGGAAATGGAATGCATGCGGCAATGTGATACATGCAACAATGCGTTGGATTTGTACAATAGCATTTCCATGATATTTTACTATAGCGTTGGCATTTGTGCAATTTTATATTATATTTTTAAAAGCTTTATCGTATCTAGGGAATTTCTACAATGTTATATTATCTAGGGTTTCGTATTGAGCTCCAAAATCTAGGGTTTCGTATGATAAAACATTGAGCTATATTATCTAGGGCATTGAAACCCTAGTTCTTGCACTCCTTTGCATATACTATAATAAAACATTGAGCTTTGTATCGAGCTCCAAAATTGAGGGTTTAGTATCAAGCTCCAAAATATAATATAATATTGCACTATAAAGAGTTTCGTATTGAGCTCCAAAATCCTAATGATGATAACTCTTAAAGAGATTGTTTCTAACATTGTTTTTTTTACATGGGGAATCAGTAACATGTTGGGATTATCTGGGCCCAAGTTTAAATCTGTCGGTTCTTACTATAAACTCAAGGATATATCTAACAATCAGCAAGCTAGATATACCAGAAAATTGTGACTCAGCAAGGACTGAAACATTCCGACCGTCACCGGGGTGGAAGTCTATCCGAGGGGTCATCTATCCCTTGAGCCTTATCACAACCGGCTAAAGTCTCGGTGCGATTTGATCCCTAGTGGGCTGGGTGAAATTCACCTTCCCCCACAAATAGGCCCCACATCACTGACTATTTCTAACATTGTTAAGTACTTAAGATTGTGTGCCTTTGCGGGGAGTAGCATGGTCATGGGTCGATTGTATAGGGCTGTGATATATGCCTTTAGATAGCAAGACTTATGATTATCCTAATCTTTGATTGGTTTTGGACTAGTTCGTCAATACGAGTCACCTATAACTAACATATCGCGTCTTTAGGCAGGAATAATAAGAAACTAATGTTGGGAAGAACAAGCAAAGTGAGCTACAATGTACATAGGATCACTAGTTGGGCTTTTGATATCTAATTCCTCTTTTGATTCCAAATAAAGAGACAAAGTGTAACATCCCCAACACCCAATTGGGCTATGCCACATAAAAATTTTCGAACTGTATACCAATTAAAACATATACCCACAGAAATGTATGTCCACAAAATAATCCATCACCCAAATGCTAAAATTCTCTGAGCACGGTAATCCTGAAAATGGCGGACACTGAGGTTCTAGGGTTTTGAGATTGCGACTCGTCTGAGAGGCCATGGCGGCGCCAGGGGGTGGGGGTTCGGCCCCTCCTCCGCCGAATCTGTGCAAAGAGGCCTTTGCAAGGCTGGTCACGAGCTGTGGGAAGAAGTCGATGGCCCCTGCCATTCCGAAATTTATCAAAAAGCTCGAGGATATCCCCGAAATAGCCCTCCTGGAAGAGAAACCAATGCAGATCGCCCTGGCCTTAGCTCAGCGGGGTCTCGTGGGACAGTTCATGGGCCTATGGCCGTCCACTAAAACCACTGACGATTGGATCCAGCGCAACTGGAAACCGAATCTGACACAGGGAGTCACCTGCTACCCTGTTGGAAGAGGGTTCTTCGTTTTCGAATTCATCTCGGAAGAGGACCGCGACCTAATTTTTAGGAACGACCCTTATTTTATGGGCTCGCAGGGTCTATATTTGAACAAGTGGTCCCCCGATTTTGACCCTATGATGGATACTCCCAAAGAAGTGCCAGTGTGGGTCAGGCTTCCTAACCTCCTGATGCATTGCTGGGACTCAGATTCCCTGCAAAGGATAGGGAATGGGGTTGGCAGGTATATAGACAGAGCAGACAACCGTGGACAGTACAACTGCGCTAGAATATGCGTGGAAGTCAACTTGGAAGCAGGGCTCCCAGAGGCAGTCAAGCTCACCATTGGAAACTGGTC
>ML784294.1:420500-436948 GCA_009831015.1 Picea engelmannii | reverse complement strand
AGCTCAGAGGCTCTCATTTTCATCATGTGCTTAGAAAGTTGAATGGCCAAGCGGATGCTCAAGCGAATTTGGGAGCCCATTTGAGCAAAGGTACGCTAATTGTCAATGCAGAAACATCCTGTCAAGCAATCCCCTAATCTCTCTGAATCCCGAGTTCTCCAAAATCTCGTGACTAACCCGTCGCTTCAAGGGGTTTCTGATCACTTCCATCATTACGTTGATTCGGATGCCCTTGCCCTGAGATCTCTCATCGATTCGGGCCGCACGATTTATGGGGGAAAGGTCCCGTGGTTTCTTATAAGCGGAAGTTTGGCCCCCTTTTCTTCATGCCTGCGTAAGTTTGGTCCTCTTATTCTCCTTCCTGGTGGCTCTCTGACCCGCTTCCTGTGGTTCAGACCTCTCTGCGAAATGGATAAGAAGCCCTCCTCGTCTAAGTCGAATCTCTCGCCTCAGGAGAGGATTGAACTCCTTCGAACGGAACTGGAAAGCATCAAGGCGTCCACGGCAAAGCATAAGTGGGAAATGCTGGCCATGGAAATGCAAGATATCAAGGATGACCTGACCGATGAACTGCAAGCGGGACTCAAAGACACTGCAAATCTGATTGGGAATTTAGGGAAAAGGCTGGTTGCCCTCGAAACCCAGGTGGAGGGGCTGACTACTGCCCTGGGTAAGATCTCTGAAGTCACGGCTGAAGCATCTAAGAAAGACCGCTAGATCCGAGCCATGGCAGTTCGTTTCAGAAGGGTATGAAGGTTTACAGTTAGTTCGCAGGCTAAATCTTAGCAGAAGACAGCTCTCGGCATGTAATAGATTACGAATCTTTAGTTTACTGAAAGTCCAGATCGTTAGTATCAGATCTGATTTTGAAGATGTAAGGGTTGCAACCCTCTCTGCCTATTATCAATAAAAATCCTCATATCCGATTTTGTTAAAAAAAAAAAAAACATATACCCACAGAAACTCTTGTGGAACTTTATATATAAAACTTAAAACAGACAAATACATTCTGTAAATGCACAAATTCATACAGAACAATAATAAAAAATACACATGCAACACACACAGGAAAAACCATAAAAATAAACGCATAAATAATAATGTAACATGTAATTTAACACACAATTGACACTTATCTTGGTAAAAATATCACCAACTGCATGTAGACCTTCCACGAACCTCCCATCCTTAGATAACGTTTCTCATCACTCTCAGCAGTGGGTCACCCCCGAGTTGGGACTAAACTCCACCCAGGTAAAGGGATTCCTAACCAGGATGATGTATCTCCGACAACAGGAAAGACTCTGTCACAGGTGCCAACTCAAACTAACAACCTACAATCCCTCATTCCCCACATGCCTGTCCCACCCCAGGAAGTGTGCCCCTTCTCTGCTCAACAGTCCTTCAGCTGCCCCACTTCCTTTTCGGGGCTTCAACAACAGGCCAGATAGGAAGTCTCAGAGACCTATAGTTGTAGTTTGACACCTTCAAGAAATCAATTCCTAGAAATTCTCTCACTTAGAGAGAATTGCTCATGGCCCTTACAACCTGCCTCTTCAGTATCCCACAGGTCTGACAACCCGCCTCTTCAGTCCATCTCTTGAGCTAACCAGGTATAGGTACGGGTATGGTATTGGTTCATGTACGGGTACAGGTACAATGATAGGTACAAGTACAGGTACAGGAAGGTACAAAGGACAACTGAATGAGTGAGTGAATGAGGATGGAATGAATGAATGGATGAATGAATCCCCCCCCGGGCAAATGAACTAAGTCCAAACTATATGTATGCATGTTCCCAACTTGACACTTGTCATGTTGAGAGCTACTTTGGTCCACTTGTCCCCATCCTTAGAACTTAGGATAAAATAATTATCCAT
The DNA here is from genome assembly GCA_009831015.1 of Picea engelmannii. Taxonomy (NCBI): domain Eukaryota; kingdom Viridiplantae; phylum Streptophyta; class Pinopsida; order Pinales; family Pinaceae; genus Picea; species Picea engelmannii. The sequence goes on along the minus strand of ML784294.1, from coordinate 435,068 downwards.
ACTATAGAACTTAGAATAATTATCCTTAGCTTAACCCCTTATCCTTAACTTTTAGCCCCCCCTTTCCCTAACTAGTGGAGTTTAGTCCCCCATACTCTTTTATCGTGGTCGGTCTACATGCAACAATGTATTATATTAATGATACGAGTAGTTACATATACAAAAATAGGCTCACTGGCCTTTAGCATCTAGGCTCTTCGGCCTAATTCAACACATAAACCTCATAGCTTATAATAACTGGCTCACCAGCCTATAAAACACAACATATACACAAAAGGCTCTCTGGCCTCAAAATCACGCGCACTTAAGTTTGTTGCACGCGGCATCCTGGAATGTGCACACTTCATCATTTTAGTGCACAGTACATGTGCACACTATACCATGGAAGGTGAATGCAAAATGATATAAAGCAACTCACCAGCTTAAGTACATTCACATTTACAATTTGGGGTTCAACCTAGGGGTATTACATAAAGACCCTTCTATTGGCTCTTATTTGTTGTGCTTTCTCCTTCTTAGTTAAAAATATGTTGAAACATGACTAAACTTGATGCAACTCATGTTTGGTTAAAATAGAAAAGACAAGCACCCGAAGTAATAATAACGAATGCTCCTGTAAAGACTACAATTATTCAACATGGCAAGGACTAGTTGCTATGCAATTATCTCCCTTGTTTAAATTTTTATATCCACGTCTCTTTAATGTGTTACTCACCAAATACTATCTTCTTTGCTCCTGTTTCTTACATTTCAATTCATAAAGTTCTACAAACTTTTTACAACGGTGAGTATTAGAAGTTTATAAATCATTGACATATGGAACAAGACCTTTTGTAGAATTGTTTGTCCCTAGACAATTTTTGGTATCATGGCTCTTGGAATTTGGGATATATCTTATCATTCTTGTATTTTCCCCTAAGAGTTCTTACAAGCATGGTATGTCCTATACTCTACGCCTAGATAAGTGATCAACTTGTGTGTTTCTCCACATGGAGATAAAATTACATTGTTTTTTAGGGAGAAATTAGAAATAACTTATTAGCATTAAGAAGTAAAAATAATCTATATGACAACTACACCACCCTTTTACCTTGTTTATGGGTCTAAAAAGTAAATCCATACAAATTGCCTCTCGTATAAATATACATATTGCAATGGAGAACAATATTTATTACTATGTCGGTTTTTTTTGGTAAAACATTGATGTGACAAGCATGGTAAATGGAACCATGCACATTTGTAACAGGCCCAATACCTAAATAATAAAAAATTTCGTTCTTCCTCAAGGAACAGAATCCCCGAAGTCCTACGGGGGTCTAGTGCGGGCTCGTTCTTCCTTGTTCACCTCCCTATGATCGTGGGTTAGGACCACAGGACAAACAAACCAGGCGCCTTTCACAACTCGCGACCTCGCGAGTCGTGAATCAAAGGCCCTCCAATTTTCTCCACAAATTGCCGATACCGGAGATCACGAAATGGGTATAGCTTCCTTCTGTCAGCGTCCTCTATGCATGACCGCCGGCTAGGCTAAACTCTAGCTCCTCTCGCTATTCGCCGCTTACTGAGGTCAATGGTTGAACTCTCGCTCCTCCCTTATGCGATCCTCCGAGACTTGAAAATCAACAAAGGTTGACCTTCCCTTCGCACTACTCGCAACTCGCCCCTTCGCGAATTGTAGCGTCAAATCTTGGCACCTTCCCTTCACGAACCCTCGAGAGGCGATATTTACTTTTCCCTCTCGCATTCTCGCTACTCGTGACTTCGTAAGTCCAAGTGTTGAGCTTTCATGCCCTTCTCCCGCGAATCCCCAAGACACGAGGAGTCAACGGAGCATTGACTCCCTTCTCTAGGCAATGCGGGTCCACCCGTCAGTCACGCGGGCCCCACCTTGAAGTGTTGCCATGTGTTCTCTCGTGCTTGGCTCTCGGCACTTCGTTACTCGCGACTTGGAGCGCCCAACCCTTGGGCTCTTACCTCGCGAACCTCCGAGGTAGTGAGATCCCTGGATCGCTGCCACCTGTCCTCCTCAGTTGGACGGTCCTGATCCTCTCGTGGCTTCGCCACTCGCGACTTGGAGCATCCAAACTTTGGGCTCTTACCTCGCGAACCTCCGAGGTAGCGAGATCCCTGGATCTCTGCCACCTGTCCTCCTCGGATGGACGGCTCGGATCTTCTCGTGGCTTCGCCACTCGCGACTTGGAGCATCCAAACTTTGGGCTCTTACCTCGCGAACCTCCGAGGTAGTGAGATCCCTGGATCTCTGCCACCTGTCCTCCTCGGTTGGACGGTCCTGATCCTCTCGTGGCTTCGCCACTCGTGACTTGGAGAATCCAAACTTTGGGCTCTTACCTCGCGAACCTTCGAGGTAGCAAGATCCCTAGATCTCTGCCACTTGTTCTCCTCGGATGGACAGCTCGGATCCTCTCATCCCTATTCATGAGGGCTTAACCCTCGTTTATCTCCCTATAGATCTAACGACTGTCGGGTTTCCTAGCTAAGATATGACGGTTCAGATCGGTCTCGATGTCGCGCCCTTTCCCACTGCTCTTTGGACGTGGACAAACCAACGGTCCAGATGTTCTCATGGAGTCTGGGGTTCTACGATTCGAATTTCCTCTCTATTCACGAAGATAGGGAAAAAAAAAGGGGTTCCAGTAGTGGTGAATGACCGCAGATTCCCTGATAGGATCTCATCCATTGATCAATACTTATCCTTACGCTGTTACTTCTGGATTTCAAGGGGGTCATTCCTCTTCGCACAGGGTGGTTAAGACTTGTACATTCACGCCCTTTTTCCAAGTTCTTGGTAAACCTTTCCAAGGAGGGAGATCTCTGTGAAGAGGTCTATCCCGGGGCCTTCTTGGATACAGATAAGGGAAGACAAATTCCCGAGAACGGGCTGGAGATCTGACTTGGTTCAACTTATGCATAACTAGATTCATTTATCACTCATAAGCCATGCGTGATTTTTATCTGTTATAAGCATATACAACTACTAGTATTGATTAAAATACCACACAGACCTTCTTATAATGAAAACATTCACAGTTTTACAGCTTATGAGCATAATTATCAGAATACATATATTTCCAGATGCCAGAGGCAAAACACTTATCAGAAATAACTTCAGATGTGGGTGCAACTACTGAGAGGGGTGCTCGTTTCCACCCAACCGTAGGCGTAGCGACTCCCCACAGATTTACCACTAGCCACCCCCGAGCTGAGACCACGATGCTCTGAGACTTCGTCTCTCCGTCTACCAGTGATCAGGAGCGAAGGTTGCAATCCTTCCTCTCTGCTATCACTCACTCTGCGTAATCCTGAGTTCCCCTCGCGTCTGCCCTTTCAATCGTCTCTGCCATACGCCTTATCCTCTCGCGAGGTTGCGTGTGGCACGATTACCCTCGCGCCGATCAGGCCTGACGGCTCTACGGATGGGCGGTTCACCATCCCATCCCTCATCAAGCCATCCGCCTACCAGCCTGCGAGGCATTGAATTTCAGGGCCAGCGAGCCGCTTTTGGTTCTCCGGGCCAGTGGAGTCCAAATACGGTATTTAATTCTCGGTGGAAGTTAACGCTACCTTTTCAGGTGCCCTCCACCGTCATCATGGTCTCTTTTTCTACACATCCCCTCATCAACAGTCCTGCAATAAATTCAGAATGTTATTCACATTCATTGACCTCTTCTCAAGGTCCATTTACATCACATATTCTCATTTATGAGCTTGCCATAGTTCTTGGACAGTCCAGTTATATTTGCAAGCTAGGGGAAACAGGGTGTTACAACATTTCCAAAATTTTAGAAAGAATACATTTTACATCAAAGTTTCAAGCGGAGAGTATATAATTTTCTTAGTAAAATCATGTGTTTACTGTAATAATTTTTGTAATGTAACTAGCAATTTCGTCAATTGGATCGAGGTGGTTGAGAGGAGTGTTATCCTCCCTACCTAGATTCAATTCCCACAAGTGACATAAGTTCATACAGGACTGGAGGAGCCGAAGGACTGCAACAATGACAGATTGCTTCAAGGGCAGACTATTATTTGTCCCTTGCCTGAACTAGGGCCCACCTAGTGTTTCCTGTGTCTTGTTACCTTTTAAAAACCGAGGAATAGGAGGTTTTTTTGGGTTTTAGAGTTTCGTTCAGTTCTTTTAAGTTTCTAGTTTGTCCCCTGAATTTTTTCTGTTAGGCCCGCCAGAGTCATGTTTTTTTCTCTGGTTTTCAAAGTAAGGCTCATTTTTCGCCCTTCTCCAGGTATTGGTCAGTTACTGTCCCCTTACATTATGGTTTTGAGTCTTGACATCTCCCAAGCGTCTTTACGAGTAATGTGCTAGTTCTGTGGGTCCGTGGTGTCATTTTATTGGCGTTGATTCTATCTTGGAGACGGTGCTTATAGAAGCTTTGTTTTTTAGTGGATTTTATTTATTACTCTTTATTGTTTTTTGGAGACACTCTCCCTGGAGGACATCTGCGTTTAAGGCCTTGTCATTTCAGCACTCCAAAGTATCTGTCTGGCCTCGTTCTTAGTTTCAAGGTGGGTGAGGTGGCGGTCTCAAAAACACCTGATGACGGAAGCCGAAATAAATGCCTTAATGAACACAGTGACGAGGCCAGTTGGAAACAAGCGGGATTTTTTAACGAGGCCTTGGATCACCCTACTCATTATGATAGGCATCAGACTCCTGACATGACGCCTTTCCAACCTTATAGGAGCTCAAACCACCAGGAAGTTTTAGCTTCTGACTCTAAGAAACCTGCGGGAGCTTGGACTGTAGGTGGTGTTAATAAACACTCCTCTGGACAGAAGAGCAGAGGACCTGTATCTGGAGATGCTCCGGAAGTGCAGATGCGTACCTACCCTTTTAGTAGACTTGGCTAGAGGGTTTTCAAACCTTGGAAATCGAACAAAGTAAAGAAACACTTTATCCTTGGCTCTGACGTAGGTTTGGAAGACGTGTGCTCGATGGCTATGTGCACTCTAGTCGGAAGGTATTCCTACTGAAAGCTCGTCCAAGTTCCCTTGGAGTGCTGGGTGGAGTCAACCTGGAAGCCTCTTCTAGGCTATTCACCTGAAAATTTTTTTTCTGGCCCGGGGTTGGTTCGACTTTAAGTGTCGTAACTCGGAGGATGCCTCATTATTACTGGCGTCACAGTGGGTGGTTGATGGAGGAAGTCTTATGTTGAAGCGGTGGCACGTAACTTTTGACCCTTCTAAGGAGTATTTCCAACTCCGTCACCTTTGGGTTTTGTTGTTGGGCCTGCCCCTTCAGTGGTGGAATAAATGAGCCTTAATCGAGATAGCTAATGGTCTGGGTCGGTTTCTTGCGGTTGACGAGGAAGCTCTTCTAGCTATGGATAAGTGCATGTGTAGAGTCTTGGTGGAGATAGACATTCACACTGGTCTTCCGTAAGTTGTGGAACTGGAATGACGAGGTATGCTGAGAACTCAAACTCTTGATTTCTTGGGGGTTCCGTTTAGGTGTACTAGATGCAGACAGACGGGTCATCTCCACCGTGAATGCCATGGTGGCTTTTTGAAAGATTCTTCTTCAGAATCCTCATTGTTACAGAGACCCACCAACTTAGACCCACCAGCAGTGTTGTCGGGAGGATGGAATGTTCGTTTTCCCAAAGTTGAACCACCCGAGGAGGAAAGGATTGCCATCAGCTTTTCAGGTAAGCTAAGCAAACTCTGTCCTACACTTTACTTTTCACACTCATAATGGGAAAGAGATGTTATTGATTTGTCTTTTGGCCGGGACTCTTTTCCTGCTCGGACCGAGGACCCAGTTGTTTCACCGGAGATGGTTTCCCTACCGGACTTGTTTTTGTGTAAGAACAAGGGTTTTTTGGGGGGTAAGCCTATGCTTAGAAGTGAACAACGGTCTACTATTGATCTCCCGCCCTCTGTTTCGGGAATGTTGGGTAACCTTGTTGTTGAATTGATGGATTTTTTTGAGGAGATGTCGTCAAGGCGTGAGAGTATTATGGGTAGGGCTGGGATCGTGTCTGCACCTGGGTCCCCGGATTTAGACTACTGTATGGGACAAACTATGGGGGACCTAGTCGAACCGTTGCATAGTGAGACCGAAGTGGCACTCCACTCATCTATCCAGGATCTCCACTGTAAAGCTAGGTTAAGAGAGCTGGATCAGGGGAATTGTAGCCTCAGTTCGGTGTTAGATTCTCTAGTGCCGGCCCTACAAGAATTAGCGGAACTGAAAGCTATGATCACCTTCAAAGGAAAAGAGATTGTTTCATCAATTACTTCTGAGTTACCCTCGTTTTCATCTTTGAGCTCTCGGGCTGATCCTCCTGCTCCAGGAGCCAAGGGTTTTGTATGGTCAAGGGGCTTGGGTTGTGAAATCTCACCCATTAAAACTCGCAGTGCTCGAAAGCGAGTGGAGGTTTGTGTAATGGAGCAGGTCCATTTATCTTCTTCTGATACTGATCATGGGGCACTTAGAGGCATTAAAGCCCTACCACGCCTTAAGTCATGATCCTTTTGTCTCTAAATATTAGGGGAGTGGGGGGCTCCCAAAAACTGGCCTCGGTTCAATGTCTTTTACTGTTAAATCAACCTGACATTATTTTCTTACAGGAGACTTTAGTGGATGAGTCTCAAGCTCAATCTTTTATTTCATTTCTCAAACCAGAGTGGTAGTCGACTGTTGTAAGCTCTGTTGGAAGATCAGGGGGTTTGCTAGTTGCATGGGACCCTGTTAAATTTGATTTGAACCCTTACATTTGTTGTGGTGGTCTATTGTTGACAGTTAAAAGTTTCGAGTTAAAGGAGCATATATCTTTCCTAAATGTTTATGGCCCGTGCAGTGATAGGAAGGCTTTTTGGCAAAAGGTGAGGGATAGAGGTATCTTATCCCAAAATAATTTGATTGTCGCGGGTGATTTCAATTTCACTCTAACTGAAGGGGAGATATGGGGAGCAAGCGACCAACCTGATCCATTGGCACTCTTTTTAAAGGACATTTTTACTGTTAGAGGCTTGGTTGACATTCTACTAGATGTGGTAATGCCCATGTGGAGGAATGGTCGGAAAGTGGGGGATAGCATATTAAAGTGATTGGACATGCATTTTGTTTCGATGGACCTGCTTAGGAAGGTGTCTCGTTATCAGGCCTGGGTGGCGCATCTGTTCATCTCGGACCATGCCCCTATCATCCTGCAGTTAGATGGTCTCTTTCAGTGCAAATGTTATCCCTTCAAATTAAATCCAGGGTGGATTCATGAGGTAGAGTTTGCTCGTTTAGTGACTGAACTTTGGAAGGATCCAAAGTTTCTTCTTGAGACAGGGTTGCAAAGGAGACTCGTGTGGAAGCTAAAATGCCTTCAATTAGTAATTAAGAGGTGGGTAAAGAGTTTTAAAAATCAAACGACTCAAAAATTGGGCACTATAGAAGATGAATTATAGTCTTTGTATCAAGCCTCCCTTACAGATCTGAAGAGTGGGGAGCTTACTGTCAGGATCAAACAAAAGGAAGCGAAAAGATTACAAATACTAACAGCAGAAGAAGATTCTTGGAGACAGAAGAGTCGTGCGATATGGTTAAAAAGTGGGGATCGTAACACAAAGTTTTTTCACCACTTTGCAAGTGATCGAAAAAATCGTAAGCAGAATTGGGATTTACATACAGAGGCGGGTATTGAAGTTTCGGGTCAAAAGGAATTAAAGGAGGAAGCAATTAATTTTTTTTTAAATTTGGGCTCGAGAGCAGGCATTATTAATGAAGAGCAGACTTCTCTAGCCAGTGTTTACCCAACTATGGTTTCAGAGGAAGATGCAAGACTAATGGAAAAACTATGCACTTTAGAAGATCTTTTGAAAATACTAAAGGCTTTTTCCAAAGATAAAAGCCCAAGCCCAGATGGCTGGACTGTGGAGTTCTTCCTCCATTATTTTGAGCTTGTTGGTGAGGACCTTTTAGGAATGGTCGAAGAATCAAGGCAGAAGGGAGAAGTGATAAAAGCACTGATTACCACTTTCATTGTTTTAATCCCTAAAGCTAATAAACCAACTACATTTGGGGATTATAGACCTATTTCCCTGTGTAAATTATGTTACAAAATCATTGCAAAATTGTTGGCAAACAAGTTGAGGCCAATTTTGTCCAAAGGTTTATTAGAAGAACAATTGGGTTTTCTTCAGGGCAGACAGATCCTTGATGCGGTGGGCACGACAAAGGAATGCCTCCACAACATTAAAAAGAAGAATCATTGGGCTTTAATTCTTAAACTTGATCTAAAGAAAGCCTATGATTTAATCAACTGGGATTTTCTTTGGATGATTCTAATCAAATCGGGCTTTGGTCTTGTGCTCATAAACTGGATTATGAGCTACGTCACATCTGTGTCATATGCAGTTCTAATAAATGGTGAACCATCTCCCTTTTTTCAAAGGGGTAAAGGTCTCAGACAGGGTTTCCCACTGTCACCATTGCTCTTTATCTTGGTAATGGAGGGCCTGAGTATCCTCATAAAAAAGGAGAAAGAAGCAGGCTTGTTGACTGGCATAAAGGTTTCCAGGATTACAAAAAATTTACATCTCCTTTTCGTTGATGATGTGTTGATAATGATGAGAGCATGCTTAGCAGAATGGAAGGTGATTGCTGGCCTTTTGAAAGGTTTTTTACATGCTTCGGGGCTACAAATAAATGAAGAAAAATCCACTTACCATATGGCAGGTTTGGATGAGGAGGGGTTGGTGCCTTTTAAATTGCTTTTTCCGTATAGTTTCGAGTCCATAGAGACAGGCTTTAAGTACCTGGGCTATTTCATTAAGCCAAATTATTACAAAGCAGATGATTGGCGCTGACTTATTAAAAAATTCAAAAAAATAATAAACCATTGGTGCAATCGTTGGCTTTCACTTGGTGGACGGTTAGTTCTGATAAAAGTAGTTTTGGTTAGCCAATTGGTGTATTGGATGTCTATGGCCACGATTCCAGCCTCAGTTCTTGAAAAACTGCGTCAACTTATCTTCACTTTTCTATGGTCGGGCTGTAGTGAGAAGAAACATTTACACCTCTGTAACTGGGACAGTATTGCTAGGCCAAAGAAAACTGGAGGTTAGGGGGTAAAAAATTTGGCTTTCTTCAATAAAGCTTTAGTGGCCAAAACATTGTGGCGAGGATTGACCAAAGAGGGTATTTGGCGAAAAGTATTAAAAGACAAGTATTTACCTTTTGTTTCTATATTTATGTGGTTTAGATTGGAGCATAGATCTCAGGGAGAGTCCTCTCCAGTATGGAGAAATATTTTAAAATCACTTCCACTTTTAGACCATTGGCTCTGTTGGAAATCTGGTAATGGGGAGACTATTCAGACAAGCCGAGATCAAATTATGAGAATGGGCCAAAACTCATTTCTTTCAAAAGATCTTCTCGCAGCCTTAAAGGATCAGGGGATTACCTTTCTTTACCAAGTTCGAAACACTTCTTTGACTGTGCTTCTAAACACATATTGGATTGATGCGAATCAGATTAGCATCATTGATGATCTTGCTTTGGAATGGGAGCAGTACAGAAGGGCACTCGCGGGCGTGGGTATTCAGTTATCTTCAACCGAGGACGAGTTAAGTTGGTCGGGTGGCGATGGGTCCGGTTTTCCCTCTGCAAAAAAATTGTATAGAGCCTTTTCAGAAAGCATGTGGGCTAACTCTACCAAGAGATGGAGCTATAAGTTATGGAAGTGGAATTTGGCACTAAAATTGAAACTATTCTTCTGGTTGCTATTACGAAACTAGATTCTCACGTGGGATGTTCTGCTTGCTAAAGGGTGGGAAGGGTCGAGTTATTGCATTTGTGTAAAAGAAACCCGAAGACAATAATCCATTTGCTTATATCATGCCCATTCACTCGCCAGGTTTGGATTAAGTTAGAAGGGTTTCTTAAGACCAAGCTGTCTTGGGAGGGGTTCACTGTTGATGATTGTCTCTCATCATTTGTTAGAAAGCATCAATCTTTAATCACTCTTCCAGCCATTGTCTACTGGTACATCTGGATAGATAGAAATAACCTCCTTTTCAATAATGGTTCGACTCTACCGCAGGTGGTGGCTACAAAGGCAATGTCTTGCTTTACTGCCAGTTTGGTGACAAAAAAATCAAAGGCTACGTTCAAGATCAAGAGACCTCCTCGGATTCATCAGTTAGTGGGGTGGTTTGACGACGCTGCTTCAGGAGATGGTTTAAACAGTGGTGTCGGTGGTGTTCTTAGCTTAAATGCTAACTCACATCTTAAATGGACTTTCAATACATGAGCTGGAACCAACAACAGGGCGAAGCTGCTGGGTGTATGGACCACTCTCTTCTTATCGATAAAATTCAACCTTCCTATCATTCAAATCATTGGGGACTCGAAGCTAGTTATAGATTGGTGCAAAGGTAGAGGGAGACTCCAAAGCTTGGCGCTGGAAGGTTGGAAGGAGCAAATAAATAGGCTCAATACCCAGTTCGAAAAGATATCATACCTTCATACCTACCGTGAATATAACGAGGCTGCAGATGCTCTGTCAAAACGCGTGCTCAAGGACCTAGATCACTGTAGGGAGATCATCTACACCTAGTGGGTAGACAACCAACCAGGGCCCACTAGATCTATAAAAGTCTTCTGATCTCCTATATGTTGCTTATGGATCTTTTTGCAGTAAGTTTATTTTGTTTTGTAGCTTTTCTATTATTAGCAACATGGTAGCCATTTTTGAATGGAATGTGGTAACTTCTGGGCAAATGTGCTCTCGGATTAAAGTAATGTTTGATGTAATGTAAGCATGAATATCCCAATTAGGCTGTCTAAGTATTCGACATATGATGGAAGCACTATTTTTGAAAGAGGATGATCAATGATGTAACATTTTATATTATCTAATATAAAGAGAATTTTTCTTGTTTGGAAAAAGCTCTTAACAAGTATATTATTTTAATGACTTTTAGCCTTGTTGTTTATACCTTGTTCCCTCAAGAATCTAGGGTTTACCCTAAGTAAGTTCACTAGCTTGAAAAACTTCAAAGTTGGAATGTGTCACATTACTGAAAAAATTCTAAGTTGCCATAGATCACAAGCTTGAATATTTTGGGATTTGAAGCATGTGGAGGGTTTTAAAATATCCAAGGAAAAGAAGGGTTACTTTCCCTTCTCTTTAATTCCAATGTCAGGCAATATGAATAGCAAGTACTTAATATCGCAGTAGGCTAAAGATTCTACAAAATGAAGTTTTTTTCGGAAAATTGTTGGACTCGTAGATTTAAGTGATTATTTCTGTAGAATCCAAAGCCATTTCATAGAACAGCTAGCCAACACCCTTAATATGTCTTTCCATGGCAATGAATGTCATTCTTCTTACTAGTTTGCTAAATGAGAAAAACTACCATCCCATTACAATACCCAGAAACTTGTGGGGTAAAGGAAAATCATTTGTTAATAACAACTTGTGTATGCCTCCACAAGAAGAGGGCGAAGCAAACACAGTATGTGCAGTGGATGATCCCAACATGCTCTGGTCATGGCTACTATGTCGGTAATAATGTTTCTCCTTTTCAGACAGCTTTAAGTATCGGCTTCTGTAAATGCCATGCCTGCTTCACATACCACAACTGTTCCACTTTTGTCTCCGACTGCGTCCTCAACCTTGACGACTAAGTTTTCGTAGTCCCTTCTGTATTTCTTTCAATTTTTAAGTGACAATGGTAATTTGCATAGCTTCTAGGTCTTTCCTTCAGTTTAAGAAAACTTTAAAACGACCATTGGCGGTAGAAAGCATAAAAAACAGGGATTCTTATCGACCATTTGCATATCGATTGTCAAAGGGACATTCATTAAAAGTCTTTGTTTACTTTGCAAGTAATCACCATTTCGTTGTTTCTACGATTTAAGTTATAGTTGTAGAAGCTATAAAAATATGTGCATTTATAAGGGGTGAAGACTCTATGGGCCCTACGCTTTCAAAACTAGTTTGAGGTATTCAACCCAGTAAAACAAACCTATGCTTTGATGAGCTGAAAATTTGCAAATATAACCCATTAGTCTGTATGCTGTCCTGTATTCAAAATCCAAATGACTGTTTTTTGGGGGATTTGATGGATACACATATGCGTTGTCTTCTTCCTGTTTTTTCAATTAAAGAATTCCAGGTGATAAATTGGGGGCATGGAATGCAATGCAGTGGAGACCCAACAATGTTTGAATCATTTTGGATCGAGAACGGGCAAAAGAGTGCGATTGTGATTTTGGGTTGGCAGCTGATGAGCTACTTTGCAGATGTGGGAAACGTAGGCTGGTTTTTAGAGCCAGAATTAGCACAAGAGATCAGATCTCTTCAGTCTCGTAGGAAATGCTGTAACAAAAGGCCGCCATATGGTGGTAGGTACAGGTTCAACGCAGCTCTTTCAAGCTGCACTGTATGCCCTATCATCCCCAGGTCGTTCCAAACCAACAAATGTTATTTCTGCCGCACCCTACTATTCGGTATGCCCATGCCCATAGTGCAAACCAGGATTTGAGAGCATAGCAAGTCAATTTTGGCCATATTGTTGCTATTTGTCTTTTTACTACTTGTTGTATATTAATTCATTGAAAATGCATTGCAGCCTTATCCAGTGGTAACAGACTATTTGAAATCAGAGATCTACAGATGGGCTGCTGATGCCTGGACGTACAAGCAGACTTCAAATGAAGATTACTACATTGAGTTGGTAACTTCCCCTAATAACCCCTATGGGTTTACCAGGAAAGCAGTTGTAAATAGGTCTGGACCAGTTATATACGATTTAGCCTATTACTGGCCACATTACACCCCCATCACTGCTCCTGCAGATCAGGATCTTATGCTGTTCACGGTATCTAAAAGTACAGGTCAAGCAGGAAGTCGCATTGGGTAAGTAATGTTTATCCTTTTACAGTTGTATGCAATTTGCTGTGCCACCTCCTCTCACTCGCAACTTGAATGTTGACAGAGCTTGTACTCCGTTTTTCTGGGTATGCATGTGTATGTTTGCTTTTGTGTGCATGTGTGTTGACAGGCTTGGAGTTTGACTGGTACATATGCATGTTGCGTTCATTTCTTCTGACAGTTTGGCTCCACACATTGTCTTTCAGCAGACGATGTTTAAAAATAGGTTGTTATTTCAAAATTCAAAACATTTCAATTTATATCTAAATATACTTTGAAAGCTGTGTGCCGCCATGCACACATATTCACCTCTGCAAATTTATCACAATTTTTTTTTTTTCAAGAATACAAGTAATAAGATTGTAGACTTCAAATCTATGCAGTTGAGGTATGTATATTTCAAACGGTATATATCCGTGAGCTGTGGTTGGGAGTGTTGCTACGCAAAAAACCCATGTTCAAAGCTCCTTTTGAATAAAAGAGCATTTCTCCTCAACCAGATATCTGTGTGTGTGTCATATGATCTTTCCTGGTGTACTTTAATGTGCATTAATGGACCATATTCTGCCTCTACACTAGTTCTCTGAAATATAATATTTTTGCAATGGTTTTGATTTGAGTTTGCGAAGGAACTGGCAACACTATCTTTGGGTTTTGGAATTTTATTAGATTTAGGTGTTTGGCTGGAGTACTGTTTTGATTACATTGATTGTTTTGCTAAGGTGGGCTATTGTTAAAGATTTGGATGTGGCTAAAAAGATGACAAAATACATAGAGCTGAATACCATTGGAGTTTCGAAGGATTCACATCTGCGGGCCACTCAAATTTTGCACTCTGTAAGCAGTAGTTATGCAGGTGAGAGTATATTTGACAGACAAGGAGACTCAAGCACAGGGCAAGAACATAGATTCTTTTACCACGGGTCTACTTTAATGTCAGAGAGATGGAATAGCCTTCGAGATGCAGTCAGTCTCAATCGCCGATTCACTTTGCCTGTATTTGAACCCGGATTTTGCACTTTCTTTTGTCGCCACACCACTCCTCGACCAGGTAAATATCATTTGCTTCCTCTACCTTAAACAAGAAGACTACCGTATCACTAGACATATTTTAGGCATTAAGAAATTGATTTTGAGATTGAAGACTAATATTTGAAATGATAACTTTGAGGTCAGCTTTAGAGAGATTGTTACTTGGGGGAAAGAACAGTAAAATTTGAGATCAATGAATATAGTTCAACTGACAATTAATGGAACAATTATAATTTAGAATATGAGTGAGGATTGAGTTTGAAATCAAGCAATGGCAATGCAATCCAGCAACTCAGATGTGTGAAAGTGACACACTTTAACATCTGAAAGTGACACAATTTAGCCATGCTTAGGCATTGAGATTCTAGATATGTTGGGTTAGTTCATGGTAGAAAATAGCACCACATATCTAATGCCATGCGTTAAAGGAAAAAAAGTACTATCATCTTCTAATCTAATAAACTGAAGGCTTTAGAAATCTTCTAATCTAATAAACTGAAGGCTTTAGAAATAGAGACTAATGGATGTAAATATTTTGAAGATGAGACTGATTATCAAAACGTGAATTTAAAGACTTGTTTTATAAAGAAGATATGGAAAGTCTTGTAAAGAAAAAAATGGATAGTGG
>ML784294.1:384691-412906 GCA_009831015.1 Picea engelmannii | reverse complement strand
ATAACCTTTCACACCATATTTATAACCAATAAAGATACACTTTTCAGCTTTATTATCCAGCTTACTCCTATTTTCCTTTGGAACATGTACATAAGCATCACAACCAAACACTCTAAGATGTTGAAGAGAGGGTTTCTTTCCAGGCCATACCTCGTGTGGACTTTTATCATCCAACATTGATGAAGGTGATTGATTGACCAGGTAACATGCTGTACCCATTGCCTTTGCCCAGAATTCTTGTCCTAACCCGACACCGCTGAGCATGCTCCTTGCTTTTTCAATCAGTTTCCTTTTCATCCTTTCTACAACTCCATTCTCCTGAGGAGTGTATGGAGTAGTCTTCTGCCTTGCTATACCACACTTCTTACATAATTCTTCGAATTCATTTCCGCAGAATTCTCCACCATTATCTGTTCTCAATACCTTTATTTTCTTCTCTGTCTGATTTTCTACCAGAGCCTTAAACTCTTTAAATTTATCAAATACCTTAGATTTCTTTCTAAGAAAATAAATCCATGTGTTCCTTGAAAAATCATCTATGAATGAAACATAATACACAGATTTACCTAGGGATGGAACATGAACAGGTCCAAACACATCACTGTGTATCAACTCTAAGACCCCCTTTGCTGTTGTAGCACCAGATGAGAATCTTACTTGATTCTGTTTACCATATATGCAATGTTCATAGAAATCAAAATCCAGAGTGCAATTAGACATACCTTCAACCATACCTTTACCATGTAGTGTTCGAAGGCCCTTTTCTCCAATATGCCCCAATCTTTGATGCCACAACATGGTCTTCTTTTCTGGGACAGTATTGGTCTTGTCTCCTTCATTTCTCTGCTCAGGGACAACAGAACTATTACACCCATTAGTATAAGTTCTTCCCAACAACTTGTACATAGTTCCACAATAAACTCCCCTCATCAACACCATTGCTCCTTGTACCATCTTGCAAGTGTTCTTTTCAAATATAGTTTTCACTCCTGCATCACCCAACTTGCTTATAGATATTAGGCTCCTGGCTAGTTTTGGAATGTGTAGAACCCAAGGGAGAGTTCTAATCCTTCCATCGTTTAGCAACAACTTAACCCTTCCACGTCCCAAGATTTTTGCTGTCGATTCATCTCCTAGGAATACATCACCACTATCATATTTTTCATATTCAGAGAACCACTCCCTGTGAGGAGTCATATTGTATGACACACCTGATTCGATCAACCATACATCACGGTCTGCATGTGTACTTGTAGATGCTATGTAAACATCACCTCCTTCTTCAGTGGAGGTTTTCGCCTCTGTGGAAGAGGTACTATCAGATCCCTTTGGTTTTTCAGCCTTCTTAGACTTGCAATCTTTCTTATAATGCCTTGTTTTACCACACTTCCAACATTTCCTCAAATATTTTCCTGGAGACTTAGATCTACCTGTAGATTTAGATCTCCACCTCGAAGGCTTACCAGGGTTCCTGTCTTGGGTACGTCCTCTTACGAATAAAGAATCTATGCTGTGACCATCCATGGTTTTTCGCCTCATCTCTTCAGATAACAAGGATTCAACTACATCCTTATACTTCAATGTATATTTAGTGGTACTACCTATTTCTACAATCAGATTATCCCAAGAGTTTGGCAAAGAACATAACAAAGTAATACACTTATCTTCTTTTGCAATCGTAATATTAACATATCCAAGTTGACTTACCAGAGTATTAAAGGCATTTAGATGTTCTGTCACTGAATCTCCATCTTCCATCCTAAGATGATACAACTTCTTTTGAGGAAACAACTTGTTTACCAGGGACTTTGATTGATACAAATTCCCTAACTTATCCCATAGTTCCTTGGCTATAGATTCTCCTGAGACATTCAACAACACCGAATCTGCCAGGCAGAGTCGAATAATACTCCTTGCTCTTCTGTCCAACTTCTCCCAATCTTCCTTCGACATACCAGTAGTTGGTGTACTAGTAGTTTGTGTACTAGTAGGTTGTGTACCAATAGCTTGTGTGCTAGTGGACGGTGTACCAGTAGGCTGTGTACCAAGATCCACAATGATCCATTGGTCTTTGTCTACAAGAAGGTCCTCCATCTTGAACTTCCATAGATCAAATTTTTTACCGTTGAACTTCTCTATCTCGATTCTAGATGAGCTTGCCATTCCTCTTTCTATACTCGAATCTCCACTGTAAAAGCTCCCACTAAACCCAGGTTTATCACAAACCCAAGATAGACTTGATCTATCAAGACCGAGACAAACCCTCAACAACAAAGGCGTCCCTCTGAAGCCAAAAACGAGCTCTGATACCACATGTAATTTTTAAACCTGCGAAGTAAAGCAATGCATATAGATTCTTAAGCAAGACAGGAATTAATCAATGGCTCATACATAGAGTACACACAGATTTTATACCGGAAACCCTCAACCGGGAAAACCTTTATTATATTCATTATCTTTGAATTTCACCATTCACCATACAATATATACAATGTTTTTAGGTATTTCGTAGATACCAAAACCCTAATCCCTTAATCTGGGATTAATTTGCAAAATCGCTAAAAATAGCAAAAATCGCCCAAAAACAATAATTTCGGGGCACTGCCCCAAACGCTGGGCATAACCAAGGGGGGGCATACCTGCCCCCCCTGGGACCCCCCTAGGAAAGCATCCGACGCACACGACAGAGCACTAGTGCGAGGGATAATTAGACGCAGTTGTCATATCTGACGCACCCACACACACACATTCAAAGAATATAACACATACCCAACACCTCATGTCATAGTTCCTGAGGTCTTTATCACATTTGTACTTAGGTATAGAATGTTTTAATTTCATTGGTATATATTTTATTATATCCATGCTAACATTTTTTCAAAGAACATTCTTCTAGTTGGCATTTAATGGGGTTTGGATCCAATTTTGTTGTCTATCTTTTGATCTAGCACTTTGTATGTTGAGGCATCTTGAAAAGAAACAAATCCAAATCTCTTGTGGATGCCCTAAGATATCTCTTTTGCTTGGAATGTTTGCATCAAATGAATTATAACTAGACCCTTTGTCACATTCTCATGCAACACTTTGGATAAGCAGTTTTCTAGAACATCTCAAGTAGCCAATACGAATCTAAAGGGGTCCAGGAATCTACCTCAAAGTGCAAAACACCATCACTCTTTATCATTGTTTAATGGTTTCTTATTGTTGTTTAGAATTGCAAAGATTTAAATATCCTATGATGTTGGTATTGATTCCATTACTTGCAAGTGTTTTAAGAAATTATTGATCCTTTTCTTCTCTGGTAACCAAACGACATCATAGGGAGTCCAACGAACTTGTCAATTTTTGAACGTTTTCATTTTTGAAGTTATTCCTCTACATATCAGCTATGAAAGTAAAAGTCATCACGCCAAAAATTTCTACAAAACCCTAAAAAACTCACAATCCCCAACAAATGTGTCATTGTCTATCACTAAGCAACAAAATAACAACTACTTAATAACCATCATTAATATATTCTCCAACTTCATAATTCAACCGGTCATAGTTCTAGAGTTCATAGTGTCAGAGGTCATAGTTCTATATGTCATAGTTCCATAGGTCATAGTTCCATAGGTCCCTTGTCATTGTGTAATGGGATATATATTTGGCACTTTTATAACATCTCATGGTTTTATGGTTTATTGAACAAGATCTACCTTTCAATTTCCAAGAAAAATATTTTCATATGAATGAGAACATTGGTCTAAGTTAAACACATTCGAAGCTTGTTCAATATTCATTATTTGATCTACCTATTCACATGCTTAAGCTCATTTTGTATCTCGTTTCTTATTTTCGAGTTAGGGTTTTTTTTGGGTTTTTGGTCGTGAAAGGATCCTAGAGAGAAAGAAGGAACTAGCACTTGTGGAACTATGACCTCTGGAAATTTAACTTGTGGAACTATGACATCTAGAACTATGACCTGTGGAACTATGACCTATGGAACTATGAACTCTAGAACTATGACCAATGGAACTATGACCTCTGGAACTATGAACTGTGGAACTATGATTGCTAGAACTACAATTGTGGAACTATGACCCCATGAATTATGACCTGTGAAACTATCACTTATGGAACTATGACCTCTGGAACTATGACCTATGGAACTATGACATATGGAACAATGACCTCTGGAACTATGATCTCTGGAACTATGATCTCTGGAACTATGACCCATGGAATTGTGACCCATGGAATTGTGACCAGGGGAACTAACCGCAAGAACTATAACCTCTAGAACTTTGACTTGTGGAACTATGACCCCATAAACTACACCATGGTCATAGTTCCATAGGTCATAGTTATATAGGTCACAATCCCCAGGGTCATAGTTCCATAGGTCATAATCACAGAGGTCATTGTTCCTGAGGTCATAGTTCCAGAGGTCATAGTTCCACAAGTCATAGTTCCTAGGGTCATAGTTCCTGGGGTCATAGTTCCATAGATCATAGTTCCTAGGGTCATAGTTCCATAGGTCATAGTTCCTGGGGTCATAGTTCCATAAGTTCTTGGAGTCATAGTTCCAAAGGTCATAGTTCCATATTTCATAGTTCCTGTGGTCATAGTTCTTGGGGTCATAGTTCCATAATTCATAGTTCCACAGGTCATAGTTCCTAGGGTCATAATTTCATAGGTCATAGTTCCACAGGTCATAATTCCTAGGGTCATAGTTCCATAGGTCATAGTTCCACAAGTCATAGTTCCAGAGGTCATAGTTCCATAGGGTCATAGTTCCTAGGTTCATAGTTCTAGAGTTCATAGTTCCACAGGTCACAGTTCCATAGGTCATAGTTCCTAGGGTCCTAGTTCCATAGGTCATAGTTTTGTTAGAACATAAACCTCTGGAACTACACCCTCTAGAACTATGACCCCAGGAACTATCACTTCTGGGACTATGACCTCTGGAACTATGACCTTTGTAAATTTGACCTCTATAACTATGACCCCAAAAAATATGACCTATGGGACTTTGACCTCTCGAAATATGAATTCAAAAAGATTGACCTATGGAACTATGACCTTGGGAACTTTGACCTTGGTAACTAGGACCTAAGGAACTATGACCTCAAGAACTATGACCTCAAGAACTATGACCTGTGGAGCTATGACTTGTGGAGCTATAACCTGTTCATAGTTTTAGAGGTCATAGTTCTTGGGGTCATAATTCCAGAGGTCATAGTTCCTGGGGTCATAGTTCCACATGTCATAGTTCCAAAGGGAGTAGTTCCAGAGGTCATAGTTCCAGAGTTCAAAGTTTCAAAAGGTGTAGTTCTAGAGGTTATAGTTCCATGTGTCATAGTTCCCGGGGTCACAGTTCCAAAGGTCATAGTTCCTGGGGTCATAATTACACAAGTCATAGTTCCACAGGTCATAGTTCCACATGTCATAATTCCATAGGTCATAGTTCCTGTAGTCACAATTCCAAATGTCATAGTTCCACGGGTCATAGTTCCAGAGGTCATAGTTCCACAAGTCATAGTTCCATAAGTCATAGTTCCTGAAATCATAGTTCCACAGGTCCTAGTTCGAGAGGTCCTAGTTCCACAGGTCCTAGTTCCATAATTCAAATATCCAAAGGGCGTAGTTCCATGGGTCATATTTCCTAGGGTCACAGTTCCATAGGTCATAGTTCTTAGGGTCATAGTTCTAGATTTCATTCCATAGGTCATAAATTTCTAGAGGGCATAGTTCCAGAGGTCATAATCCCATAGGTCATAGTTCTAGAGTCCAAATTTCCAAAGGGCACAGTTCCATAGGTCATAGTTCTAGAGTCCAAAGTTCCAAAGGGCATAGTTCCAAAGGTCATAGTTCCATGGGTCATAGTTCCTGGGGTCATAGTTTCTAGGGTCATAGTTCCAGGGGTCATAGTTCCACATGTTATAGTTCCTAGGGTCATAGTTCCACAAGTCATAGTTTATGGGGTCATAGTTCCACAAGTCATATTTCTAGAGGTCATAGTTCCATAGGTCATATTTCCATGGGTCATAGTTCCTAGGGTCATAGCTCCATAGGTCATAGTTCCTTGGGTCACAGTTTGAGAAGTCATAGTTTGAGAGGTCATAGTTACACGGGTCATAGTTCCTAGGGTCACAGTTCCATAGGTCATAGTTCCTTGGGTCACAGTTCTAGAGGTCAAAGTTACAGAGGGCATAGTTCCAGAGGTCATAGTTCCAAAGGTCATAGTTCCAGAGTTCAAAGTTCCAAAGGGTGTAGTTCCAGTGGTCATAGTTCCATGGGTCATATTCCATAGGTCATAGTTCTTGGGGTCATAGTTCAGGTCATAGTTCCATAGATCATAGTTCCACAAGTCATAGTTCCAAAGTTCAAAGTTCCAAAGGGCATAGTTCTAGAGGTCATAGTTCCATGGGTCATAATTCCTGGGATCATAGTTCCTATGGTCACAGTCCCAGAGGTCATAGTTCCAGAGGTAATTCCACAGGTCATAAAGTTCTGGAGGGCATAGTTCCTGGGGTCATAGTTCCACATGTCATAGTTCCAAAATTAAAAGTTATAAAGGTATAGTTCTATAGATCATAAAAACATTATTGTTGAACAAATTACATTGATATTGGATTTGAAAGAAATGCAAACTGTAGCTCAGATTAAATGAAGAAAAGCTTCCAATGGTGTAGAAAAAAAATGACTCTATATGTAACATACCCTGCCTCCCAAGTCAGGCCATGCTACTCCTTGAAACACTCTTTCAATGCTCTGATACCATATTGTAACATACCCTACTTACCGGTTCAGGACATGATACTCCTTGGCACACTTTGTCAATGCTCTGATACCATATTTTAACACCCCCAACCTCCTTCTGGGCAATGCTACTTAATACTTTCTTTCTCTGATACCAATTTATAATATACCTCGTTATTAAAACTGCTCTGATACCAATTTATTACATACCCAACCACCTAGGCCAGGCACATTCCACCTAACTTCTCTTATCATCAGCCCTGATACCATATTACCAACAATTCCATTGAAATTTCTCTAATTAAAATCTATCACTAATTAACACATTTAATTATTCTGCAAAGCATGATTAAATACATATTCATAAAATAATTATACACAATCATAATAGAGTTATACATGCAGCATAAATAACATAAACCCATGACAAAAATTTCATAAATATTACTGCAATTATAATTTAACACAAATATTGACACTTATCTTTTGAATAGAAGACACCAATTGCGGGCATACCTTCCACGTTCCTCCCATCCGTAGACCACATTGTTCGTAAATCTCAACAGTGGGTCACCCCCGAGCTATGGATAAACTCCACTTCGGTAAGGGTTCCCAACTAGGCTAAAGTATCTCACTCAAGAGGAACTCATTTGAAGATAAATCAGACATAGGTGACTGAACTTCCAGAAAGTCTGTCACAAATTCCAATTTGCACTAACAACCTACAGTCTCTCATTCCCCAAATGCCTATCCCACCCTAGGAGGTGTGCTCCTTCTCTGCTCAACAGTCCTTTGGCTACCCCACTTCCCTTCCAGGGCTTCAACAATAGGCCAAACAAGAAGTCTTAGAGCATTATCACTGTAGTTTGGCACCTCAGGAATTAATTTCCAACAATTCTCTCCCCTGGAGAGGATGCAAGTCCCACGGGCTTGAAAACCCGCCTCTTCAGTCCAATAACCCACAGGCCTAACAATCTGCCTCTTCAACCTAGCTCTCCAAGCTATGCATACCAATTTGTGATGGTAAAAAACAAAATTACTCGCCTCAGTAACATTCGATTCATGACAGTCCAATTGGGTTCACTCACTGAACTGTTCTATGACATAACAATCGCTTGATGAAAAAATTGTTGCTTCCCCCCCTTAGTTTGTGATGGTCAAATAATTCCCCATGATAGAATCCAGAATGGACTAAGTCCCAACCATTTGATTGCATGTTCCCAACCTAACACCTGTCAGGTTGAGAACTTCCTTCAGTCCACAACATGTTCCAAACTTGACACTTGTCCTGTTGGGAACTGCTTTTAGCCACTTCTCCCCTCCCGAGGACTTAGGATATAATATGATATTCATACTTTTCACTTTTTAAGAAATATTAATATAATATTTCTTTTTGGGTTTAAACCCCTTTAACCCAGGCCCCTTGACCTCATCTAGTGGAGTTTAATCCCCCCAAACTATTTCATGTGGTCGGTCTGTCACAAGGATGTATTTTCATTATATTTCATGTGATTACATTTTACAATTCTCAGTACAAAGTACTAGTTATTTTCATCCACGCTCACCAACCTCAAAACATAAAGTTCACACACTAAACCAGTGTGCACAGAACTTCTAGGCTGCACACACTCTTTCCTCAATGTGCCACCCTCACGCCCTTACTCAGATGCGTGTTACATCATGATATATATACAAAAGGCTTCATAGGCCTTCAAAACCTACACACTCAGCTAGTGCATGTTGAATCTAAGGTTGTGTGCATTTCCTTCAATGCACCATCCTTTCACAGTTACACATGTGCATCGTTCCTTGCGTGCTTAAACAAGTGCACATTGTAGCTTCAACAGTTCCATTTCTAGTGCACCATTCATGTTCACTTCACATGTGCACACCAACACATTAAACTACACACTGTGACATTTTACAATTGCGCAGACTCGTTTGGAGTGAGATTGTCGTGCACCAACTTAATGTGTGCAGAACCAAACCAACAACTTGTTCTATCAACTCACCAAATTATATGTTAATGAAAGTTACATTCATATTTCCACTTGGGGTTCAACCTAGGGGTATTACACTATAAAATAAGCAATGGGCTCAAGACCCTATTGTCGAAACAAGGGGGAAATATGATTTTTAAATGAAAGAAAGATCATTTATGACTTTATCATAGAAGATATAGTCTAATTAATTTTTTTTTAATGAAAATGGATTTATTTGACATAGTCAAACATGATCATTATCCCCATCCCACATTTAAACAATGGATAAATATGACCAAAGGGTTGGTTGTTGGAGATTTGATCATAGGGTATTAGTGCATTGAACTTGTTAGCGTTGTCATTTTTTCTGTTAGATTCAATCCTAGTCGAGTCAGAGTCTGTGTGTCAAAGCGTGTGAGGTCAGGTATCGAAGAACGAATGGGTCAAAGTCAATAAGTGGCCGGTTGACCCTCGGAGTCGGGAAGGGATGTCAGAACCAAAACATGTGTAAGGGGTAAAGGTATTTTCCCAAAGAGTCGGGTCCTACCAAAAGAGAGGGTTTTACGTGCCAAAGGTCGAGGCAAGTTGTTAAATAGAATTCGCATCGGCAGGTGAAGTGACCATCATCAACTCATTATGAAGTTAGAAAGAATGAAAAATCATGACACTCGTATCACATATGCTTTGCAACTCTTATCAGATATACTTTACACGCCTCAAAGTGTACCCATCACGTGGATGTGTTGCGGAAATCTTTGACTTGCTTTGAGGGCCCTAGTCACCATGGATTCAGTGTCCCTTGGCACGATTCCATCCCTCACCCGCCCAATTATAAATTCAGATCACTTTGCATGTATTATGTTCACCAGCCAAGTTTATGCTCTGTCTATAATTCTTCCCACGAGCCCCGAGTGTCTCGTGGATGGAAATTCAATTGCCTTCAACTGCGTCACAAACCTGGGAAAATCAAGGTTATCTCCTTTGGTCCCTGCTAAATCCACCGCACGCAGAACAAATACACGTGGCATCATGGAAACATCCCAGATCATAAGGAAAAGTACGCAGGGAAATAGAAATGTGGGGCCTGAACCTCAAAACTTGACGCTGGTAAATGAAGATCCGGACGTCAAAGCATCCTTTGAACAGGTTGGATGCATGGTATTTTGTAGGAAAATCCAATGATTCAATGTAAAGCTAGTGGAACAGTTCGCGCTCAATTTCAATGGGCTCCATGTAGTAATTGTGGGAAATACATTCCAAGTGACAGAGGAAACCTTGTTAGCCGCAACAAAGATCCCTCCGCGTGAAGAAAGGTGGTCTAAAGTAATGCCTTTGAACATGCTATGCTAGAAGGAATTTATCAAGTCAGATTGTTTAAATGGGAAGGTTGAGGTGGAAATTCCAAGTCGATATCTACAGGAACCTTTTCAGAAGCTCCTAAGAGTGATTAGGAAATATCTCACCTGTGAAGGAAGGTTTGAAAAAATACACCCACATCACATCAGATTGTTGATGCATTTCTCAAGAAGGAGATCGTTAAATCTTCCTTTATTCTTGCACCAAAGTCTCCAGGAAATGGCAAACAACGTTCAGGCTGAAACAAACTAGCCAAAGAAAAAACTATCTCATGGCTCACTGATTAAATTGTCGATAGTTGAGGAGTTGAGGCGATCGACAAACAACTGGGATTTGTTTCTACTCACATCCGACATCCCCAGGGACCCCAGAGGAGGTTCCCATCTTCCTGCATAAAAAACTACATCTCACCGCGTGGAGGCAGAAATAGGAAGGGCCATGAAATAAGGAAAGTCATTGGAAGCCCTATCGCCCCAACAACCAATACCCCAGATAAGGGGCAGGCCAAAGAAGAATAAGGAAACTGGGGAGGCTCAAGCCCCGAGCGATCCACACGCAAAATCAACCGCTGAAGAGTTACTCCTGCGCGCCATTCAGCTGGAACCTGTCGAAGGTCCAAGTCGAGAAAGTTGCGGTAGAAGGAGGAGGATAGACACTAAAGTCACTGATATTCGTGAGTCTTCGCAGCAGCTGAAGCAAGCACAACTTGCTATTGCTGAGTTATACTAGGAAAACAGGGAGCTAAGACAATAGTTAGTAGCAAAGACCCTCGAAGCATCAACATCACAGGGCCAAGAGGGAAACATGACTTGGCTCAAGAGGCAGCTTAGGGAAGCGCAAGATACAATTATCCAACTGCGTGAAACACATAGGATGTCAGAAGAAATAAATGCAAAGCACTTCAAGGAATGTGGACCGGACATGAAGAACGTCTGTGCGACTCTGGCCAACGTGAAGAGGAAAGCTAAAAGAGGACGTGGTTCTACAAAGGAAAGTAAGGAATTTGAAAAGGCGCAACTGGTCTCTCAGGAAAACGCTTTGGGTATCAAAACTGAAAATGAGACCAGAATCATGATTAACCAAATCCATTTTTGTCTTCTCAGACGTCACGCGGATTTTTTCTCCTCGCGTCCTATTTCCTACCGGGAAGTAGGGACTCTAACAGATACGTATGCGGAAAACATACGACGTGCAGCGATGGAATCCCATCTATTTCAAAGGATAGATGTATGTTGGACATGTGACAGTTTGAAGAAGGGCATTGTTCCCTAACTGGGGTCATCATTTTGGAAACACCTGCGAGAGTTTGCAGTCACCCGCCACATGCACGCACCAACAAACAATTGCGCGGCATAAATCAAGGCCGTTACAGTGGGTGGCAGGAGTTTGACAGAGCACTTGATTGTCCAGATACCGTATCAAAGGAAAATCATCGACACATCACCCTCTAACGATGAGATCTTGTGGGTGATTGAACCGTCGTGGCAAAGACGAGCGGTTATGGTGCGACCGAGTACAATCAGTTCCTATTTTTAGTAAAGTGTCATATGAAGAGTCATCTAACAAAGAATAGTCAGAACCTAATTTCTAGGGATAGTAGTTAGAGCATAGGGTAGCCCGAGCGACACACCCTTGCCTATATATTTCGTCCTTTCAATGTAAGCCGGGTTGGTTGGCAAATTAGTGTAGATAGTGACTATTGAATGTAGCTTTTGAATTCGACTGAAACTTAATGCAAAGGTCATGAAGCTTTGACGAAAATATTCTAACTGTAGCAGTTTGATGTATTGTACTCTCTCTTTGCGTACGTGCTTTCTTGTGTTCTTTATATTCATATCAATATTTTTTCTAAATCAAAATGTGATTTCGAATCTAGAATTCACCGCGCAGTTCTCTAGATTCACACCATTTAGACGAATGTGCTTCTTCGAAGTGAACTCTGAATTCATCCCTAGCGGTGCTCTGAGTTGCTTCATGAGTTTTTTTCTCGCCACACACAACGATTTTTAACTGAAATATTGTTGCTTACTTAGCCTTTATCCTCTCAAGTTCAGTCACTAAGTCATTTGTTTCTATCGTTTTCTCAAATCGACTCCATATCCCAAGGTCTTGCTTTCTTTCACCAATAGAACCAAAAATACTGTATAAAAGTGTTAAATCTAGTCGATAGCTTAAAGCCATATCCTGTATAGAGACGAAGTCTCCAGAGAGAGCCTTCTCCAGGTCGGGAAGGCTAGTTTCCGGCCTCAAAGTTGGTTTTTAGGTTGCCTTTTTCATTTGTTTTCTCATCCGAACTAAGTTTAAAGAGCGCTAACATTCTGGCATCGTTGTTGGGGATGAAATTGCAATTTTTTTTCCTTGGGAGAATGACTAAAGCTATAGTTTTGACCCCTGAGGGTAACAGTGGGGAAAACATCTATATTGGTTGAAACCTTTAACCTGGTGACTCCAGTGAAAGAGACCAGTAGCACCATTCAGAAACCTTTGCTCCGAAGACCATTTATACCAGAGCCAATCATGACCCGAACCCTGTAGAGCTTGTGTATGATCCTGAGATACTTCTATGCAGGGTAATGGAGAAGGCACAAGATATGCTCTATTACCTAGACATAAATCTATCCTTGCCCAAGGATAGGGCACAAAGCATTAACAACCTTGACTTTGACACTATGTTCGAACAAACTTTGTTCAGGTCTAAATCAGAAACCAACTTGGACCATATAGTCTTCGACGAGGAGAGGTTTCGATCTCTTATACCAAAAAAAATCCCGCAAGATGAAAATCCCACTCAGAAAACCTCGCAAATCCCAAAACCCCCTGGAGCAATGGACGCTAGATTCACCCCCTTTGTCCTTCCAACCCAATTGCATGATTTTCCCCAGAACTATAGCCAGAGGATCAAGCTATATGACGTTGAAGGAAACGTATCTTCCCAAAAGCACCTGGATTGGTTCAACGATTTCGTTGATCTAGAAGAGGTGTACCATTCAGACTTGAAGATGAGGTTTTTCGCACAGATTCTTTTGAAGGAGGTTAGAAAGTGGTTCAAATCCCTCCCAGTAACAAGCATCCTCGACTTTGCCGCATTTGAGACATTGTTCATCACTAGATGGGGAGACAAAAATAATCCTTTGCAGCTACTAACACAGTAAAACAAAATGAAGAGAGTGCTAGAGGAAATGGTGCAAGAGTTCTCGGCTCATTTCATGAGGGTCTACAACTCAATTCCCGTAGAAGTACAACTGCCCCCTGGGGCTGCGCAACTTTGATACGTCGACTCCTTTGACAATGATTTCTCCTTGATATTGAGGGAGAGAAGATCTGCTAATTTAGACACCATGATGAGTGACACAATCGAAGTTGAGGTAAACCTGATGGCATCGGGAAATATCAAACAAATATTCAATAGAGGCGGGAAGAAACCCCAAGGGGATGTGCAACCATCGACTTCTCAACTCTTGGAGGACAAGTTCGAATTGATGATGAAGATGATGGAAATAATGTCTGTGGGAAACAAACCCGCTACTCAACAACAACATGACCCCCAGCCTAGAAATCAGAACCTTAGAAGACATTCGGTCCAATAGATCAAGCAGAGGGAACAGAGAGACTAGGGCAACCAACAAATAAAGCCCATGTTCCAAAAAAATTATGCGGACGAAGATTTTTATTAGATGTTCAAAGATGAAATGCATTGCTGCGACGACAAGGACACACACATGTTCTTGACGAAGGGAGAACATGATCAGTACATGAAAAAAAATGACGATCTTATGCCAGAGATAGACGACATGCTGCCTTAGGAAATAGTTGAATTCAGTAAGGGTTATCACAATGCTATCATGCAGTTCCAAAAGAAATACAACCTCAAGAGAAAAAAGGCGTCTACAAAATCTCAATAGAAAAATCCCATAAGGGAACTTCGGGAGACAAATCCCATAAGGAAACCTCCGGCGAATACCCTTTCCACAAGTCGAATGAAGCAAGACAACCCGACCAAGGATGCGACTGAAAAGGAAAAGTCAAAGGAGGAGGTTCCAAGGAAAGTGCTAGAAACAAGCTGAGAGACATGCGTCAAGGAGGTAGAAAAAGTCTCTCCCCCTTTTAACTTTGAGAATGAAATGGCCAATATTAAAATCTCTATCCCTTTCAACAAACTCATCAAGAAAGGAGAATATCGTGATCGGATTATTAAAATACTAAATATGGGAGAGACTCCTGACACCTGAACATCCAGGATGATCACCCTGCCATTTTGTTTGGTCTGTGCGTGGAGGAGATCGGTGATATTGAGGATGTTCCCCCATTCTATGTCAGTCTCAAGGTCCATGACATGACCTTGCATAAAGCCATGCTAGATTCAAGTGCGTCACACAATCTCATGCCGAAAGTGATCATGGACAAGTTGGGTTTGGACATCACCAGGCCCTATAAGGATATTTTTTCTTTCGATTCAAGGAAAGTGAAATGTTTGGGTTTGATAAAATATTTGGTTGTGTCGTTGGCCCAAATCCCTTGTAAGAATATGGTTATGGACGTGGTCCTTGCTGATATACCCCCTAAATTTGGCATGCTATTATTGAGGTCCTGGGCCGTGAAATTGAAGGGAACTCTACAAATGGATATGTCATACACCACCATTCTTGTCTTTAGCCAAGAGAGACGGTTATATAGATAAGTATTGCTGAAATACATGGTGAGCAGTAAGACGCAACAGAATAACCACACTATCTACTCGGTCGACACTGAGATCGACTCCTCCATATTTTAAAATGACCTGAGCTTTGAAGAGGAAGAACCAACAATTGTCATGATTGTTGATGAGAAATCCGCGTGACGAGCAACAGAATGTGCAGAACCGAGGAACCGCATGGAGAATGATATGTGGAACATGAGTTTCAATGGAGCTATCAGAAAGGAAGGGGTAGGGGCTGGCATATGGATAAGTCCTCACAAGGTGGGCACAAAACTATGCTCATACAAACTCGCCTTCGATTGTACAAATAACATGGCTGAGTATGAGGCATTGATTTTGGGTATGAGAGTTTTGAAAGAGTTGGGCGCAAAGAGGATAGCGGTGCATGGAGACTCCAAGCTCGTTATAAACTAAGTGAAAGGCATATACCAATCCAAGCACCCCAGACTGAGGGCGTACATAAACCTAGTGCTGAACCTCCTCGAAGAATTCTAGGAGTATAATTTATTAACAATCCCGAGGGGGCAAAATTAAATTGCAGATGCCTTGGCCACCTCCGCCTCAATTTTTAAAATTCCCATTTTTCCCAACAAAAAGTATGAGATCGAAGTCAAACACAGGCCAACAATGCTTGATAATATCAAGTATTTGTAGGTGTTTGAAGATGACAAACAAGTGGAGAGATTTATGCAAATGAGTGACGAGTTCGCTAATGTACACATTGATGACGAGTGTTGTTGCAATGGAGATGAAAGCACAACTACACATAGTAACGATGACCCTTTCCAGAACCAGATAGCTGGGAGGGACATAGTACAACTAAAGAATAATATCATCCCAAGAGGATTAGTTCTGTTGGAAAAGTTGTTTGATGAAAAATATGTGGCTAGAAATACCAAGATCATTGCGAACAATGAGGATGTCGAGGATTGCAACATCGGGACCCAGGAGAATCTGAAGATAATCAAATTATCAAAGATGCTCAGTCTGAAGGTCAAATATGACTACATCAAACTCATGAAGGATTTTCCCGACGTTTTCGCCTAGAGCTATGGTGACTTGAAATTCTATGACACTAAAGTGATTCAGCACGTAATTCCTCTCAAAGAAGACCAAAAACATTTCAAGAAAAATATAAGACAAATAAATCCCCTGCTATTGCCGCTAATTGAAAAAGATGTAAAGAAGGTAGTTGGGTCCCAGAAGATGTCTATGCTGGATGGATTTTTAGGTTACAATCAAATCATGGTACACCTGGATGACCAGAAAAATAAAACTTTCACGACATCATGGGGGACGTTCATGTATGCCAAGATGCCTTTCGGCCTGATGAACGCTGGAGCTACCTTCCAGAGGGAGATGGATATATATTTTTCCGAGGAAAAGGACAAATTTATCGTGATCTATCTGGATGACATCACAGTGTATTCCAACTCCGACGAACAAGACCTTGAGCATTTGAAGAGGGTCTTCCATAAATGCAGGAGGTTTGACATATCGTTGAATCCAAAAAAGTCACATTTCAGAATGCAATAAGGGAAACTGTTGGGGAACATCATCTCGAAGGGGGTATAAATATAGATCCCAACAGGGTAGAAGGAATCCTAAAAATCAACACTCTGCAGAATAAGAAGGAGGTGTAGTCCTTCCTGGGAAAGGTAAATTTCTTGAGAAGATTCATCCCGAATCTGGTGGAGATTATAAAACATATCACCAGAATGATCAGAAAAGGGAACGAGATCAAATGGAACCCTGAAGCCATCAAGGTAGCGCTAACCAAATCTCTTGTATTGGCCATCCAAGACTTCATGAAGGACTTCATCTTATTCTCATTTGCCTCGAAGCATACCATTATTGGCGTATTGCTACATAAAGATTATCAGAACTTCGAAAATCCTATAGCGTACTTCAAGAGGAAACTGAGGGATTCCCCACTGAGGTATGACATTATGGAGAAACAAGCATATGCCTTAGTGAAGGCCCTAAAGGAGTTCAAAATTTACATACTACATTCCCATGCTATCGCTTACATGCCCATCAACTCAGTCAAAGACATCATGACTCAGCCTGAACCTGAGGGAAGAAGAGGCAAGTGGATCTTAGTCACACTGAAATACGACATCGAAATCAAGCCCAAAAATATGATTAAGGGTCAGGGCCTTGCAAAACTGATGGTGCAGTCGAACTGCGATGTTATGGGAATCAACTTCATTGTTGATCTATCAGAGAATCCTCTAGGAGAAACAACCGCACAACTATCTCAGAAGTTCATCGATTCACCTTGGTATATGGACATCATTTATGTGTTGAAGCATCTGCAATCTCCTCTAGGGTTAAGTAAGACTAAGGCCAGATTTTTAAAGTTGAAGGCTACTAAGTTTTGCATCTTGGATAAATCCCTGTATTGGAAAGACTCGTGAGGGATATTGCTAAGTTGCTTGCTAGAAGATGACGTGGGATGAGCTATCATGGAATTCCACAAAGGCGACTGAAGAGGACATCACTACTGGAAAACCACCGTGCATAAAATTATGAGAGCAGGTTACTATTGGCCCAACATCTTCGTAGACGTATACAAAGAATTTTCCAGTTGCCACGAGTGTCATATTTTCGATGGAAGGAGAAAGCTGCAACCTCTGCCGCTGAAACTGATCTTGGTCGAAGTGTCATTCATGCAATGTGGCCTGGACTTTATAGGAGATATTCGTCTACCATCCTCGACGTAGCACAAATGGATACTTATGGCCACATATTACTTCACAAAATGGATTGAAGCAATTCCAACGAAATAGGATACCGACATGGTCATCATTCAGTTTTTGGAGACCAACATCCTGTCTAGGTTCGGGTGCCCTATCAAGATCATCGGGGATAATGCGGTCGCATTTAAGTCCAAGAAAATGGAGAAGTTTTGCAAGGATTACAATTTAACCCTAGGACATTCTATAGGGTTTTACCCACAGGGTAATGGGTTAGAAGAATCGTCAAATAAATTCTTAACTAGGATCATTAAAGACTCCTGCAGGACAACAAGAAGTCCTGGCATAAAAAATTCATTTACGCGTTGTAGGCGGACATAGTCACTACCAAAAATTCCATCTCCACATCGTCGTTCCAAATCGTATATGGCGTGGACACGATTTTCCCTACCTCATTGGGATTGCCCGTCAGGAAGTTGCTGCAAGAGAAAGAGGTCGAGTTGGACGACACGCAGAGAAGGATAAATCAGTTGATTCACCCACAACAGATGAGGTAGCAGGTCTACAACCGATCACAACTCCACCAAGACAGGATGAAGAAAACTTTCGACAAGCACTCTAAACAAGAGGAATTTCAGGCGGAGGATCTAGTGCTAAAGTGGGATGCGAGGAATGGAGATAAGGGACAACACAAAAAATTCAATCATCTTTGGATGGGTGCTTTCAGAATCTGCACATATCATGGGAACAATGCATATCTTCTATAAGAACTCGACGAAGAGCCCACTGGCTGGGGGCTTGTAAATGACAGGTTCGTCAAACACTATCTAGTGCAGCAAGGTCCGTTTAGTTTTCATGTCATTGTAAATAGTCATTTCATTTTTGTTTTCAAAGAAGGCATTTTGAGTCAGCGTGTCGGCAAAAAATTGAAGCCCAGAGTGAAGACCCTAAGTTTATGCTGAGTCTGGTCGAAACTATGCCAAGAAGGTCTAGGTTGTGTTTTTCTTTTTTGTTGCTTCAGAGTCTGGAAGTTGAATAAGGCCCAATGGTCAGGCACCTGGTCTGATGTTCTTTGCCACCTCACTAGGAGGATAACATCCCCGTTGGAGCCAGTTGTTAGCGTCATCATTTTTTCAGTTAGAGTCAGTCCTAGCCGAGTCAGAGTCTGTGTGTCAAAGTGTGTGAGGTCAGGTACCGAGAAACAAATGGGTCAAAGTCAGCAAGTGGTCGGTTAGCCCTTGGAGTCGAGAAGGAATGTCAGAACTAGAACATGTGCAAGGGGTAAAGGTCCTTTTACAAAGAGTCAGGTCTTGTCAGAAGAGAGGGTTTTACGTGCCAAAGGTCAAGGCAAGTTGTTAAATAGTATTCGCGTCGGCAGGTGAAGTGACCATCATCAAATCATTATGAAGTTAGAAAGAATGAAAAATCATGACGCTCATATCACATATTCTTTGCAACTCTTATCAAGTATACTTTACACCCCCGGAAGTGTACCCGTCACACGGATGTGCTGCAAAAATCTTTGGCCTGCTTCAAAGGATCTAGTCACCATGGATTTAGTTTCTCCTATCACAATTCCATCCCTCACCCTTCCAATTATAAATTTTGATTGCTCTGCATGTATTCTATTCACCAGCCAAGTTTATGCTCCGTCTATAATTCTTCCCGCGAGCTCCATTTGGAAAGTTGATTGCCTTCAACTGCATCACAAACCTGGGAAAATCAAGGTTATCTTCTTTGGTCCGTGCTAAATCCACCACGCGTATAAAAAATATGCGTGGAACCATGGAAACATCCCAAAGCATAAGGAAAGGTGCACGGGGTAGAAACAATGTGGGGCCCGAACCTCAAAACTTGACGCTGGTAAATGAAGATCTGAACGTCAGAGCATCCTTTGAACATGTCAGATGCATGGTCTTTTGTAGGAAAATCCAAGGATTCAACGTAAAGATGGAGGAACAGTTCACGCTCAGTTTCAACGGGCTCTGTGCAGTAATTGTGGGAAATAAATTCCAAGTGACAGAGGAAACCCTGTCAGCTGCAATGGAGATCCCTCCGTCGGAGAAAGGTGGTCTAAAGGAACGCCTTTGGACGTGCTATTCTATGAGGAATTTATCAATCTAGATTGTTTAAATGAGAAGGTCGAAGCGGGCATTCCAAGTCGATATCTGCAAGAACCTTCAGAATTTCCTGAGAGCGATTAGGAATTTTTCACTAGTGAAGGAAGGCTTGATAGAATACACCCACATCACATCAGATTGTTGATGCATTTCACAAGAGGAGACCGTTAAATTTGTCTTTCTTCTTCCACCGAAGTCTCCAAGAAATGGCAGACAACGTATGGGCTGAAACAAACCAGCCAAATAAGAAACTATCTCATGTCTCTATGATTAAATTGTTGATAGTTGAGTAGTTGAGGCGATCGGGAAATAGTTGGGATTCGTTTCTACTCACAACCGACATCCCTAGGGACCCCAGAGGAGATTCTCATCTTCCCACGGAAAAAAATACATCTCACCATGCAGAGGTGGAAATAGGAAGGGCTGTGAAAGAAGGAAATTCATTGGAAGCCCTATCACCCCAACAACCGATACCCCGGAGAAGGGGCAAGCCAATGAAGAATAAGGAAATCGGGGAGGCTCAAGCCCCGAGCGATCCACGTGCAAAATTGGCCGCCGAAGAGTTACTCATGCACGACATTCGGCTGGAACATGTCGAAGGTCCAAGTCAAGAAAGTTGCGATAGAAGGAGGAGGATAGACACTGAAGGCACAGATATTCACGATCCATCGCAGCAGCTGAAGCAAGCACAACTTGTTATTGCTGAGCTATACCAGAAAAACAGGGAGCTGAGACAACCTTTAGTAGCAAAGACCCTCTAAGCATCAGTATCAAAGGGCCGAGAGGGAAATGTAACTTGGCTCAAGAGGAAGCTCAGGGAAGTGCAAGATACAATCATCCAGCTGAGAAAAACACAAAGGATGTCAGAAGAAAGAAATGAAAGCACTTCAAGGAATGTCGACCGGCCATGGAGAACGTCCGTGTGGCTCTGGCCAACGTGTAGAAGAAGCTGAAAGGGAACGCAGTTCTGCAAAGGCAAGTAAGGAATATGAAAAGGCGCAACTGGTCTCTTAAGAGAACACTTAGGGTATCAAAACTCCAGACGAGACCAGAAGCATGATTAACCGAATCCATTTTTGTCGTCTCAGACGTGGCGTGGATTTTGTCTCCTTGCATCCTGTTTCCTACTGGGAAGTAGGGACTCTGACAGATACCCGCATGGAAAACATACGACGTGCAATGATGAAATCCCATATATTGCAAAGGACAGGTGTACGTTGGACATGCGACAGTTTGAAGAAGGGCATTGCTCCCTAATTAGGGTCATCATTTTGGAAACACCTGCGACAGTCTGCAGTCACCCGCCACATGCACACACAAACAAACAATTGTGCATCAGAAATCAAGGTTATTACAGTGGGTGGTAGGAGTCTGACAGAGCACTTGATCGTCAAGATACCCCGTCAAAGGAAAATCATCGACACATCACCCTCTAATGACGAGAACTTGTGGGTGAGCAAACCTCCGTGGCAAAGATGAGTAGTTATGGTGCGACCGAGTACAGTCAGTTCTTATTTTTAGTAAAGTGCCATATGAAGAGTCATCTAGCAGAGAATAGTAAGAACCTAATTTCTAGGGATAGTAGTTAGAGCGTAGGGTAGCCTGAGCAACACAACCTTCCCTATATATTTCTTCCTTTCAATGTAAGCCGGGTTGGTTGGCAAAATAGTGTAGACAATGAGTATTGAATGTAGCTTTTGAATTCAACTAAAACTTAATGCAAATGTCCTAAAGCTTTGACAAAAAGATTCTAACTGTAGCAGTTTGATGTATTGTACTCTCTCTTTGCGTATGTGTTTTCCTGTGTTCTTTATATTCATATATATATTTTTTCTAAATCAGAACGTGATTTCTAATCTAGAATTCACCGTGCGGTGCTCTAGATTTGTGCCATTTAGAGGACTGTGCTTCTTCTAAGTGAACTCTGAATTCATCCCCATCGTGCTCCGAGTTGCTTCATGTGTTTTTCTCCTGCCACACAAAGTGATTTTTAACTGAAAGACTGTTTCTTACCTAGCCTTTATCCTATCAAGTTTAGTTACTAAGTCATTTGTTTCTTTCATTTTATTGAATCGAATCGATAGCCCAAGGTATTTCTTTCTTTTTCTAATAGAACAAAAAATAATGTATAAAACTGTTAAATCTAGCCGATAGCTTAAATCCATATCCTGTATAGAGACGAAGTCTCTAGAGAGAGCCCTCTCCAGGTCAGAAAGGCTAGTTTCCTACCTCAAATTTGGTTTGTAGGTTGCCTCTGTCATTCATTTTCTCATCCGAACGAAGTTTACAGAGCGCTAACAGAACCAATCTGGATTTTGAGGGATTATTATGTAATAATGGATTTCATATCTTCTTCCTTTTCTCTAGGTTGTGCTCTTGTGCTAGTGTTGCAACTAGAGATTTGGGTGGATTAGTATAACATATATTATTGTTGGACATTTGTCTCTACCTTGAGGTCTAATTTTTATATGATACAACAATGGGATTTCTTCTATCCTTTGTTGTAAGTTTAGTAAAATTTTAATGGTCAATAACCCTTATATTTCTACTTATGTTGATCACAACTTATTTGAAATATAATGTCCTTTGATAATTTTTCTTACTTTCTTGATGTATTGTCAATGGTTCCGTGAGGGTATATCTTTGGATTTCTCTTGGTTTGTCCCAGTTCGCATTTTGGGAAGCCTTGTTCAGATATCGATGACAATACATCACGATTCCTTTAGAGAAGTACGTCCATGTGATGACTAGGCTAATAGATGGTAGGATGATTTATCTAGCACGTGTCACAAAAAAATGTGTATGGTAGGTATGATGTGGCATAGTGCAACAACATGGAACCATAATTTATGTATTGCAAGGAAGAGACAAGGGAAACATAGGTTGGATGTATTACCCAACTACAATGGAAATATGACTCAATATAAACTTCTAAGAATACTTTCACATCACACATAGCTTGAATAGTTTTGACCATGTCTAACAAGTAGAGTAAATGGTAATTTTTTATTATAAGTATGCATAAGGATGGTGGCTGCGTACTCGAAGAAAACACATGATAGGCATATACAATGAATGATGATTACGAAGCGAGTTGGAGACTATATGGATAGCAATGAATAAAAATGCAATGAATGATGATGGGGAATACTGTTAGCTATCTTTATAAAAACTATTAGAAGAGCACACCTGAGGGTTTCATCTTCACTGAGTGAGAGGATCAAAATTCAATTTGTCAAATAAGCAACAAGCTCAAGATATTGTTTTGGAACCAAAGGAAAAATATGATCATTAAATGAAAGAAAGATCATCTATGGAAAAGTCATAAATGATATAGTATATTTAATATTATTGTAATGAGAATGGAATTGTTCGACATAGTTAGACATGATCACTCTCCCATCCTCTATTTAGATAGTGAACGAACATGAGAAAAGGGTTGGTTAAAAGAGATTTGATCCTAGGGTAGTAGTGCATTGAATCATTGGGGATTTGTGGGATTATTATGTAATAGTGTCTTTCGTAGCTCCTTCCTTTTATGTAGATCAAGGTGTCATGCTAGTGCTACAACTAGAGATATGGGCAGATTAATTTGGCATACTTCATTGTTGGACATTTGTCTCCACCTTGATGTTTTATTTGTATATGATACAATAGTGATACTTTTTCTATAATCTACTGTAATCTTAGAAGAATTTTAATGGGTGGTGACCTTTATGTAGTTGACTATGTTGATAAAAACTTTTCCAAAATACAATGTTCCATGCCAATTTTTCTTACTTTATCCTTCGATTGGTAATGTATGTGTAAGGGTATATCTTTGGATTGCTCTTTCTTTGTCTCAACTCAACATTTAATTGGTTTAATCAACAAATCATCTTCATTGAATTATCCTATTGTAATATTCATTATCCCATGTTGGCCTCAAAGTATATATGACCCCATAATCCAAT
Source organism: Picea engelmannii (assembly GCA_009831015.1). Lineage (NCBI taxonomy): Eukaryota > Viridiplantae > Streptophyta > Pinopsida > Pinales > Pinaceae > Picea > Picea engelmannii. The sequence goes on along the minus strand of ML784294.1, from coordinate 389,356 downwards.
AAGATAGGCACTAACCATGTTTAACCCTTCTATTTAATATGATAACTATATTAAAGAACCACCATTTTCGAATTCAATACTTGTTAAGAGCTTAATATATTGGTCATAGAGTGGCATTAGGGACTCCCTACAATGGAAAATACATTGGTTGTGAAGATAGTGAAATATTTGTAGTTGAGGGGAAATAACTCAAATGGTTCGGAGGTAGGCCTCACACTCACCCACCCGGGTTCAAATCCCTAATGAGACATGTCCCATTTTGATAAGGCTAGAAGGGTAGACACCCCCTTAGGAGTGGTTCTCCACCTCTCAATTTTTCCAACACTGCCTTGACTCAAGTTTGGTCTAGGGCTTGGCTTCATTCGAGGGCAGTGACATCCCCCACATTCCCAACATCATCCTTCTAAAAGGTGGTCTAAACGTCCTTTGTTGAGATGATAAGGGCTACATAGTGCTCTAAAACTTCGTCTATGCATATTTCTCTATTGCATCAAAGGTTTTGAAGGTGGCCTTGCCTCCTTGGTGGATTCCTCTAAATCCCTATAACATTTCCCCTCTAGGATTTTTTGTGCCTAGGTAAGGGAGGTTTTGGAACTACAACCTCGATAATCACTATGTGGGGTTTTTTCCCACTAAAGGTCTAAGTGGTCTCACAATACCTCTATCCTCAAATTTGTCCAACAATTCCTCCTCAACAATCATTTCCCTTTACACTACCTTAAAGTACATGACACTAAGATGTGGACCTTTGTTGTAATACTTATATTCGGGCCATACATAAATAATTTTACCTTCCAACTTCTCGTTATTCAAATGTGGATCATATCTAAGGATCCATAAACATTTCCTCGCACTCAATCATTACATAGTTTCCTTTTCTTTAAAATAACTGAATTCATTCAATTACCATTCCAAGTACTCTTTAAAGAGATACCTTTTGCATAATTTCTTATCATACTTCTCGCATAATATGATGTCTATAAAAAACCCCAATTGTACTTCCAAGTTCTTCCCCCAAATCAAAAAACTACCATTGATTTATTTGATTTAGTAAATATAAAGCCTATCCTACTTGTTATTAGAGTATTCCTTCAAAGCAAAGCAAAGCACAAGGTCTTGTTTTACAACCATGTCTAAGCCACCTCTCCCTTAATAAATCTCACAAAGGGACAAAGAGGCAGGGAATCCAAGTGTCAAAGGTATTTCAAAAGCTCACGAAGGGACAAAGAGGCAGGGCATCCAAGTGTCAAAGGTCTTTCAAATGCCTAACTATCAAGCCGAACAAGATAGGTGCATCTTTCATATAATGTTTCAATCATCATAGTCTTTTAAGGTGCCTAAATATTAGAGGGCATATCCACAACAAGCCTCATATGCATCTGGTGGAAAACTCATGAGCGTAGCATATAGGACGCAATAAATCCAGACGTCACATCTACAATATTTAGAACCCCAAGATAGAGCCAAATGAGGACACCTTCCCATCATCATTGGAGAATGGATGCATTGTCATGGATAAGCAACCCTCGGTCAAAGAAACTTACGGGTCATGGATCATGGGAGTATGAAAAACAAGCTCCAACAACTATGACAGAGATCCAAAGGCTCAAAACTATGGATATAAAGATCGATGGATAGCACACAATAAAGAGAACAAAGTTTGACGAAGCAGCCACTGCGCACGTGACATCAACTAGGAAATACTGCTTGGGACGCGTGGAAAGAAGAGGATTCATTGCATGCGTTTCCATACCACCTTCAAAACCACCATTTCATTCCCTGTGGTGACCATTTCTAAAAACCTCTTATCAAGCTTGAAAAACCAGTGGTAAAGGTAAATGTTGAGTTAAAGATACCAATGCGATGGTGTTTCAAAGAGGCTTTTCAACATTTCAGATGGCCTGGTAGGGTTTCGACAATGCATAGGTTTTTTGAAGTTCTTTGTTGGAAAGCACCAAAAACCCAATGCATAAATATTAACAAGCATAACTTATTTAACTAATGAGATGAGGCTCATTTCATGTGGGGGCTCATCATTTCCCTTTCAGTTGGTCTCCAACCATCATTGGTTGTCTTTGGATCTAGGATTCTAGGCCTCTATTTTTCATTATCCTACTCAAGATTCTCTATGGGATTTTTTTGTCTAAATATTGATAAAGACAAGTCATAGAAATTTATCATTATGGTTTTGTTATAGAGGGGGTTAGTTGTGGCAACATTCTCTCCTCTCACAAGGAACTTGAAAACTCTGAGTCATTTCCTTTCTTCAACCTCAAGTATTTCCTAGAACAAAACAAATAATTTAAAGATTCATCAAGTTGCTCTTTGCAAATAAAGCAAGGATCACCCCCCCCGCACCCAATCCTCCATAAGTTGGCACAAGTGCACCACATTCAACTCAACCTTTTGATTTTTCATGCTACAAATTAGAGTATCATCTTAACAATAAAAATCATTAATATATTGCGTCTTATTAAACATGTCATCATTTCATTTCTTCCAAATGAGGCACTCCAATTCTTGTTCATTGGCATGTTGTGAAAAACTCAATGACCCAGGGAATTTTGTTTCCTAAGCATAAGGGCTTCACTTGTTGAGAAATATCTTATCACATTCATTCATAAAGAGGGTTTTAAAATTGTGAAAAATCAAGTCAATATATTGTTTCATATTGGAGGGGGAGGGGGGTAATTGACGTTGGTTTATAGTTATTGGAATGGGGGGGAGGGGGGTAATTGACGCAACTTTATATTTGTTGGAATGGGGGGGAGGGGGTGTGGTGCATAGGGCAAGGGGATTCATAGGTATTGCAGAAGTGTTATAGGTATTAGGAAATGTCTTGTTGGGTGAGAAATCAATGCATAATCAACAATGGTGAAACTAAATTTTGAAAGTAGAAATTGATAGTGAGGTCATGCCTTCACCCCTTATTGAGATCGTCCAAATACTTTGTATGGAAAATGAGATTGATAACTAGAGCCCCTATGTTGCATATCTCTATATGTATCAATTGTCCTAACCCCACCTTTTTTTGTATTTATCTATGTAGGGTTTATCCCTAATTTCATATAGTTTACTTTGTTGTAGGTTAGTTCTATGTATTCATAAAATCACATAGCTTGATCCCATATTTAAGGGCATAGGTGTTTTCTAGTTCAAGGGTTCTCCCACAAACCCTAATTTTTCACTATTTAGGGCTCTTTTTGAATGGGTGATTTCAGTTGGGAGAATGAGGGTTTTTAGATTTTTACAGTGACAAGGAAGCCAATGTCATTAGACAACATATATGATCCCTCCATACATGCTTATGGGGATGTGTGTAGAATTTCTTTTTTTTCATTACATAGGGAGAAGATTATGGTTACCTCAATGTTATTGAGCTCAACCAACCAATTAGGTTTTCTATTTGGAAATATGGGTTTGAGTTCTTAGAAAAAATAATCTCCTTGTGTTATGTTTGACCTTAATCATAATATATGAAAAGACATAATACAATGATAGCGTACAAGTAAGAAAATACTCATTTTTACGTAAAGGACAATAATAATTCCCGTAGGACATATTGAGCCTTATTATTATAATCTCTTGCATCTCACTTAATGAGAGTGTCCTTTGGTCTGAACGATTAGAAAACATGAATGAGTTATTGGGTAGATCACTTGCTTACATATTATTACAAATACAAGCTTTATATATAGATATACATGTTTCTTAATATGTCCATAATATCCAAGTTCTAAGGCACAAAGAGTTACGACTTGAGGCAACTCATCTTTCTAGGTCTACAAATAGATATCTAGATACATAAACCCCTTCCTCAACAAATGCACAAAAATATATTAGACTAGAGGGGTGAACGTAGTATAACATCAAGCCCTTTAACCCAAGGCTATCTTACTATAATGGCATATCCCTATGTTAGGATCTATGTAGACTTGAGGAAGTTGAAATATGCATGTCTGCATGATCCCTTCCCTACTCCATTTACAAATGAGATATTGGAGAATGTAAGAGGACAAGGACCATACTCATTTATTGATGGATTTTCAGGGTATCTTCGAATCATAATAGCACCAGAGGATCGTAATAAGACTACATTTTCCACAGAATGGGGTCATACCAATACACAATGATGCCTTTTGGATTGAAGAATGTCCCTGTTGTTTTTTCAAGGGTAGTGGTAGATGCATTTAAATATTTTATACATAAATTTTTAGAGGTTTATTTGGATGATTGGGCAGTGTTTAGCTTACTAAAATATCATGTTGAAGTTTTAAGATTGATGCTAGACAGGTGTAGACAGTGTCAAATTTCATTGAACATTAAAAAATGCATATTCAATGCACCATTCAGAATTCTTCTATGACATGTTGTTTGTAAACAAGGCCTACTGGTTGACCCTGCAAAGATTGTTGTAATTGTCAATTTGCCAACACCTAAGTCAATGCACCAATTAAGAGCTACACTTGGTCATACATGCTATTATAGAAAGTTCATAAATATCTATGCACATATTACTGTGCCCATGGAGAAACTATTAAAGAAGGACATCAAGTTTCAATGGAATGATGAGTGCCAACAAAGTATGGACATCTTAAAGGAGAAAATGGTGACATCGCCAATTATGGTGTTTCCAGATTGGTCAAAAGAGTTCCATGTTCATGT
>ML784294.1:324935-372372 GCA_009831015.1 Picea engelmannii | reverse complement strand
TGGAAAACAAAGGAAGTTGGTGCTTCCAATGAATGTAATTCTTCAAGACATATAAGAAAAAGAATTCTGTGGTTTTCTTCCGATTTGGGTTTCCACGTAAAACACTGGTGTACTGTGCATGTGTGTGATTGTTTATTTATTACTGCTCATTATTGGATAATAATTCTACATTAATATAACATTTGAAGAAAAAAATAATAATTATGTTATTACTGATTCACCCCCCCTCTCAGTAATCCAACACATTGACCTATATTTCCTCTGATATGTAGACTTCAAATCATCATCTTTGATCAACTTACAACTGGTTTTCATGGGAGTGATAAAAGGTTTGCAATCTTCCATTTCGAACCTCTTTAGCATTTCTATGATATAATTAGTTTGAGAAATAAAAATTCCTTGGTTGCCTTGACGTATCTGAAGTCCCATAAAGAAGGATAGTTCTCCAAATAATGACATTTCAAATTCATTCTGCATGTCTTTTGCAAATTTCTGGCTTAACCTGTCATCATCACTACCAAAAATAATATCATCAACATAAACTTCAATTAATAAAATATGATCTTGACTTACCTTGATGTAGAGGTTATTATCTACACTTCCTTTTTTGAACTCTGCCCGCTGCAAAAACTTATCCAGTCTAGAGTACCATGCTCTAGGATCTTGTTTTAGACCATACAAGGCCTTCTTTAATTTACATACATAGCCTGTGTCGTTTGACAACTGAAATCCTTCTGGTTGTTCAATGTAGACTTCTTCTTCAAGTTCCCCATTCAGAAAAGATGATTTTACATCCATCCGATATACTTTAACATTTTTGGAGCATGCATAAGATAAAAGTAAACGGATTGCTTCCATTCTGGCAACTGGGGAAAATGTCTCTTCAAAGTTGATTCCTTTAATCTGTGCATATCCTTTACATACCAGTCTAGCTTTGTTCCTTGTAACTTGTCCATCTTCATTCAATTTATTCCTGAAAACCCATTTTGTGCCGATCACATTCTTATTCTTTGGTCTTGGAACCAATTCCCAAGTGTCATTTTTCTCTATTTGATCCAATTCTTCATCCATGGCCTTATTCCAAAATTCATCCTTGCTGGCTTCTTTAAAACAATTTGGTTCAATTGTAGATAAGAGTGCTAGGTGTGTTTGTTCTGGTGAACACATTTTTCTTCTAGTCTCAACTCCTGCATCTTTGTTTCCAATAATCTGATTTGAAGGATGATTCTTCTGTACTCGTTTGCTAGGTGTCTTTGGAGATACTTTCTGAACTTTCTCTTCTGCTTCTGTCAGATTCTCTTCATATTCATCTTCCTCTTCTATTTCTTTTTCATCTTCTTCTTCGAAAACTTGTTCCATTGATTTGTTTTCTTCTTCCTTTGATTCTGGTTTGCCTGTTTCATCAATTGTTACATTGATGCTTTCCACAACTTTGTTCAATCTTAGATTGTAACACTTGTATGATTTCCTTGTACTTGAGTAACCAACAAGTATTCCTTTGTCCACACGAGATTCAAACTTTCCCATTCTGCCATCTTCTCTTTTGATGTAGCATTTTCTTCCAAAAACTCTGAAATGATTCACATTTGTCGGTCTTCCTTTCCATAGCTCGTAGAGATTTTTATCAGTGTTGTTTTTGAGCATTACTCTGTTTTAAATGTGAATTGTTGTATGCACTTCCTGTGTCCAAAATATATCTGTCAATTTGGAATCCATTATCATTGTTCGAGCCATTTCTTGCACTGTCTTGTTCTTTGTTTCAACAATTCCATTCTATTGAGGTGTCCTAGCAATGGAGAATTGTCTTTTTATTCCATGACTACTACAATAGTCCATAAATTCCTTTGAAGTGAACTCTCCTCCATTATCAGATCTCAAACATTTGATTCTTGAATCCATATCAATTTCAACCATTTCCTTGTAGATCTTGAAGTTTTCAAAAGCTTCTAACTTGTTCTTGAGAAAGAAAACTGCAGTCATTCTTGTATAATCATCAACTAATAACATAAATTATTTTTCACCTTTTAAGCCCTTTGTTGTAGTTGGTCCAACTAGATTAGTGTGCACAATTTCCAGTGGTCTTTTTGTTGAATATTCCTTTGATTTGAACCTGGTTTTTGTTTGCTTTCCTTGTTGACAATGCTTGCATAAAGTGTTGGTTGGTTTCATGATCTGGGGCATTTCTCTGACTACTTATCTTTTGCTAACTTTGACAAGGTTATCAAAATGAATGTGACCCATTCTTCTATGCCATAGCCAAATTTCATCTTCCTTTCCTAGACAACATTTTTCATTTCCAATTTCACTTAACACATATATGTTGTTTGAAGTTCTTGTAGCTGTACCGACCAATTTTCCTGAACCTTCTTTTCTTATCTCACACTTTTCTGAATTGAAAGTAAGTTTATGACCTTGGTCACACATTTGACTCACACTTAGAATATTATGTTTCATATCTTCTACCGGTAGAAAATTTTGTGCCTTTTCATTCTTGTTCGCAATTCAGACTGTGCCTTCTTCAATGATTTTGGATGAATTATCATTTTTGAAGGAGACTGATCCATTTTTTTCTTTTCGTAATGTAAGAATTTTTTCTTTATCACCTGTCATGTGTTTTGAACATCCACTGTTAACATACCAATCGTGTTTCTTCTTCTTAGCTTGTAGAGCGACTGTGCATTCTTCATTGTTATACCGATCTTGCTTTCTTATCCATGTTGTTTTCTGAGGTTCTTGTCTGTGACTGTGGTTATTCTATTGAGGTTCTTTAGGAGGGACTGCCATTCTGCAATGCTTGGCCATGTGTCCAAAATTGTTACATTTGTAACATTCCACTTCAGTGCTCAAAGATTCAAACTTGTTGTAACTTCTCCTTTGTGTGTCACTAGGTCTCCTTGAATAATCCCTTGGTGTATAACTCTCAAAGTTGTTACTGTTCCTGTTGTTAGCTATGCAATTCACAGCTTTATTTCCAAAATTATTACATGCATAACATAAACCAAAAAATATAGTTTACTACCTGGGAGTTGAAGATCTTCTGAAAGGAGGTGCTCTTATGAATCCTTCTTCTTCTTGAGGCCTATCTGTCTGTTGTTGATTCTGAAATATGAATCTTCTTGGTGGAGGAGTGTCCCTGTAATCTTCCTTGTATATCTTCCTATCCTCTTTGATTGTTTCTGCATAGCTCTTTGGATTTGTTTCTTGCTTTGTTGTTTTGGAGCTCGATCCCTTTTCTGTCTGATTGTATCCAAGTCTGGACTTGTCAAGATGAAATTTTTGACTGCTGATAATGTCATCCAGAACTTTTGAGCTATTCTGCATATTTTTCTTTTGAATATCCTTTCTTAGTGTGACAACCTCTTCTTCCAAGTTTCTAATGATCTTTTCCTTTTCTTCTAGTTTTTCTTTGAGTGCTTCTTCAATTCTTTTATCTTCTTCTATTTGAACCTTCAATTTTGTGATCATTTGTTTTAGTTCCCGAGTGTCCTTTTTCTTGTCTAGTTCTTCTTGTAGTTTCTTGTTTTCTCTTCTGATAACTTATATGGCACACATTAATTCTTCTTGATAGTCAACTATTGCCTCTTCAATTTCTTCTTCGACTTCTTCACATTCTTCTTCGGCTTCTTCATATTATTCTTTAAAGTCTTCTTTGTCAGAGTCTTTTACTGCCATGAATAGAACTCTTCCTGTCTCATTGTCACTGAATTCATCTTCATCTGATGATGAGATGTATTCTTTGGTGTATAAGCTTTTCTTGAAAACTTTCTTTGTAGTTCTTTTGCCTTTATATGCATGTTTTCCTTTTGAGTAACCTTCATCATTTCTCTTTTTCTTATGAGGACATTTGTTATAAAAATGACCAATACCATCACAATTAAAACAAATTAAAGGGAGGTTACCTATATACCTACCGTTGGTTCCCTTGTTCAGTCTTTTGACGAAGTTGGCCACTTCTTCATCATCTTTTGAGGCGTCAATGCTGCTGCTATATTATGCTTGTTCCTTTTTCTTTTTCTTTGATCTTTTGGATGCCTTGAAGGATGATTCTTTTACATTTGGATTTTCCTGCTCAGTTATCATTTCATATGCTATGAAGATTCCATGCAGTTCGTCCATGCTTATTGAGTCCAAATCTGATCTTTCTTCTAGTGCTGATATCTTAGGGTTGAATCTCATAGGAAGAGATCTTAGTATCTTTTGAACAATTACATATTCTTCAATTTCTTCTCCCAATCCTATGATTGCATTCACTGTTTCATCGACTAGTAAGAAGTAGGTTGTAATATCTTCAACTTCCTTCATTTTTAGTTGTTCGAACTGACCTTTGTAAGTTTGAAGCTTTGCTGCTTTGACTTTTGTATCTCCTTCATAAATATTTTGAAGCTTTTCCCAAATATCTTTAGTGGATTTACAGTGTGCAACTTTGGTGAATACTGTATCACTGAGACCCTTCAAAAGTGCATTTGTGGCTTTGGAATTATTCTCACCAAGTTTGACTGCTTTGTCATTTGTTGGTGGAACTGTTGGTGCTGTGTATCCATATACAATTGATTGCCAAACTTGAAATATCTATGCCTTTATATATGTCCTCATCCTTATGCTCTAAAAAACATACTTATGTCCATCAAACTTGTTGGTTTTCCTTATATGAGATATGATCAATATATTATTACAATGATGAGTGTTCCATATATAAGGAACATAATGTGACCAACCATGAAAGGATGCGTCCCTTGAATAATCAATAACTATTTATTATTATCATCTACTTATTATATACTATAGTTAATAATCAATAATAATTATATTATTAATTATTATATTTAGAGAATGTCTTCCCGATGTTGTCCAAACATCAACACTTCCTCTCAACGAGGGAGACATTCTGCAACATGCCACTCTTGTCTTTGAAGTATACAAAATTCACCTTAGACTCATGACACTTGTCTGTCAGTCTTGGGAGACATCTCTCTCCCACCTGAACCGAGGAGAAACTCCTTCTGCGACTCTCCCTTTGAGCCAATTAAATCTCTCTAAGATTAGATTCACTTTGAGTTCGCATGTAAAAACATATAGCATCTTGAGTCTTTAACATTCCTTGTAAAATTTCCATGACTAGGACAAAGACTACACTAAGATCTTTCACCATAGGCACACACCTATGAGTGAATGTCAGTTTGATGCTAACTAACACGTGGAAAGCACTTCAAGCACCTCGAGTCCATATTATTCCTTGTCATGATCAAGGAAGGTCTACGTCTGGGCCCATTTACCACAAGTGCACCTTTGTGATAAATGTATCCTATCTCCCTTGGTCTGCAGCCCGATCTAGAAGAAGTTTTTCCCTATGTTGAAACATCAACACTCCCTCTTAGCTAGGGAGGTATCTTTCCATAGTAGCACACAACTACTGTCCAGAGACACACAGTCTCTGTTAGTAGTACAAAACCACCATAGTAGAAAAATATTTGTCACACATGGCCCTCCCATGTGGAATTCTAGAGGCTACTCCCTCTAGGAACACTTAGGCTCAACTCCCCATAGTGTGAGACATCAAGGGTCAACTCCCTTGACATGTCCTCATGTTCTCTGAACATGGGATGATGGGCTATAAACCCAAATGCACTTATTCCTTCTCGAATAAGTGTTCCACTTATCCCTTCTCAGATACGTGTCCTCACAGATCAACTCAACTCAATTCACAGAGGAGTACGATCTGGAGAAAGTTTGTCACACATGGCACTCCATGTGGACTTCTAGAGGCTACAACCTCTAAAAACACTAGGGTCAACTCCCATAGTGTATGATGTCAAGGGTCAACTCCCTTGACATGTCCTCATGTGCTCTCCACATGGGATGTTGGGTTATAAGCCCAACTGTACTTATTCGTTCTCGAACAAGTGTTCCACTTATCCCTTCTCGGATAAGTGTCCTCACAGATCAACTCAACTCAATTCACAGAGGAGTACGATCTGGAGAAATTTTGTCACACCTGGCACTCCATGTGGACTTCTAGAGGCTACACCCTCTAGAAACACTCGGGTCAACTCTCGTAGTTTATGACATCAAGGGTTAACTCCCTTGACATGTCCTCATGTGCTCTCCACATTGGATGTTGGGTTATAAGCCCAACCACACTTATCCCTTTTTGGATAAGTGCCCTACGTATACCTTCTCGAATAAGTGTCATCACAGAACAAATCAACTCAGTCATAGAGGAGTACGATCTGGAGAATGTCTTAGGAAGATGCAAACATCAACACTCCCTCTTAGCAAGGGAGGCATTCTCTGCCACGCCAAGTCAGTCATGGAAGTACTTAAACTTCATCCTGGTTTGGTAAGAACATCAACAACCTTCTCATCTGTAGGAAGGTGTTGCACGAATACTTCCTTCCTCTACACCATGTCTCGGATGAAATGGTACTTTATCTCAAGTTGGTTCGATTTGTCATGAAACACTGGATTATTAGATATCTTCACACAACTTTAGTTACCATAATGAATAATGGTGGAATCCAGCACATGTTCGAATAAATATGCACAGAGCTTGTGAAACCACACTACTTCACAGACTGTCATACTTAATGCAATGTACTCTGCTTCTGTTTTGCTCAAAGCCACAAAAGTTCGCTTCCTGCTACACTAGGAAACCATGGAAGATACCAAAGTGAAGCAACACCTGAAGGTGCTCTTTCTTTCCATTGCGCTCCCTGCCCAATCAAAGTCAATATATTCCTGCCATATCATATCAATATTGGAAGTATATCTCAGACCATGTCGAACTGTGCCTCACAAGTATCTCAACACTTGCTTCACAATAATCTAGTGTGTCTATCTCAATTGACTTATAAACTAGCTAAGTGCACTCACTGCATAACAATTATTTGGTCTGGTGTTAACCAGATACATCATTTATCCAACCAGCTATCTATACAGAGTCAGATCAATTTCCTCATAATTGGAAGAAGACATACTTAGTTTCTTCATATTCGTCATCATTGGTGTAGTCACGAGCTTCAAGTTCAGTATCTCAAACTTCTTGAATATCTCAACTGTGTACTTCCCCTGACTCAGGAAGATCTCATCAGTTCTTTGCCACACCTCTAGTCCCAAGAAGTAGTGCAACATACCAAGGTCCTTCATATCGAACTTAGAGACCAACACATACTTGCATTCAATAATAAGGCTCTTTGTACTGGTGAGGAATAAATCATCAACGTAGAGGACCAGAATCTAGGCCTCACCATTAACAGTCTTGTAGTACAGGTTAGGATCAACAACACTTTTGCTGAAGCCCAAACTCATAAGGTGTCCATCAATCCTTTCATACCAAGTTCGAGGTGCTTGCTTGAGTCCATATAGGGCCTTATTCAACCTACACACATGAGTCTCCTTCTCAAGTATGACGAAACCATATGGCTACTCGATGTATATTTCTTCCTCAATCTCTCCATTGAGAAAGGTTGTCTTCACATCCATCTGATGTATTTTCCAACCCATGGATGATGTGAGGGAAATAATTTTCTAGATAGAAGTGTATCGAGCAACATGAGCAAATGTCTCCTCATAATCTATTCCCTCCACCTGAGAGAATCCTATAGCAACAAATCTTGTTTTGTGCCTCTCGATGCTCCCGTCAACTATATGTTTGATCTTGTAGATCCATTTGGAAGTCACTACAGACTTCCCTTCAGGTCTCAAAACAATATCCCACACATCATTCTTCATGATGGATTAATACTCCTCCATCATGACATCTTTCCATACTAGATGAATAGTTTCCTCCTCATAATAGGAAATCTCAAAATGAATGATGTGGCTCATAATTGTGGCATAGCATGAATATCTCTAAGGTCTCTTTCTCTCTCGGAAGGTACCATGAGAAGTTGCATGTCCTTCTGCCTCCTATAGAGTCTGACAATCCCATGTAGGTCTCCGTTGACCTATTGCAATATCTCTGGGAACATCAATTCAAGGTACAAGATCAATGGGATCAATAAGCTCAACTATCTCCCTCTAAACTGTTGTTGGGTGGGGGGGAGAAGGAACCATCTCTTCTTGTTTCTCACTATCAATATCCATGTGAGATCCTTTAGATCTCATGAAGGCTACCTCCTCCTCAAAGGTAACATCTCTGCTCACCTCAATCTGTCTCTGATCAGGGATGTAGATCCGGTATGCCTTCAAAGACTCACTGTACCCCACAAATGTACCATTTCTTCCTGAAGGGTTTAGCTTGGTCATTTTCTCTTTGGGTATATGAATGTATACTACACACCCAAATATCCTGAAGTGTCCAACCTCGGGCTTCACTCTGGTGAAGGCCTCCTCGGGAGTCATGTTCCTTAAAGTCTTATGAGGACTTCTGTTCTGAACATACATTGCACTCATGGATGCATCTGTACACAGAAACATAGGTAAATGTTGATCATGCTAAGTCATCTTGGACCATACTTGATATATCGAGGTTCCATCATAGAACCAATGTCTTGGTTCCTTCATCTAACAATTTGAGGCACGTTAGATGAATTCTACATTCCCTTCTACTAGTCCATACAGGGCCTTCCGGGGAGAATATTTCATGATGCTGCCTCAGACATCAACATTTCCAAGATAATTTCCACAACCTTCTTGTAGACGACCCTTAGAGGCCATGTTGTTGATTGGGGGCATGAGGCCACAGTCCCAGCTTTGGACGGTATTCATTTACCTAAAGAAGTCTCAATATTCTTCCAACAAGATGTAGACATTTAAAACAAACATAAATCCTTGGCGTCATAATTGTTTGGGTAACGTTGATGTTCCATTAATGCCAAGGATGAATCCTTCCAAATAGAGTCTGATCAGCGATCAATTTCAATACCTTACCAATGATTAATAAATAAAATTACGTCTACCCTCGAATGTTTCACAATTTTGGATGCAAATATTAATAACAATGAATGGTCACTACAGTGAAAACCAATCATTTCACATATTACAACGTAGATCATCCAGGGTTCCAAATGGATAATCGTTGGCAATATTACACATCGTGACAACCAATCATTTCACATATTACAACATGGATCATCATTGAAAATATTATAGCGCGGATCATCTAGGGTTCCAAACGACTTGACACAATCTCATGATCATGTCTCTCTCGTGACAAATATTCAGTTTTCTAACCCAACCTTCAAATTTGTTATTGTTCATGTGGAAGATTCTAGACGTGGCCAAGGGTTTTAGTGAGCCATTGGAAAGATATCCGTATATATTTAATCCTTTTAACATAAGTTATGCATACTGACAACTTAAATTCTTTTAACAAAAGTTATACATACTGACAACTTAAACTGTTTAATAGATGTGTAATCTCATATTAATCTCTACCTGATATTTGTATATGACATAAAGGGTTGTACATTACCCCGCTTCTATGTATCATAGAAATCTATCTCTCATTTTTCTGGGCCCTCCCATGAGGGAGTCAACCCAGTCCCGCTCTGATACCATGTTGGTTTTCCTTATATGAGATATTATCAATATATTATTACAATGATGAGTGTTCCATATATAGAGAACATAAGGTGACCAACCATGAAAGGATGCATCCCTTGAATAATCAATAACTATTTATTATTATCATCTACTTATTATATACTATAGTTAATAATCAATAATAATTATATTATTAATTATTATCTTTAGAGAATGTCTTCCCGATGTTGTCCAAACATCAACAAACCTATGGTATTCCATTTTTATATGAGTTGGTACTCTCCATGATCTACCTTTCAGTGGTTAAACTGATTTCTGAAGGAACCTGCTCTGATACCAATTGTTGGATTACTGAGAGGGGGGTGAATCAGTAATAGAGCAATTTAACCCTTTTCAAATATATAATCCAAGTGTTATATCAATGAAGCATTATCATCCAATAACTGCAGAGTAAATAAGCAATGAACAAATGAACAAACATACACATACACAATACACCAGTGTTTTATGTGGAAACCAAAATTGGGAGAAAACCACATAATGATTTTTCTTATATGTCTTAAAGAATTACATTCATTAGAAGCACCAACTTCCTTTGTTTTCCAGTTGCAACTGGAAGGAGGCTCCAACCCCCTAGTTTCTTAGGCTACAACCAGAGGGAAGCTCCAACTCCCCAATTCTCTGGCTACAACCAGAAGGAGGCTACAACCCCCTATGTTCTCTAGCTACAACCAGAAGGTGGCTACAACCACCTGTCCTTGCCCTGTTCCGCCACCCTTAAGTAGAAGTAGAATGATGGAACCACTGTCAACCTGTCACTGTGAGATATACCGCTATAAACCTTTACCAATAAATCTGAACCATGCATCAACCATGCATCAACCTGTACCTCAATCTGTAATCAACTTGTACCATAAACAAGTGCATCAACCATGCACCAACCTGTACCAAATAAACTTTAATCAACTTGCACCATAAACAAGTGCATCTAACCATGTCCCAAGTATGTACCAATCATGTGTCAACTAATCATCAACTATGACTCATCAATATGTACCAACATCATCAACTATACACCTCATGTATGTGCCAACTTATCAACTACTTGTCTCAACCATGTACTCAACATGTACCTCAACCAAAATTCCTCATCAATTTCATCATCCAAATCTGATTTGTAGCTCTGTAATAGACCTGATGTATATGATCACATTCCTGCAAACCTTCCTTAACTTCAACAACAAGAGACTATCATTTTAATCAAACTTTTCTTTAGTCTCACATGCCTAGTTTTGCATTGGTCAACAACCCTAACTTGAAGTAATCATAACTTTGTACTTGTAATGTATAAAGATCTGAAAATGATCTACAATGTTCTTCAGTGTTTTTTATGCAATTCCTACAGGTGTCACTACTTGGAACCTCTCAAAAAAGGATTTATAGCAAAAATGGCATACCTTGCTAAATTCTGGCTTATTCTAGAGAGCGACCTTGTAGAGCGTGCCCCGCACAGAATATTCGTTGAATTGATTTGAAACTATTACACATCATACTAAAGACTATAAAATAACCAACACATTTGGTTTCACTAAATTTATATATGTTATGAATAAGTTATGACGTCTTTACCCGAAACACCTATTTTTGAATAGTTTCAGGACTAGCCACAAACCCTATTTTCCACGGAGTGTAACTCCAAAAATACAATGACCCACAAGATGATTTTTTTACCACAGATACTTGGATATGTTTTCACAATGGAATAGAAATTTCATGGTTTGAATCATTATAGAAAAAAATTTATAGCGAAAATGGTGAGATGGCTTGTAAATAACATACCTTAGAAAGCACCATCAAAAGAATTTATCCTTCCTTGCATTTTGGCCTTCTTTTCTTCACCTTCCCTCAGAATTTAGGCTTATATATCCTTGGTTACCTCAAACACCTATAGATATTCAATATGCTCAAGTGTGATTAAAATGAGAGATCCTTTCCTCTTATTTATACTCTCCAAGTAGCTTCCTTAAAAACATCTTCTAGGTCACTTGGCCCCACTTTCCTTATTTTAGGGTTAACCCACTTCTAATTTCTCCATTAAATTTATTATTGAAATAATTTATTTTNNATTCAATTTGAATTATAATACACTCATTACTTCACTTTATTATTTACCTTTTAAAATCTCTTAAACCACTTTGACTACTTTGACCTTTTGGGGCTTCTATATGACATATGAGGGTCCTCCAACTTCATAAGGCCATAACTCTCAAACCGTGAGGAGTTATGTGACATTCCACATACCACCAGAAATGGAATGACATGTACTATCCATATAGAATAGTATTATCTGAAAATATATCATAACTCATACCATTATCCATTAAACAAACTTGGGTCCATTACCCAAACCTGGGGTCTCCAACTTCTCATGGCCATAACTCTCTAACCGTGAGGAGTTATGTGACGTTCCACATACCAACGAAAATGGAATGAAAAGCACTATCGATATAGGATATTTTACCTAACAAATTCATTGTCCTTCATCTCATTATTCCACAATTAAGCATGGGTTCTCTTACTCCGCAAAGCGTCTTCCCATGAGGGATTTCACCATAAGGGGACCACTTTGGAGTTCATCCACCTTTACTTCTTATCAACCATGACAAGACAATAATGAGTCATCTTTACATCAAAAAATCTTGGGTCCATTACCCAAACCTTTGTGCTGTGGGGCTTTCTTCAAGGGTTGACATCAATGACAACCAACCTTAATTAACAAAGAATCCATGTGGCAGCGTCTCATTGGTCCATTTGTTCAATAACTTCCACGTTCCATACTAGACTAGTCCACTTGTGTACCACATGTCAATACCTAGTTGTATTCCTTCCTACCATGTCAGTTTTAGAATATGAAAGAATGTGCTCGTTTTACCATTGACAATACCCTTGTCACCCAACCATAGGCCGAAGCCACCCTCCGAGCACCTTGACCTTGACAGAGAAAAGAATCTTGGTAGCACTCCAATAGCCAAGAGAGGCTAATGCACCAAGAAACAAGTAACCAAGCTGAATGGATAGTCTCACCCAAAAAATGGCGCAGCACCTTCCCTAGGACTTATGCATAAAAACTGTTGGACCGCAGTGTGCAGAAAATGCTCTCTACAATTCTGAGAAGTGTGTCAAATGAGAGACTAGTGCCCTGTATTTATAGTGATTCTGGCAGACTTACTGGGGCTGACTTCTCCTTCTGGGTACTAATTAATTCATATTAATTATCTATTGTCAGCTAACATCTTGTCTAGGGTTTCCTTCTTTTCTTTGCTTCCTTTCAGAACATTCTGATCTTGTCAAAGGTCACAATAGAGGTTCATACCTCCCGAAGCTACCATAATATTAACACTCCCTCCTAGCTAGGGAGGTATGGTATTGAGAAAAAACATACTATTCAATTGGTAGTATCACGATCACCATCATTATTATCCAACTAGATAATCTCCATGACAACTGGTACAATATCAATTGATAGAACACAACTGTGCTTTATCCAAGGTAGTACATAACTACTCAAATCGTGACACATAGTCACAAACAATGGAACATATCCACCACAGTAGCATATCTCTACTGTCTGGAGACAGGAAGTCTCCATAACAATCATCTGATGACAACCTGCACAGAAAATATTGTTAAACATAAACTGAATCATCTGGGCCAATCTTTCACTCACATATGTGAGATATGAAATAATATCTTCCCTTAGAGTAGAACAATGAGATATCTGGAATATTCTTCTCAAGCAAGGAAGAATAACTGTCCTGTCTTTTGAACCTAGACCATTCCCCACCCTAGGCCATTCTTCCTACACTAATCAAAGTGCACCTTGGAGAGAATGTATAAACCATAAGGAATGCATGTCCCTGATTGCTGAGCCTGGACCATTCCCCACCTTGGGCCATTCCTCCTACACTAATCAAAATGCACCCTGGAGAGAATGTATAAACCCTAAGGAATGACTGTCCGGACCATTTCCTTTGTTAAACAAAAGAGGAAAAGACTGTCTTGTATCAACCTCCAAAACAAACCATTCCTCATGTTAACCACAATGAGAAATCGTTGTCCGACGAGGCAGATCAGTCTTCTTGAGTAACCCTCAAGAAGAGAGACTACCCTAGACCACTCCCCATGTTAACCACAATGGGAATTCATTGTCGATGATACATCAACAATCTGGACCAATTTCCCATGTTAACCACAATGGGAAATCACTGTTCGTCAGAAATCTCAATCCACTTTCCGAACATGAAAGAATCTGCCCAAGTTGGGATATTTTTCAATCTCGAAAATAAATGTTTTCAATAATATTTTCAGTGCTCCCTCCCAACCTGGAGATTCATTTATTCCCTTTCAACTAAGGGAGATATTTCCACGATCCCCATCTTCTCTCATAAATATGCAAACTTTATTCTGGATAGAGGTTTTGTCAGGATGTTTGTTGTCTACTCATCAGTGGGGATATACTCGATCTTTACCTCTCCTTCCTGGACTTTATCTCGAATAAAGTAGTATTTGATCTCAATGTGTTTCAACCTTTCATGAAACACGAGATGTTCTAATAATCTTATACAAATTTGATTATCACAATGTATTATGGTTGATTATGGAATATGATCAAATAGATTGGAGATTAACTTCCTTAGCCAAATTGCTTCTGTGCATGCTTCACATGCTGCAATATACTCTTCTTCTGCTATGATGAGTGTGATAGACTTTTGTTTCCTGTTGCCCCAAGATATCATAGTGCAACCCAAGCTAAAACACATGCTTGAAGTGCTCTTTCTGTCTTCTGCACTTCCTGCCCAATCTGAATCTGTGAATCCATGAAGTTGTATATCGTTGGATGCGGTATATCTCAAGCCATAGTTTATTTTCCCATGAATATATCTTAAGACATGCTTTGCAACTATCCAATGCTCATGTCTTGGTTCCACCTGGAACTGGCTTAGTGTATTTACGACAAAGCAAATGTCTGGTTGAGTATTTACCAAATACATCAACGACCCAATTAGTTGTCGATATAGAGATGGATCTACTAGATCAGAATCTGGATCTTTCACTTTTCTTATATATGTATTCATAGGAGTGTCCATGGGCTTACAATCCATCATTCCAAAATTCTGAAGGATCTTTATTGTGTACTTTCCCTGTCCAAGGAATACTTCACCACGCTTCTGCCATACTTCTAGTCCCAAGTAATAATGCATGAGACCTAGATATTTCATATCAAATTCAGAAGCTAATTCCTTCTTGCATTGAATGAGGAGAGACTCTTCATATGTGATGAATAGATCGTCAACATATAGTAGTAGAATTACAGTTGCATTGTCCACGACTTTATAGTAAAGGTTTGGATCTGCATGACTCTTGGAGAAACCAAGTCTCGTTAGATACCTGTCCATTCTGGCATACCAGGCCCTTGGAGCTTGCTTGAGTCCATATAGAGATTTCTTTAATATGAAAATGTGACTGTCTCTGGAATGTACCTCAAACCCTTGAGGTTGTTCAATATATACTTCTTCTTCAATTGCTCCATTGAGGAAAGTTGTCTTTACATCCATCTAATGTAAGTTCCATCCCTAGAGATTTGACTGGCATCGGACCACAAACATTTGAGTGTATTAGATCTAGGATCTCCTTAGATCTGTTTTTGTTGCTTGGGAATGGTTTCTTGATATTCTTCCCAAGGGCACATCCCTTACAGATTCCTTCATGTGTAGATTTCAATTCTAGTATTCCTTCAACCATTCTTCTGAGAAAAGGTAGTGCTTGATAATTAATATGAGTGTACCTTCTATTCCAAAGCTCATTAGGGTTGACTTCATCATGCATGAGAGCATATTTATTTTGTTCTAGTAATCTATACAGATTTCCTTCACGGCTTCCAATAACCCTAGCATTCTCTATGCTGGAGTCTTTATGCCATGATAACACTTTTCCATCCACAAAAGCTATTTTGTTTCCCTTATATTCTAGGCATGATATCGATACAAGATTCTTTTCTAAACCAGACACATACAAAACATTCTTAAGTGAACATAGTTACTTGTTTTCATTTTGATGGAGGCTTGTCCAAATCCTTCCACGGGTAAGTGGTTTTGTCTCTAGGCTCTACCTTGTACGAGGTCTTCTTCTCATTTAGATTTGAGAGTCTGGCTTGATCTCCTGTCATGTGCCTAGAATCTCCTCTATCAATTATCCACATGTCATCTTCAATCATTCCAGTGAGTGTTGAGTAGTGTAGAAGACTGATTGTTTCACTCATGTCTTCGATTGATTGATAACTGGTCATGCCTTGATCCAAAACTTCAACTTCGTCCTTTCTATATTCTAAGAGAGCCGAAAGGTGCATTGAGTTAGGGCACATCTAAATATCTTCTCCTTGAGAGAGATGCTCCATCACAAGGTGTTGGATCTGAGATTAGGGTTTTTGCAATTGCTTCTACTAGTAACCCTAGCAACAGTTTCTTGGAAGCTACTCCTACTAGTAACCCTAGCGGTAGTTCCTCATCGAGATCAATATCCTAGCGACTATGCTTCCTTCCAGTGTTTGGAATGAATGAAGGAGCTGTGGGCCCATAACCAGTTAGAATATGAAAGAATGTGCTCGTTTTACCATTGACAATACCCTTGTCACCCAACCATAGGCCGAAGCCACCCTCCAAGCACCTTGACCTTGACAGAGAAAATAATCTTGGTAGCACTCCAATAGCCAAGAGAGGATAATGCACCAAGAAAGAAGTAACCAAGCTGAACAGATAGTCTCACCCAAAAACTAGTGCAACACCTTCCCCAAGACTTGTGCACAAAAACTGCTGGACTGCAGTGCGCAGAAACTGCTCTCTGCAATTCTGAAAAGTGTGTCAATTGAGAGATTGGTGCCCTGTATTTATAGTGATTCTTGCAGACTTATGAGGGTCGAATTCTCCTTCTGGGTACTAATTAATTCATATTAATTATCTATTGTCAGCCGACATCTTGTCTAGGGTTTCCTTCATTTCTTTGCTTCCTTTCACAACATTCTAATCTTGTCAAAGGTCACAATAGAGGTTCATACCTCTCGAAGCTACCATAATATTAACAATCATCCTGTATTGTCACCTATGCCATGTCATCATGCCATGTGCCACCCTCTGGTGGTTCCACATGGCACCTTGCTTTGACTTTCACTCTAGTTTGACCAAACTTTGACCAACCATAACTTCTTCATTCAAACTCCTTTTGAAGCATTTTTTTGCGTCATTGGAAAGCTATCATAAAGATCTACACAATGAAGTAGTTTTCAAGAGAATTTGAGAAGATAGAGTTTTGAGCATTTTGGATCCTCTTGGATCACTTTTGAGCATTTTGGATCCTCCTAGATCACACCTTCCCACTGAAGAACTTTTATACCTCCAAAAGTATGGATCATTCAGAAATAAAGTGAGAATGATTTCGCTTCACTTCTCTAGTATCATCCATTATTCCTGCTTGGATAACGAGAACCTGACTCATCACAACCATAATGAAGACTGTAACAACACTATTGAACAAGTAAACCATTCCCTTAAATTCACAAACTCCACCATTCACTGTTGCAACTACTAACCATATTGTACTAACTAGTAATAAACTGAACAATAAAATTGAATATACAGATGTGAAAAATTATGAACCATCAACATAGTTTCCCTTCTTAACGGGGACAAAATAAACCAAAGGACCTATCCTTCTTTCAACATGTTGATGCTTGAATCTGTCAGGGCCGAAACGACAATTTCACGAGGATATGAATCCTCCTTGACATTATTTACTATTTACTTAACATTATTGTTGTTATTTTTTCATCATAGTAATTGTAAAACAAAATAGTAAACAAAGTTAGGATGATACCTTAATAAATTTATTTTTAACTGTAATGATCCCAAGCCAAGATGCAAGGAACATTATGGTTTTGGGTGTCTTTTAAATATTTTTCTGGTTGTGGTATTTCGTCAAACACTTCACTAGCCTACTTGTTTAGATATGTTTACTTGCTGAATGGCCTCTTGATTTCGGCCTTAGGGTTTACTGATGTGTTTATATGAGTGTTTGCAGCAATAAACAAGAAGATATGATCATGGACATACCTCAACCATATAAAATATGATAGACAAGCCAAAACGTCTCAAATATGCTTTTATTCATGAAATAGAGAAACCTGCTACAATGAAGATGCCGATCTAGAATGCTCAACAGATGGCTAAGAAGATAGACAATAGAGATGCTACAAAATGCTTCAATAGAAGACTACAATAAGCCTCCAAAGGTTGGATTCACAATGAATACTGAATACAAGTAGATATGGTCTGTAAGAATGCAAAAACCCCCAAGCTGGAAGGTTCCATGCCTTGCTGGATAGCTGAAGCTCCTCTACAATTCGGCCCTACTGCCAAATGTGTCCAATCACCTCAAGAAAGATGCCAAACAATAAATCAGGTGATGGAAAGAACAACCCAGGTGCTTGAATCTCCAAGATCTCCCTCAAACCCTATGGATCTGAACCTCCTCTAAGATATGGTGCACCCCCTTGGATGCCTAAAACCCTAGATAAATCAGACTCACTCCTGGATGCCTCCAAATGCTCCAAAAAACCGCTAGAATGATAGACTAGGACTTGGTTACCTCCCTGGTGAATTCCCAAGTGAAATGGTGAAGATCTGAGATAGAAAATGACTAAAACCAATTTATGAAGTTTGCTCCTCTCCTCCAATTCATCCATGCATGCATCTAATAAATCAAATGGCACTTGAAACTCCTCATGAATGGACTAGATATGATGTCCAAGGCCCTGCAATGAAAACCCAGGTGATAGAATCTCCAAAATCCCTGCCAATCACCTACAATGAATCTCTCTCCAAGAATGGTGCACCCCCCTTGTTGGAAACCCCCAATGCTATGCCCTCCTTCTCTTCCTGTGCCTGTGGCTGGTCTAGAACCCTCCTGCACTAATGTAGAACTGACTAGAATGGCGTGGGAGTGTATTGCATCTTTGAGACCAAGCTTGGGACAATCTAGGTGGAATCTTTCATCACTGAATCATCCTCTAGGGTTTGTTAAGTCAAAACCCTCAAAACCCCAATGCCGGGCTCACTAGCTAAAAGCCAGATATAAAATATGATCATACATGAATGCATGAGTAGAGGCCCTTGCCTTTCGTTTATAGTTTTTGGCTCACCTTGTCCCTCCAAAGTGACTTTCATTTTATTAATATTTAATTAATTAATTAAATCACTTTAATTAATTAATTAAATCACTTTAATTAATTAATTAACCTTTTTACCTTTGAAAAGCACCTTATCTCTCCTTGTGGCTTCCCTGGCCACTGAAATTCACTTCTAGCCATCCCATACTGTAGTTCTTCTCCTCCTGATTCCAATGAGTTATTACACTGAGAGGTTCCTCCAAGTAATGTGCCCAAAATGACTTCTTAAGTGAATTTAATTGACTTATAACTCAAAATAGTCAAAATCATGGAAATAATTGAAATGCAACGGAACGAAATCCAACCTGTGCGGAATGGATCATAATGATGAGATATGATGAGCAATGCAAGCTGGACCTCACAATTCCTCTCAATAACCCCTGTACTTGCTATAACACCCATCTGACTACTCTGGTCATCATAAACCTCTGTACTGTGATGATGTCCCAAAGTGGGGACATTGCAGTCCTCCCTACTAGAAAATTGCTTGTCCTCAAGCAATAACCATATCCCTCCAAGTAAAATACCAGGATCCCATGTCCACCTGTGGGATACATAGTAGAAACCATACAAAGATGAACACTCATACACTCTGCCCCATGGGTCCCATAACAAGTCATGAACTGCTATCCCTTGGGAAGCATAATCCTGAAATAAACTATTTTTGTGAGTCTCCTACATATGACACATTTCCTCATCTCGAAATGAGTCCATCCTCCAAGTCTCTACCAATATCCACACGGCCTCCATCAACTACACATGCTGATGCCAGGATGAGGTACTGCAAGACTTCCGTGAGATGCCCTCAAGCGATGTGCTCTCCTCAACCCTTAAGCTCATTGGAAAGTTAGGATAACTTTCCCCTGCAAAGGTCCATTCACCCCTGTCAGTCAGTGAAATGCTCAACCCTACAATCCCTGGGTCCCATGCTAACCTCTGTCAAAGATCATCATGCTGACATTGCACTTTGGTGACCCTACCTGACTTCTCCCTGTATATATACTGGATCCTCCACTCTTGGATCCTCAAGATGAAATCCATGTGGCCATTAGACCTGGTGTCTAGAAACTATACTTGTAAAAATTTCCCTGTAGAAGTCGTACCTGTCCACCCACCTCTATGTTCGATCATGTTGATCAAGAGTGAAAATATGCCTCGCTCTATCGGACAAAAACCTGCATGCCTTCTCCAAATCAACCCCTGGTAGAGTATGTGGCTCTCAGGTGCACCGTGGGTCATCATGTAGCGAAACATCCTACTAATCAAGTGAACTACCCGATCCCATGGAAAACCTGGAAGTTTATCACTTCCAGTCTCTGCTAGTTTCTCCTGTGCCAGACCGATCACTGTCAAAATCCCTTTGTGCTCATATGCTACCACCTGGCCTATGGTGCTCACCATAATGCACTAAATCTCAGCTGGCTGCTCATGATGGTCCACCTTTGACCTATTGTATGTCGTAAAAGTACTTCTGTCAAGTGGTCTCAGCCCAATCACTCTCCATGCCCTCTTCCACTGTCTATCTCTCCTCATGCTACTGTCAATGATAAATGTGTCAGGAAAAGGTGACAGAGACATCTGTAGCTGAATGTAAGGTTGAAAAATACCACCTACCTCGATCAATCCCAAGGACTCGACCAAGAGAACGTCTACCTATACCCCTGATAACTACTCACCTGTAGCCCTCACTAAACCCCAATCATCAGGTACAATTAGAAGTAACCCCCCTAACTGCTGGTAAACCAATCTCCATCTTCTGTCACCCACGTAACTGCTGAAATGGTGAAGGTGATATCTCATAACCATATGTTGCTGCAAAGGAGTGGCCTCTGCATGCTCCCCTAAGTGTGTCTCCTCCCTACAAGGAAGTACACCCCTCTAAATCCCACCATACATCTCGACATGTACCTATGAGCTATCACTAATCACTGTATGATCCAGCATCTCATGTCATCTCCCATAGACTCATGTTGCATCATAGATCCTGGGCATACTGCTAGATCAACCTCTACATGGAGGTCAACCACTCTCAGAACACAAATGGAAGTGTCCTCCATCAATTGGTTCTCCTTTTCTAGATTACCAACATCCTCTATCAATGTGACTGACTGATACATCTGAGTGTCCACTAAGACAGATGCAGTGGATCTCTGACGAATATCCTCAAGAGAATCATCTGACCTAGACTCTGATTATTGAAGGGTTGTCTATGTGCCTTTCAAGAATCCTCGAGTGCTCTCCAACTTCTGAGTGAGTCGATCCATCTCCAAATCTTGCTCCCTCAGAGCCTCATGATACATCTCACCAACCCTCAATAGATAATCTCTATCAGTCAACAACTGCTGGTAGTCGGTCCTCATCACAGATACTCTCACCTTGAGAGTATGAAAATCATCCATGGAAATTCCCTCATTTGAACTACCATGTGCCACTGACACTCTCCAACAATAATCTGCCATCAATGCATGCATGTCATCACTGTGCCCAGTGGCTGCTATGACCATAGCCTCACCAACTCTCAACTGTGCTTCTAAGTGGTGTGGCTCTTGATCACAGTCATGGTGAGGTACCCCCTCATGTCTCTCACTGCTAGTGTCATCACTAAAATCCTCAACAACACTCTCTGTAGAATATAAAGTGATGAACTGCCTGCTGTCTACTGTGCCACTGGGTCTGCCCATACATAACAACACATTATTCTCAACTGCTAGCTCCCTCTGAATCATACTGTATCCGATGTGAGTAGCCATAACCTCCTGTGCACTCAACTTTCTACTATCATCTACGCCTGGATTCCATATAGCTGTGTATAGACACATGCTATGGTTATCCTAAATACTAAAGAGTGCATCCTCACCCATGTAGGCTGATCCTGGAAATAAGTGCTCCATAAACCTGTCAGTCTCCACAATCTGCTCAGCTAATGGAGTCTCCAAAAGATGTGACTCAATCTCCTCATGCTAATCTGTAAGTGTAGGATCAACTACCTACACGTCCTATGTCTCCTCCTAGATCTGTGGATCCACGCGTCCATGGTGTGAGTCCATCACACACGACTCCTCCATCATATCTGATATGCCACTGGTATCCTTCTGTGACATGGCTATCATCTATGTCTAAAAAGACAACAGATGTGTCACGACCACCATAGTAGGTTGGTCATTTGTCAGTGCTAACACATGTGAGTCCTCACTAGTGTCACCACTCTCTTGGGGTGTAAGGTCATCAACACCATGTGATATGTCTGCTGAAGTATTGGTGCTATCATCCTGTCCACCCGATTGTCTATCCACTATACAAGGGTCATCCTCCTCCTCAAGCATGCTTGTAACATCATCCTCTATATAAGAGTCACTATCACTAGCCTCTGTGCAAGAGTCACTATCGTCATCAGACTGTCCCAAATCATCATCTATCACTCCCTCTTCACTCATCTCATCATCACTGTCATAGTGTGCCTCAATAGTATGCTTCTGGTCCTTACCCCTACACCTATGATCTGGGTCACATGGCCCCTTGCAACTATGGCAAGGTTGTGTGCTCCTAATGGGCGTGGGGCTCCTCTGTTATTCCATCCATCTTCTTCTTCTTTCTTTTTACCTGCTAGGATGATCCCGTGTAAAATATCCTCTTTGCTCCAACTGGGCTTTCTAAAAGCTACATACTAAGGAAAGGTTATGAGAGCCCTACTTTCCTCGCTAAGGTTGGAATATGTTATCTCCAAGCATGTCATCTCAAAGGCTATCTTATCCATTTCTTTCCAACTATCCATTTATCCCTATGAAATACCCCTTAGGTTGGCAGGATTTAAGCTCTGATACCACTGTAATGATCCCAAGCCAAGATGCAAGGAACATCACGATTTTGGGTGTGTTTTAAATCTTTTTCTGGTTATGGTATTTCGTCAAACACTTCGTTGGCCTACTTGTTTAGATATGTTTACCTATTGAATGGCCTCTTGATTTTGGCCTTAGGGTTTACTGATGTGTTTATATGAGTGTTTGCAACAATAAACAAGAATATACGATCATGGACATACCTCAACTATATGCAATATGATAGACAAGCCAAAACATCTCAAATCTTCTTTTATTCATGAAATAGAGAAACATGCTACAATGAAGATGCCGATCTGGAATGCTCAACAGATGGATAAGAAGATAGACAATAGAGTTTCTACAAAATGCTCCAATAGAAGACTACAATAAGCCTCCAAAGGATGGATACACAATGAATACTGAATGCAAGTAGATCTGTGTCGTAAGAATGCTAAAACCCCCAAGCTGGAAGGTGCCACACCCTGCTGGATAGCTGAAGCTCCTCTACAATTCAGCCCTGCTGCCAAATGTGTCCAATCACCTCAAGAAAGATGCTAAATAGTAGATCGGGTGATGGACAGAACAACCCAAGTGCCCGAATCTCCAAGATCTCCCTCACACCATATGGATCTGAACCTCCTCCAAGATATGGTGCACCCCCCTGGATGCTTGAAACCCTAGATAAATTGGACTCACTCCTGGATGCCTCCAAATGCTCCAAAAAAACACTAGAATGATATATCAGGACTTGGTTACCTCCCTGGTGAAGTCCCAAGAAAAATGGTGAAGATCTGAGCTAGCAAATGACTGAAACCAATTTATGAAGTTTGCTCCTCTCCTCCAATTCGTCCCATGCATATAATAAATCAAATGGCACCTAAAACTCCTCATGAATGGACTAGATCTGATTTCCAATGCCCTGCAATGAAAACCCAGGTGATATAATCTCCAAAATCTCTGCCAATCATTTGCAATGAATCTCTCTCCAAGTATGGTGCGCCCCCTTTGCTGGAAACCCCCAATGGTGCGCCCTCCTTCTCTTCCTATGCCTGTGGCTGGTGTAGAACGCTCCTGCACTGATGTAGAACTGACTGGAATGGTGTGGGAGCATATTGCATCTCTGAGACCAAGCTTGGGACAATCTAGGTGGAATCTTTCACCACCGAATCATCCTCTAGGGTTTGTTAAGTCAAAACCCTCAAAACCCCCAATGCTGGGCTCACTAGCTAAAAGCCAGATATCAAATATGATCATACATGAATGCATGAGTAGAGGCCCTTGCCTTTCCTTTATACTTTTTGGCTCAACTTGTCCCTCCAAAGTGACTTTCATTTTATTAATAATTAATTAATTAATTAATCTTTTTACCTCTGAAAAGCACCTTATCTCTCCTTGTGGCTTCCCTGGCCACTGAAAGTCACTTCTAGCCATCCCATCCTGTAGTGTTTCTCCTCCCGATTCTAATGAGCTATTAAACTGAGAGGTTCCTCCAAGTAATGTGCCCAAAATGACCTCTTAAGTGAATTTAATTGACTTATAGCTCAAAATAGTCAAAATCATGGAAATCATCGGAATGCAACAGAACCAAAGCCAACTTGTGTGGAATGGCTCATAATGATGAGATATGATGATAAATGCAAGTTGGACCTCACAATGCCTCTCAATAACCCCTATACTCTCTATAACACCCATCTGGCTACTCTGGTAATCATAAACCTCTGCACCGTGATGATGTCCCAAAGTGGGGATATTACATTAACACTCTATATTGTAAAATGTATATATTTTTGTGGTTTGTTTTAAAAATGTAATATTGATTGATTAAGATTTCTCTTTAAAAATCGAAATGTAAAATGATTAGTTAAAAATTATTTTTAATTATTTTTGAAGTTTTTTGTTGGCAAACACTAAACACCCAATGCATAAATATTAACATGCATAACTTACATAACCAATTAGATGAGGCCCATTTCATGTGGGGGGTAATAATTTCCCTTGGGGGTGGTCCCCAACCATCATTGGTTGTCTTTTCATCTAGGATTGTAGGCCTCTAGCTTTCATTACCCTACTCAAGATTCTCTAGAGGATTTTTTTTGTAAATATTGACAAAGACAAGTCATGGAAAGTTATCATTTTGGTTTTGTAATAGAGGGGGTTAGTTGTGGAGACATTCTCTCCTCTCATAGGGAACTTGACAAATTTGAGTCATTACCTTCCTTCAACCTCAAGGATTTCCTAGAACAAAACAAATGACTTAGAGATTCATCAAGTCGCTCTTTGAAAATAAAGCAGGTATCACCCCCCCACCCAATCCTCTATACGCTGGCACAAGTGAACCACATTCAACTTATCCTTTTGATTATACATGCCACAAATTAGAGTATTGTCTTAACAAAAAAAATTGTTAATATATTGTGCCTTATTAAACTTGCCATCATTTCATTTCTTACAAATGAGGCACTTCAATTCTTATTCATTGACATGTTGTGAAAACACAATGACCTAGGGAATCTTGTTTCCTAAGCATAATGGTTTCACTTGTTGACCAATATCCTACCACATTCATTGATAAATGGGGTTTTAAAATTGTGAAAAATCAAGTCAAGATATTGTTTCATATTGGGGGGTAATTGAAGTAGATTTATAGGTACTTGAATGGGGGGAAAGGCGTGTGGTGCATAGGGCAGGGAGATTTCATAGGTATTGCATAGGTGTTATAGGTATTAGGAAATTCTCTGTTGGGTGAGAAATCAATGAACAATCAACGATGGTGAAACTCTATTTTGAAAGTAGAAATTGATAGTGAGGTCATACCTTCACCCGTTGCTGAGATCATCCAAATCCTTTGTATGGAAAATGATATTGATAACTAGAGCCCCTATGTTTCATATCTCTATATGTATCAATTTCCCTAACCCCGCCTTTAATTTGTATTTATCTATGTAAGGTTTTATATCTAGTTTTGTATAGTTTAGTTTGTTGTAGGTTAGCTATATGAATTCATAAAATCCCATATCTTGATCCCATATTTAAGGGCAGAGGTGTTTGCTAGTTCAAGGGCTCCCTTGCAAACCCTAATTTTTCACTATTTGGGGCTCTTTTTGAATGGGTGATTTCAGTTGGGAGAATGAGGGTTTTTAGGTTTTTACAATGACAAGGAAGCCAATATCACTACACAACACACATTATCCCTCCCTACATGCTTATGGAGATGTGTACACTTTCCTTTTTTCATTACATAGGGAGAAGATTATGATTAGCTCAATGTTATTGAGCTCAACCAACCCGTTAGGTTTTCTATTTGGAAAGATGGGTTTGAGCCCTCACATAAAATAATCTTCTTAATCATAACTTGTGAAAAGACATAATACAATGATAGAGTACAAGGAAGAAGGGACTCACTTCTACTTAAAGGATAGTAGTAATTCCCCCAGGACATATTGAGTGTTAGTATCACAATCTCTGTCATCTCACCTAATGAGAGTATCTTTTGGTCTAAACAATTAGAAAACATGAATGGGTTATGGGGTAGATCGCTTGCTTAAATATTACTGCAAAGACAAGCTTGATATATAGATATATATTTTTCTTAATATGTCCATGAGATCAAATATCTAAGGCACAAAGGCTTATGACTCGAGGAAACTCATCTTTCTAGGTCTACAAATAGATATCTAGATACACAAACCCATTCCTCAGTGAATGCATGAACACGCATTACACTAAAGAGAGGGGAGAAAGTAGTATAACACTAATCCATTTAACTCAAGGTTATCTTATTATAGTGGCATATCCCCGTGTTGAGATGTCAATGCACTTGTTTACTTTTTTTTGTGTGTGTGTGATTATGAGCTTATAAGAGTTTTGTCATGTATATGTACTAAGGGTAAAAATAAAAAGGGGTATTAAAATTTCCACAAAAAAATGGATACCTAGATATCTAGTAAAAATATGGGGTTTCTAAATTGGATAGATGTATTGGGAGGGGGGTTCACCAAAATAATTGTTTTGGTGGGCGGGGGGGGGGTATTTTTCAATATATCGTGAAATTAGGGGTATTCTTAAATATCCCATGAATGAAAGTGATATCTCATATGTTCATTTATTGAATCCCCAGTGCTCCTAAGAAAGTAAATTTATAGGATATGGAAACATGGAGTAGTTGGCCATGTAATTTAATAATACGACCCTAAGTGGACTTAGCATATACCTAGTACCAGAAAAGGTGTTTCGGATTTTTGGGTCTACAATAAAGTGGCGACGCTAAAGGATGCCAAGGTGAATCAACTTATTCCTAAGTGTTAAACCCCCAAGAATGAGGGACAACACAATAAATGTCTTTTTGGGCTCAACCAAAGGTTTCTAAACACTACAACCAATCAACCCTGGTCATTTTCTTAGATTTGAGCCACCAAAGTTTATTCAACTGACCATCCAAGATAAGATTATGATAGAACCATCTATAACCATCAATGGATTTGTACTTCTTAAAGTCCTTAGCCTTGTTTCATTTTCAACCCTTCCATGAGGGTTTATAATATTGAAAGCCTATCTTTATGAGAAGAGAGAATACTAATTTATTTGATTCAATCAAATGCCAACATTTCTAGAATATTGGCTAGCTGAAATTTGAATTTCAACTCCATGAAAGGTAGTAAATGTCAACTCTAGGCATCAAATATGTGTTTGATAATGTTGATTTCTCTTCTAAAATATCTTAAGGCTAAGAACCATGTTGAGTTGTTCAAAAGTTTTCATTCATGCAATGGAATAAGTTACCACCATAAGGTATGTCCATTCAAGGATAGACTGGACATAAGATCTTGGTCTTACCAACTAAGATGGGATTTAATCACCTTGTAGCCTTCAAAGTACTCTATAAGAAACAAAATTTCAAATTTCACCTTCACATTGTCTAACACTAACAATGAGTTTGCAAAGTGAGACTTTTCCAATAATTCTTTCCTAGGGGGATCCTAAGTGAATGTAATTCCTCAAAATAACTTCGTCAACCTTTAGTATGTCCTAAAGTTTATCAACATTAGTTTTTGTTTTCTCATCAAAGATGATGGACTACAACCATTGGTTGGCATGCTCTAGTTCCTTTTTCACAACCTTGTGTCATTTCCATTGGATTTAGGAAATTTACTTTCATTACCCCATTAGAAAGATGCGACTTGTGCAATGACATCCTCCCACCAAAAAATCCAACCATATTCACCCTTGGGTTTGGGTAAGAGATCCAAAACCCTTTTAATGCAACTAAGATAACTTTGTTATTTAATTGATGCACATTTAAAACCACTAGGGGATTCACTGGTCGGTCTAGAAGGTGCATTGATATTCTCCCTCTTAGGGCTCAATTCCAAAAAGAGGGTGTTTTGTTTGTCCCATTAAAAGATAAGGTTTTCATAGTTGTTAAGTCAGGTTCGGTGTGGCATTAGCCATACAA
Source organism: Picea engelmannii (assembly GCA_009831015.1). Classification (NCBI taxonomy): domain Eukaryota; kingdom Viridiplantae; phylum Streptophyta; class Pinopsida; order Pinales; family Pinaceae; genus Picea; species Picea engelmannii. The sequence continues at coordinate 344,342 of ML784294.1, read as the reverse complement.
TATGTATGACATCCTATCTCTTGAGAGGTGGTGGACACTCGATAACTAAGTTTAGGGAAGCATCTCAAAATACTTTATAAATGTGATACATTTTAAGAGAAAAAAAAAGTCTTTTATATTTTCATATTATGATCTCCCTATGACAAAGATAATTGAATCACTTGGTGGTTTGAAACAGTGGACTCTCCTAGGAGTTGGACATGCTTTTCATTATCACTATCGAAGTAGAAGGTATTCTTATCCAAGGGGTGGATTTAGTCTCTTAAGAACCCTTTCATTACCTTTTTAAAGTTGGACAATGTAAACTATTAATTAGAATATTTCTTACTATTTTTATTATGATGACTCAGTTCCCAATGAGAACTTTATCACTACAAGGCATTTAGATGGCACACCTTCTTTGTTCTCATGAGTTCCCACCATATTAAAATTCATATACACAAACTAATGGGATTTTGATTGTTCTTTGACCATTTAATTCCAAAAATGTCCTTCTTTGTAGTAGTATTATTGGATGCATGAATGCTAAACACATGTTAGACAAACCAAGAGGAAACAAAGAACTTGTCCACCAAATATGAGTTACAAGTTGTAGAAGGGAAACTAGTAGTAAAAAAAAATGGCTTACACTCTAACCAACAAGAATTAGGGCATAGTAAACCCCACAAAAATAAAACAAAATCAAGATTTTAATAGTTTGGTCCACTTATCAACTTACTTCATAACTATGAAGAGTTGGAGAAAACAACTGAAAATTTAGCCATAGTTTCATTTCTCATGCAACTAAATAGATTTTAATTGATGCCTCAAAATCGTTTTTAGGGTATTCACTATTTTATAAAGAAACACAAGTACTAATTTCACATTAATAGCATGCCTACAAATAGTAATTTCACCCTTTTGGATCGACATAATAAAATCGATGTTAGAAAAAACAATTATGCTACAACATCCTTTATTTACTTCCACATCAACACTGTAAGATCTATGGGAATGAGAATTACAAAAATTGTGTCTTTGATACTAGCTTTTCATCTTTTAGAAAATATCTTATGTTGAAGTCTGGTATTAACTAGAATTTTAGTGTCTCTAATCTAGTTGCTATTTCTAGATTGTTCATATAAATCCCTATTTCATAATTTGATTATCAATGAAGTGGTTTAATCGTTGCTATAGTTGAACCTTCCAAAAATAATGCACTACTCTTGACAAACTTATTGGAATATATTAGAAAGTTGACATCTCTCATTGTGAGGTTTGTTGTGAACAATAGATTCCTTTGCTATGAGAACAATTAAGAAAACATTTTCACTGTGAAATCAAATCCAGTTAAAGAAAATTTTTGTATTAGAAATGAATTGCGATACCTATGTTTGATGGCATGCAATGTTTCGATGAGTTGAAGGTATATTTTGTTGTTGCTTCTATAGTTGAACTATCAACCAACAATGAGCTATCGTCAACAATATTATTAGAAAATAGCCGAAGTTGGAAACTTTGAACACCATCAGATGTGGATTTTTCAATAGTAATAATAATGAATAAAAGAGTTAGACTATTATACCAGGGCCAATAATAGACCGTATTTTATGTAAATCATAATATAATATCAAATTGAAATACCTATAATGTATTGAATAGATTGTTGCACTATATTAGATATATTCTCCACATTTCTTTGTTTTCCATAAGAAATGTCCATTTGCTCATCTATGATTTTTTCTTTGTGTGAACATATCCAACGCTCTGAAATTGTGTTTTATCTTTCCTTGAATGCAACTCGTGACCATATTGTATTTTTTTATTGAGCGAGATCAAAAAAATATGTCACCTCTTGGTAATGATCTTAGACGTTCAATTATAATACTGAAAAACATCTTATTGTATTCTAGAAGTACATTGCTAGCAAAGTAATTAAGTACATATACTTTCTCCCAAACTTGTAGTTGTTATGGCTAATAAACCTCTCAATTCTTAATGAGTCGATGAAATAACAAATTTCATTTCATCGGCTTCAAACATGGCACTATTTAGTCTTATAGTTGTTAAATCAACATGATATGATAAATTCTCCACATCATTCATCTTTGTTTCATTAGGAAAATTAATATTTGGAGGAGAATTAAAGCATGGTAAAATCTTTGTTTTCATTTTTGGGCTCAAGACAATTGTTTCATTTAAATTAACTAAACATCTAAGCCTCTCAGTAATAGAACTAGAAACATTTGGTAATAAATCACCACCCAAAACATGTTTACCTATTGACATGTCGACTTATAGGACATGTTTACAAGCATTGGCATTCAATGCCCATTCACAGCTACATAAGGGAAAATATAATAATGTATGTATGACATTATATCAGGTATCACAAGTATTGTTATTTGGATGCAAACCTAGTATTCATTATTATTTTGTCATTCACGTACCTAATCTTCATATGGTATTTGGTTTTCTTTGCACTCACGTGAAATTAGTTGTTCCTGGGATTTCTAGATTGTACAATGCCAACTTTTAAACATTGGATATGAATGTAATAAGGTTCAACTTTTTTGAATAACACGTGAATTAACCAATCAACCTGTCTAAGGCATCCATTATTCCACTAAAAAATGCACCTTTGTTTTAAGTACCTATTCTAAGATTTCATTGCATTATTTTTATTTTGATTGAAATGTAGAAATTTTCTATAAACTTTAGGAAAAATAGGGGTTAGTGAGAAAGTAATAAAATTATAGAGGAATCCCAATAAAGAATATAGTCACTCCATAAAGGTGAAAAACCACACTTACAAACTTTGTTGTTAGCTATCCATGTGGTCATGAAATAATTAAAATTTTTCATTGTTCATGGAATTCATCAAAGATCTGTGGAAATTGATTTTTGTATGAGATTATCATCTTGACATGAGTGCAGTATTTCTCCTACAACATGCAAAATTATGACTTATTTTCCCTTCCTTTGACTTTGTTTTCAACATTCTTCAACCATGTATGATGAATATGACATATATATATAATAATATTACTATAATAATATTGATGAATTGGTTAAACTCCTAAAATGACATTACATTAAAAGATAGTTAAAAAATATTAAAAACTTTAAAAATGTCACCTTGATGCCTCAATCTTAGTTGCATCATTGTCTATGATAAAAGCATGAACATATTAATCTGGAAATTCTTTCATTCCAATGCTAAATAATGTTGATAACAATTTTTGTATATTAGTTGTTGTATTACATGATAAAATCACTTAATCCACTGGGACACCATTATGGTGTTTTTCGTAAACCAACAATATATAAATTTGATACAATATTTAAAGAAACAAATAATTATATTAAAGTCCACATATAATAAATTATTTCAATAATTATAAAGAAATTAGATTCATGAGAAATATGTATGCACCCCATATTTGTTTGTGTTAAATGTAGAGTCCATTGATATAATATTATTGTGTGAAAGTTTCACCATCATTGAATACATCCAACTTGTTTGTATACCAATAATAAATGGAATGTCTTATGCAACATTTTGTTTTTGGCAAAAAAAAATATTATGTAGGAATTGATTGTACCAACATTCCACGCTAGTTGGATCATGTTGGTATTCACATATTCTCATCTTCTTAAATCATTGTACATGTTCAAAATATCATGTCTCATCATTAGGACTTATCGACTTATCCTTGCGAATAAATCATTGGATTTGTACTCCACATAAAACATGAATTTGTCCTGCATCATTGTAACATTAAAACCATCTTCAATCATTTCTTTCACGCTGTCTTGTATATCGTCTATTAAATGTGGTACATAATTGAAATTTAGAGCCCTATACACAACACCATATTTAGCAATATTCCTATAAATGGTATATGTTATAACAACAACATTTAGTCTAAGGAAAAGTCAACGCACGATGAAGAGGCATTGACAACCCGCTTTAATGCTTTGATGTAGAATGTGTTTATTCTTTGTTGCTTCAAGTGCATTCATTGTGATCATATTACCTTGGAATTTATGAGTGGACTTAGAACCATGTTCACAACAATACCTAATACACATAATTAAAATAAATTAGACAAGATACATATGCATGCTTTTCTTATTGAACTTGAAGGCATGTTTTACAATAAACTAGACAAAACATCTAAGCACACTCCACATAATAAATTATGAATAATTATAAAGACTCGCATAGCATACTCAAAATATGTGTCAAAACAAGTATGTTTGATCTCCTCTAGTTATCTAGCTCATCAAGTATGAACAACAAGTTGAGTTGGAGAAGTTTCAATCACTTTCTCCCTACTTATAAAATCCTCACACTACAATGAAAGCACATTCCATAAGAGGTTTTTGGGGAACCTCCCCCCAAAAAATATCCCTTGTCTATTTATAGTGGATGTTTCTAGTAGAGGTGGGTGATTGGAGGTTTTAGATGAGGTTTTTATTCGATGCACTTTATTTGGATGAATGCACAAGTGCGTAAATTAATAAGATACACCAAATATCATTATACATATCATGTGAAAAAAAACTCAATTTATTTTAATTTTCAACAATATATATTTGATTTCTTTTAAACATATTAATGCACCAGTGCATTACAATGAACATCACACCAAATTAATTACGTATTTTCCATACAATATTGGGTTTTATTTTAAAAATTACAAAAACTTACTAGTTCATACCAATTTACAATGCATGGTGTGTTACTTCTATACAATGCACTGAAATAAGTTAAGACATTTAATTATAAAATATAGGTTGTTATTTCAAAAGAACTAAAAAAACTTAATGGTGTGTTTTTATGTCATGACATGCACCAATGTGCCTACATATATAACACGTTATTGAAATTTAATTGGATGAACACACTAGTGTGCTACAATATATGATGCATCAGTGCTTAAAACAAAAAGATGCGTCAAATATCATTATACATATTCCACAAAAAAACTCGATTTATTTTAGTTCTAAACATTCTCTATTCAATGCATTTTAAATATATTATGCACTAGTTCATTATAATTCACAACACACTAAATTGGTTATATATTTTCCATACAATATTCCATTCCTTCCTTTGAATCTGACGCACATGAGATAATGCTTCTCAAAATTAAGGAACCATCTGCAGTCGGATTAACATAGTCAACCATTCGTGCCATCATATTATATAGATTATCAATGTCGTTCCCTTTGGCTGGTTCGATATACCTCTTTCCTTCTGTCGGATCCAATGGTGCGATAACCTTCAAGTCCCGTACTTCAAAGATCATTTCCCTTTTCTTCAAATTAATAATTGTCTTATTTTCAAAGTCTCTTCGTGCCCTACTGACTTGCAAAAGTTACAAAATAAATTTCTTGGTGCACTCTGGTATTTCTCCAGCAATGGACAATCATGCGAAAGATGTTCCCATTTCTTGCATATTTCACAGTACCCTCCTTCTGGTAATGGGTTCAATGCTCCAGTCACCAAATACTTCACAAAGGCTGGGAATTCATCCTTATGCTGGCCTTCAGTCCTTTACTTGACACACAATTTTTTTTTCCCACTTCTCCTTTCCTTTGTTTAGTTCTGCCAATTGAATTGTCAAGGCGACTAACTCTGTATGGACTTGAGCCATCCCCCCACCATATCCTACCAGATATGATTGCAGTTTCATTGAAATATCCAAAGCTTCTAGTTGTGACACAACCTTCTGTTGTATCAATGGGCAACAAATGTGTGACAATAGTCCTGTAATAAACTATTCTCTATGTTGTTGATCAGGAATTTGAAATGTCAATCTACCCATCAAATCCTTAAATCTTTGATCATAGTCACAAACTGACTCATTCTGTACTTGTTTGATTTCCTTCAACTTTACGATGTACTGTGACTCAAACTTCAACTTCTTAAACTCTTTCAATAATGTTTGTCTAATTTCTTCCAGTGTCCTCGCTTGACCTGCTAGTGTAGTACTTTGTAGTTTCATGTAACATACTAATGCACGGCCTCTAAACGTTTGTGCCAATTGTGCAATCTTTGTTGCCTCATCCTAAACATTCTTCATAGCCCAAATTGTCTCACATACAAACATATGTTGTTTTGGGTCCTCTGACCCAACTCCCTTGAACTTAAGCATTCTCATTGTATTGTATACCCCTGTTATGGTATTTTTTGTAATACCTCCCCTCAGTGTTGTTGGATGATTTTAATTCAAAGTGCTACTTCCACTGCTCTCAATACCACTATTATGACTTCCTCCACTAACTATAAGTTCTTTTGAAAATTCTTCAAATGTTATCTCAGATCCAAGTGACGCACACGGGGTCATGGAATCGACACATGATCCAACTTGAGTAGGGCTTAACTACTCTTCTATTATTGATCCAGGAGGATATTGGTGGCTATCCACCTATTCCAACTATTTCAAAACAATTTTCTGACAATTTATTATTTTTAACAGTTTTTCAATTCCCAAACTTACAGGGCCTTTTTGAGGGCCTAAATGATTTTTTTTTCATGATTGGGCACCTCAATGACAACCAAAGGTCTCATTGAGTCCCCAAAATGAATGTCCTCATTGATACCTTTCCAACGCGCTATTGTGCACCCTAAACGAAGATCGTATGAAAAAGTTACGACCCCAAGAAGTTGATGTACTAACTTACCCCAACGAGGGCCCACATGACTTTTGGCGCTTCATCTCCAAGGGTTAGGTTTTTTGATGTCTAGGGTTTTGGAATTCATGTTTATTGTAAAAATTCCTTCAGATCCTCATTGTACTCATATTCTTGCGGAGGAGCGTAGCCATCACATCGCTTCTCAAAGATAAGCTTCCACCATTCTAGCAAGCTTGTTTTAGTCTGCATTTTACAGTTTCAACATATTTTTTATTTAATAGAGGTCCATTTTTACTGTATCACTATTGTTATTCACTATGTCTCTGTGTTAATATTATAAATTTGTGTTGTCATTTCATTTTACTCATAAATTTGGATTAGTGGTATCATAGTGGTCTACTACTTGTCATTTTTTTTAGTGCATGTCCCCGATGAGGTCAGGGTATAGAGAGTTGGGTCTCGAGCTTGTTTCTCCTCAGGAAAACTACTCTTGCACACCCAAGAAACCTTCCATGGTGGGAGAAAATAAATATGACATGACAAGATATCCTTTCAAAATGTTTCTTGAGGAATCCCTCGAGCGACAAAGGAACAAGATGATGGACAAATTTGCACAAATCCTTCAACAATTGTCAAAAATCAACACATCTACATCGAGCGGAGGCACCACCCCCTTCAATGTAAAAATCAACTTTGATATTCCTATATTTGAAGGTCAAATAGATGCAGATGCTATAGAAAAATGGTTGAATATGCTAGAAGGGTATTTTTCTGTCAATAACTTTTAGAATAGAGAAAAGATTACTTTTGCTCTCCTCAAATCCATTCCCCATGTCAATGATTGGTGGAAGAATTTCCGTGAGAAAAAGGAAACAGAGAAACCCTCATTATTTATAGTTACACTTACCTAGGAATCCTTCATGGATTCTATTAAGGAACAATACTACTGTGTTGGAAGTTATGACGACCTGTATACAAAATGGACCACATTGTGGCAGGAAAGGGACCAAGCAGTGTCAGAGTTCACAAATATCTTCCATACCTTGCGCATCAATCTTGGTATCAAATATTATGAGCAACATATGGTACTCAAGTATCACGATGTTCTTCATAGATACATCCAGACAAAAATGAATTTTTTGGACATCTCGTCCTTAGGCACGACCTATCGATATGCCATCAAAATCGAGAAAAAGATTAAACAAAATACGTGATAGTTTGGGTCTGGGAACCCTTCACAGCAAAAGCAAGGCAAGGGTAGCCTCAACCTGCAAAACAAAGGACAAAGAAAATATGGAAAGCCTTAGGAAATCCATTCTAATCCAAAATAAAATAAGGACATCAAAAAGAAGAAGAAAGATACCGAGAAGTGGTGTGACTTCCATAAGAGCCCCTGACATAACACTGTTGATTGCCGCTCAAAGTAGTAATTGGTAGCAGAGTTGAAAGCCTCTAAATTAGATGAAGCTTCTGACTCTAAGTTAGAACCAGAAAAGGGGAGATAGATCATTGACGTGGAACCTAGTGCCACCATTGATAACACCAAGATCCAACTCGGTGAACCTGATGAGCCAGAGGAAGGCGAGCACCTCTTTCATTCATAGATGTGGGTGAAAGGTACTTTGTTGCAATTCATCATTGATAGAAGTATCCAGAAGAACCTCATCTCAGTGGATTTCATCAAGCGGTTTCCCCTGTCGATAGTGCCGCACCCACAACCCTACACCATCGGATGGCTCCGCTAAGGGAGTGATCTTCACATCAACCAACAATGCCACATGTCGTACAACATCAAGCCATTCAAAGATGAGGTATTATGTGATGTTTCTCCCCTTGAAGTTTTTGATGTTCTTTTGGGCCAACCTTATTTATGGAAATGTCATGTTATATATGAGTCTAGGCCCCATAATGTTATTATTACTTTGAACAAGAAATTGTATAGGATACCTGAGGTAGTCCCACCTAGTTTCATTTCATTGATCTCTACCAAGAAATGAAGAAAGGTCATATCTCAGACTGGGAAGTTTGTATTCTTCATGATTCGCTCTCAGAGTGAGAGAAATATTGCAGCCACATCCATGTCCTATGTGTCCAACCTCTCCACGCAGTAGAGGCATCTTCTCCTCACCTACTGTGGTACGTTTGAACTATCAGATCAAGCATTCCATCGATATGACCCCTAGTGCACCACTACCCAATGGACCAGTCTATTGTTGCTCTATGTTAGAAAATGAGGATATCAAGTGTTAGATCCAAGAAGTGCTCCATAAGGGGCACATTTGACCCAAATAATCTCCTTGTGGAAGCCCAATCATGATGGTGTAGAAGAAAGACAAGACCTGGTGACTCTGCATTGATTACTGGGCCCTAAATAAAATTAGAGTCAGGAACCGGTACCCAATTCCCCAAATAAACGATCTCCTTGATCAGCTCAAGGGAGCCAAACACTTCAGTAAGATTGAAGTCTGGCTACCATCGTGTCCCAATAGTGAAGACAAATGTATAGAATACTGCCTTCAAGTCAAAAGAAGGTCTTTTTGAATGGTTTGTCATGCCCTTTGGTTTGAAAAATTCCCCAACAACTTTCATGATGGTGATGGACGATATATTGCGGCCTTTCACAAATTATTTTGTAGTGGTGTATCTAGATGACATCCCTATCTACAATAAGACTTGGGCATAACACTTGCATCACGTTCAACAGGTTCTACACACTCTGCGACAACACAAGCTATATGCCAACTTGGAAAAATGTTGCTTCAGCATGGACATAGTCCACTACCTAGGCTACATTGTTGATGCACATGGTGTGCATGTGGATCCAACCAAGCGAAGATGATTTTAAGGATGGAAATTTATAATGTAGAAACATGGGCTAATCTTATTAGTACTTAATATGCAAAATGTAAAATGTTTGGCGATAGTTTTGTAAAAATATTCAAATTTCTAATGATTTTATATAGTTTCTAATGATTTTATATAGTTTTTATTCTATGGAATTTGGGTGAATCATTTTTAGAAAAAATGAAAATTGAAGAATCATTTTTTGGGAAAAACCATAGAAAATTAGCTCATTTGTGAAATTTAGCCCCTAAAATCATCTATGCAGACAAGATCCAAGTCATCCGTGACTATCCATCCCCAACCATTCTCACTGATCTTCGAAGCTTCTTAGGCCTTGCCAATTTTTATCGCAGGTTTGTGTTGGGATTCTCCCATATTGCATGGGCCCTCAACCAAGTAACCAAAGGTGGTGGTAAGGAAAAATTTGTGTGGGCCCTGTCCCAATAGAAATAATTCGTTGATCTGAAGCAACGCTTGTTCTCAACCCCAGTGCTTTCATTACCTGACCTGCAACAAGGCTTTGAAATCAAGAAAGATGCTAATTTAGACTATGTTGTGGGCGCGGTCCTCACTCGACACAACCACCCTGTGGCCTATCATAGTGAGACATTATCATATGTCGTCTGTTATAAGTACCCTAGTTACAACAAATAAATGTACTCCATTGTGAAAGCTTGTTGCTAGTGGAAGCATTACATTATCGGGAAGGAGACAACCATCCACACTGATCATAAGCCAATGCAGTTCATGTAGACACAGGGAAAATTGCAAAATGATCACCATCAGAAGTGGTCCACATACTTGCTGCAGTTCCACCTCAACATTAAGTATAAAAAAATAAGTACCAACCGAGTCGTTGATTGCCTCAGCTGACCTCCAGTCACGACACTCACCATGGTGCTAGACTCTTGTGGGAATGAGACCTATGGATGGCCCCACCTCTATAAGACATATCTTGACTTCGCCAACACCTGCTAGATGTTGGGTGCAAACACAACTGTCACTAATTTTGATATTCAAGATGGGATATTGCGCCATCTAGGCCATCTCTACATTCCATCAAGTGAGCGAGTGAAGATGATTTGGGAATACCACTACAGTCAGGTGGTAGGACACTTCAGTGTGTAAAATATAGTGGCAGTGATGCATCGACACTTTTACTGGCTGAAACTTCAACAGGATGTCAGCAAGTATATTCAGTCCTACACTTCCTGCGCTATTTCCAAACCAACCACTAAGAAAAAATGCATGTACACCCCTCTGCCTACCCCTGACAGGCCCTGGGAATCCATCTAAATTGACTACATGTCGTGCCTTCCATCCACCAAGTGGGAAAATCACTGTGTTTTTGTGGTTGTTGATCGCTTTTCCAAGATGGTGATTCTAGACGCTTGCAATAAGAGCATCATAGCAGAGGTCACTTCCAAGCTCTTCTTTGAACGAGTGTGGGTACATTTTGGTATACCACAAACCATTATCTCAGATCGGGACAGCCGGGTTTTTAGCACATTCTGGTCGAGCCTTTGGTCACTGCTGGACACCAAGATCACCAAATCCACTGCCTTCTATCCCCAAACAGATGGTCAAACTGAGGTCGTCAATCATATGATCATGCATATCCTGTGCATGTACAATTCCAAGAACCCTCACACATGGGATGAGAGTCTTCCCTATGTTCATCACAGCTACAACAAAGCCATACATATCTCAACCGGCCACAACCCCTTTCAGGTGGGGTTGGGATTTCAACCATTGGGTCCCATGGATGTTGCAATTTTCCTTTGTATCCATCTAGGCAGACTCTTCCCATGCTTCGAATGAAGATGAATAAGCCACCCAATACAAAAGTCCAATGCCAAGTACAAGCAGGGCCATGATCAACACCGGGTGCCACACAAGTTTTAGGTGGGAGACAAAGTTTGGTTGCACTTGTAGAAAGAATTACTTACAGGGCCTCATCAGAAGATTCTTCCACTCCGTTATGGACCTTTCACCATCACCAAGGATGTGGGTGACAATGATTTTGAGCTCAACATTCCCCCCTTCCTTGGCTTACACCTAGTGTTCAATGTGGACCTCCTTCGACCATATTTTTCACCATTATTGGACACATCAGAGATAGAAGAACAATTGAAACCAACAGAGCTCAACCCTGACTGCATGGAATAGAAATCCACTGATCATATTGTGGACATACAAGTCAAGAGTACTCGCTAGCAGAGGATCCAACTTTATCGGGTTGTCAAAGCAGGGAAGCTCCTGCACCAAGGCAACTGGCTCACCCGGGGCCAAATTCAACAGAAATTTTCTCATCTAATGGGGGAACTCAATGAAATGGAGACAATTTATTATTAAGAAGGGAGGATTGATCCAGGAGGATATCAGTGGCCACCCACCTATTCCAACTGGCTCAAAATAATTTTCTGGAAAATTACTATTTTTAGCATTTTTTCGGTTCCCAAACTTCTCGGGGATTTGGATACCACTATTCTGACTTCCTCCACTAACTATAAGTTATTTTGAAAAATATTCAAATGTTATCTCGGATCTAGGTGATGCACACGGGGTCATGGAATCGACACAGGATTCAACCAGAGTAGGACTTAACGACTCTTCTATTATTGTACTAAACTGAGAATCCTCTTCCTCTCATTATGTGTGAAGTATTTCTACGATCTGGATTAGTGCGCATGGTTCTCTCTTCTCATACTCACTGTATGAATATCCTTTCTCAACCCCAATATTCAACCTCTTGTACCGTCTTCCACTACGCAGTACTCCAATTTTGTCTTCCTCTTCTGATACACCTTCTTCATTTCTCTGCATCCTCAGTCCCTCCCTTCCTTCTTAATTTCTTTCTTTATTCTTTCCTACCTTCATACCATCCCCTCATCATCTCTAGTTCCCTTATGTGTGCAAAGCCCCTTAGCAGTCAAATTCCATCGTCATCACACATTTGTCGCACAACAACATCTTTATCCAAGTACACAATGCTTTCATAAACCCTCTACTCAGACCCTTAAAGAAATATCTCTCTGCGACACTATATGATTGGGCACAATCTATTGCAAATTTCATAATATAACCCCCCAGTATTCTATTCAACCAGAAACTAAAAGAGAATATTCTCTAGGTGGAATATTCTCTCCTAAAATATAGGAGACTGGATAATGACTAATTATGACTAATAAACAAATAAAAACCTTAGGAAAAAGAAACCCTAGGTGTGTGTAAAGTAACTCCAACACCCCCCCTGAACATCACTATGGTGAAAATAAAGATTGGGTCCTGGAAACGAGGCCATGTTAGGTACCCAAGTACAAAATATACACNGGAAACCCCCCCCCCCCTCAAGGTACAATGTATGTAAAAAGAAGAACTACAATTGCTAGGCAACTGTGTCCTTCACTCAAAGACGACCTCGAAGAGAATGGAATTTATGTTCAATGAAGGTCTTGGTGAAAATGTTGGTCATCTGTTCTGCTGAAGGACATAACTATAAGTCGATGATCCCCTCATGTACTAAGTCCCAGATGTAGTGCATGTGGATCTTGATGTGCTTTGTCCACTACCTCTGAACTGGATCTCTGCAAAACTTCAGAGTGCTCTGCATGTCACACCAGATGACGATCGACTGATGAAACTGAATGCCCAACTCAGTGAGAAAATGTTGTAGCCACATAGCCTGAATGGTTATGTTAACTACCCCTCTGTACTCTACCTCGGCTGAAGATAGAGCAATGGCAACTTTCTTCTTGCTTGACCAATAGATAGGCCCGGAACCAAGACTGAGTGAGTAACCATATGTGGACTTGTGATCAATGCTATCGCCAGCCCAATCAGAATCAGTAAACCCAATGAGATCTAATGTAGAGTCTGCTACATAATGAATCCCAAAGGTGATTGTTCCCTGTACGTATCGAAGGATATGCTTTGCAACTTTCCAATGTAGCTCATGCATCTTCTTCATGAACCTGGAAACTACGCCAACTGCATATGAGAGGTCTGGTCTGGAGTGTGTGAGATACAACAAGCTCCCCACTAGCTATGTATACAGTGTGCTGTCAACCAGTGGAGTCTCCCTGCCATCCTCAAGTTTGACTCCTGATAGGAAAGGAGTCGGAGAAGACTTGCAGTCTGTCATGTGAACTCTCCCAAGGAGATCTCGTGCATACTTGGATTGAGATAGTTTGATGCCTGATGCATCTTGACTAATCTCAAGTCCAAGGAAGAAGTGTAGCGGACCCATGTCCGTCATAAAAAACTTGTCATGAAGAATCCTCTTGACTACAGCTATCGCTGAAGTCGAGCAACTGGTGATCAACAAATCATCGACATACAGAACTAAAAGTAGAAGTGAATCAACTTTCCTGAGCATGTATACATTTGGGTTTGATTTACAACGTACAAAGTTCTGTGACAACAGGTAGGAGTCCATCTTGGAATACCATGCCCTTGGAGCTTGCTTGAGGCCATAAAGTGACTTCTTCAGTCGACAGACCAAAGATGAGTCCTGCATAAATCCTTGGGGCTGCTCCATGTAGATCTCCTTAGAGAGATCACCATGAAAAAATGCATTCTTTACATCCATCTGATGGACTTCCCATCCCTTGGTTGTCGCAGTGGCAAGGGCCAATCGAATGGAATCCATCTTCGCTACTAGAGCGAAGGTCTCATCATAGTCAATAACATGAACCTCCTGAAAGCCTTTGGTGACAAGCCTGGCTTTGTATCTACTGATCTATCCATATGTTGTGCTCTTGGTCTTGTAGACCCATATGCATCTGACAAGTTTCCTCCCAGAAGGAAGGGGAACTAGATCCCAAGTCTGGTTCTCGAGGAGGGAGTTGTACTCCTCCTGCATGGCAGATTCCCAAAAGGGATTTCCAGCAGCCTCACCATAAGACTGTGGATCTGAAGATTGAACCAAGAAAATATGCCTGGAAAGTAATGGTTTAGTGGCAATGAGTGCAATAGGAGGCTCCTCGAAATCAGATCAAGTCCTCCTAGTATTGGTTGGATCACCAATGAGATCCCCTGCATCCTGAAGAGTAGTCTATGCCCACTTGGGCCTCTTCTCTGGCTCTGCAACTACATATGGATTCTCTGACTTTGCATCTGATTGTACTGACTCTGAATCTGAATCATCTGATTCCTATGAATTAGAACTCTCATCTGAATAAGATTCAACATGTGCATGCTCATCATCTCGGACAGGTGGAAGAGTGAAGGTGTCTGCATGCGACTGCTGAGGTACATGCGAGACACTTTCCTTGAATTGGACACTACGCTCAATGATGAGTTGCTCTGAGGAAAGATCAATAAGCCAATATCCCTTCACACCGTCGAGGTATCCAACAAAAATGCACTCAGTGCTCTGTGGATCAAGTGCCTTCCTCTTTTCAGAGGGAATCTGGGCCCATGCACGTGAACCAAAAATGCGAAAGTGGGCCACTTCCAGTTTGAGGCCACTCCAAGCCTTGTAGGGGGTCTTATCCTTGACAGATCTATGAGGAGATATTTTTTGGATGTATGTTGCACAGTTAAGTGCTTCGACCCATAGTCTCTATGGTAGTGACTTTTCATGTAACATGCAAGATGCCATCTCCTTTAGAGATTTGTTTTTCCACTCAGCAACTCCATTTTTCTACGAAGTGTAGGGAACCGTATGTTGCAATTGAATCCCTACCTTATGGAAAAGATTATGAATCTCATGATTCACATACTCTCCCCCGTTATCTGTTCGGAGGACTTTGATCTTCTTTCTGGACTATGTCTCAACCAAAGCTTTGAAATCTTTGAGGTGTTGAAAGACCTCGGATTTTTGCCTAAGAAAGTAGATCCAAGTAAAACGTGAGAAATCATCAACAAAAATGAGAACAAACCTAACTTTTTTGATCGATGGATGCGGAAAAGGACCCATGAGGTCACTGTGGATCAGATCTAAAGGTGTGGAAGCTTGTTGAGACTTTCCTTTGTCGAATTTCTCTTGAGGGTGTTTTCCGAGAACACATCCCCCACATACTCCCTTGGAGAAATGGATGTCTGGTAGACCATCAACTAATATGTGCTTGCTAAGCTATTGCATGTATATAAAATTCAAATGTCAAAACCTTTTGTGCCATATCCTACTACTTTCATCAGCATGAGTAAGCAGTAAAGCAGAATCAGGTTCAATGAATTCATAAAATGTATACAATCTAGACTGATGATTTACCTCACCGATAACAACCTTGGAGTTGGTTTTCATGTCATAGATGTCCACGAAATTTGGTGTGAATACGACTTTCTTTCCGGTGCTAGAATTCATCATTTGATACACAAAGAGAAGGTTGACAGAAAGCTTGGGAACATGAAACACATTCTCGAAGCTTCCGTTGGTGAGTTCAATCCTTCCTTTGCCGATGACTTCGATAGAAGAGTTGTCCACCATCAGAATAGGAGGACCTTTGCATGCATCCAAAGAAGAATAGACTACTTCTGAGGCATCCATGTGATGTGATTCTCCTGAATCTACGATCCAAGCATCGGGAGAGGAGTTGATTGCAATCAAGGCATGGATAAAATTGCCTTTCTTATGTTGGACATATTGTCATTGATGGAAAAGGCTGAGGCAAAGGAAGAAAATCTGTGTATGGTTGAGTTTTGGATGGGCGCGTATGATCGCTGAATAAGGGCACCGACAACCGTCAGATCTGCAGAAGCTGCGAGGGAGATAAGCCATCGGGAATCGGAGTTTCGTGAGTCTCGTGAATGAGTGCATCAGAAATCGCGATATGCGATTTCCCAATAAAGAAAATAGCGTGTGGGCCACCCTGGAGGACAGGTGGCAGGTCAAAGGCCCATAAGAGGACCAACGTATCGGGAATCGACAAATAGGTATTCCCGTGAACGAAGGATCGGGAAATCCCTAAAGGAAACCCCGACGCAGAATCTGAGCCGTCAGATTAGAAGCAGATACCCATCAGCCACCGGATCTACAGAAGGTGCACGAAGGTTAAGCCCTAGTGTGCAGAGGAGAAATCCCGGACAAGTCATCGGGATATTGGAGAGAGAATCCTAGCCGTTGATCTGGGCAGGATATGCGTCAGTATTCTGGCGAGGCATCAGGATATTGGCCATCGGGAAATCGGAGTTTCTGGTGACAAGTGAATCGAGACATCAAAAGTCTCGAAATCCCAGAGGAATAGGGACCGTTCATCTGGAAGGACACGTGGCAAAGGATCGGGCGTCGTCGGCACTTTGTCCATCGGGAAATCGGAGATCCCGGTGACAAGGGATTTGTGCATTGTGAAATCGCGATCAGTGAAACCCCGATCAGTGGGGAACAACTGTCAGCACAACAGAGAAGGAGGACAGCGGCGTAGTGGAGAACAGCTGTCGGCATGTGTAGGGACACATCAGGGATCAGAGAATTGGGGATCGGGACTTTGAAATGTCCAATTCACTCGACAACGAAAACCCCAAAATCGCGATATGCAATTTCACGATTTGATCGCAACCGTTAAAACAAGCATGAGATATGGACCGTTGATTTTCTTCATCGGAGAATCGGGGATTGGGACTTTGAAATGTCAAAGTCACTTGACATCAAAAACCCCAATTTTGCGAAATGCGAAATCGCGAGTGAATCTGGACCGTCAGATCCAGAAATGATCAGGACCATTGATTTAAAAAAAAAAAAAGGGCGCGCGTAGGTTTAATTCAAATTTAAAAAAAAGGGCCCAATTTCCCCCAAGCAATAAATATGGGACCCGATGAGTGTTGAACGAGTCCTTCACCCATGGGCTTAAGAAGGGGTTGATGCCCTTTCTACAGGTGATCCGAAAAAGGCAAAGAAGGACGGTGATAGGTTGTAGGGATCCTTTTTGGAGGACGTGGAGGACATTTTCTGACAGTAGGGACGTCTATAGGTGGCTGAGGTCATTTGTGCAGGCCGCATGGAAGGTTTGAGGATGGAGGAACCTCATTGTGGCAGTCGGGCGACAGATCTACACTGACAGAGAGTTTTCGGCCGTGGGTTTAACAACCACGAGAGCGGCGACATCATCTCCAGGTTTATTGACTTGTTTAATGTGTGTTTAGGAAGCTTTTGCAGCTGCCTGGCAGTCTGTAGATCTGTGTTTACTCTAGAGATAATTTCTGCTGTTGTCATAGCCACTAGATGAAACTGCCTGATCCAGTGTGAAAATTAATGAAATGTGGTTAGCAGTGAGTCTGAGGGTTAAACCCCTCAGTAGAAGCATCCTACCAGTAGAAACTGGTGCTATCTTCAGGGGGTTGAATCTCCCTTCCAGGAAAGGTTGGTAAACGAGAGAAGGTTGCAGCCTTCTGCAGGTAGAAGCCTGCGTACTAGTATGAGTCTGCACTAGTACAATGTTGTAAAACGTTTTCTTAATAACTATTGAAGACAGAGACGACAACAGCGGTGGTTTTCTCCCGATTTGGGTTTCCACCTTAAATCTTGGTGTTCATGTGTCTTATTCATGTGTGTTGATTTATTTTGTTATTACTGCACTAATCTATTGCTTAATAAGACATCTGATGAATGAAGAAATTCATAATAAGATCTCTAGATGCACTCCTGTTTTCGTAAGAATATACAACAGCTGGTCTCTACAAAGTAGCCTAAGGTTTTCAGTGAAAGAAAAGAGTAAATCGATTAATTGTTCAAAAACACTGATTCACCCCCCCCCGCCCTCTCAGTATTTCTCAACAATTGGTTTCAGATCCTGGTCATTCTGAAAAGGTTTAACCACTAGAAGGAAGATCAATCAAAATGAGCAATCAAGACGGATTAGCATCTATCAGGCCTCCACTCTTCAATGGAAACAATTTAATCTTCTGGAAAACAAGGATGAGATCTTATCTTCAGTCTCTGGGAGCAGATGTATGGGCTATTGTTGAAGGAGGATATCAATATCCATCTACAGTACCAACAGATCCAGTAGAAAGAAAAACCTACGAAACAAATGCAAAAGAAGTCAATGCTCTGTTAGTAAGTCTAACTGAATCAGAATTTGTCAAAGTCATGCAGCTGAACACAACAAAGGACATATGGGACAAAATCATTCTGAGTTATGAAGGTGATGCAAAGGTAAAGAGTGCTAAACTGCAAACCCTCAGAATTCAATATGAGAATCTTAAAATGAATCATGAGGAAAGCATTGCCAATTTCTTTTTACGTCGTGATGATATTGTAAATCGCATGAGAAATCTAGGAGAAACAATAACCGAATCTACCTTGGTTGAAATTTTTTTAAGTTCTCTAACTGCAAAATTTGAGTCAAAAGTATCAGCTCTTGAAGAAAAGAAGGATCTTCAAAATCTTACTATGGTGCAACTACATGGCATACTAATTGCTTATGAAATGAGAAGAGGAGGACCATCTAAAGTCAAATATGCAGTCTTTAGAACTTCTACAAAAGGAATGGACGTACAAACAACAGAAGGATCAGGGTATATCTCAGAGGAAGATGAGATAAACTTCGTAAGGAAACTTCAAATCGGGACAGGACGGTTCATAGGTAAGCTTCCTTTCAAATGTCTTGATTGTGGAAGAGTTGGTCATTATGCTGCTAAGTGTCCTTATAAAGAAACACATAAAAAAGGGAAGGAAGCAACAAGAAGGAATAGGAGTCATTTTAGGTCTAAACAAAGTTTCTATACTCATGAAGATAGTGATGGGTTATCTGATAGTGAGGAAGAATGTGAACAAGACCTTAGACTTCTCATAGCATTTGAAAAAGGATCTAGAGAAGAAAAGGATACTTTTGAGGAATCTCTAAAAGATAGTGACTTTCTTGATGAAAACAATAAACTCAAAATCTATTTAGAAGAGAGTAAAATCACTATAGAAACTCTGAAAAATCAGCTTGAAGAAAAGGAGAAACATAATGAGAAATTAGAATGTGAAGTAGTAAGTCTAAGAAAAGA
>ML784294.1:255269-322274 GCA_009831015.1 Picea engelmannii | reverse complement strand
CAACAGATGGCATTTTCCTATCACAAACAAAATACCTTAAGAAAATCCTCAAGAAGTATGGCATGGAAGATTGCAAACCTGTAAGTACACCAATGATAACTGGGTGTAATCTCAGTTCTAATGATGATTCTCCCACGGTGAATTATCCAGAATATAGATCTATGATAGGAAGTCTACTGTATCTCACTGGGACAATACCAAACATTATGCATGCAGTTGGGATTGTTGGACGATTTCAAGCCAATCCAAGAGAGTCTCACCTTCAGGATGTGAAAAGAATATTCAAATATCTACAAGGAACTCAAGATTTTGGACTATGGTATCTAAGGAATGCTGATCTTACTCTTCATGCATACACTGGTGCAGATTGGGCTGGAAGTGTTGATGATCGCAAAAGCACTAGTGGTGGTGCATTCTACATGGGGCCCCGGTTAGTATCTTGGTTCAGCAAGAAACAAAGTTCCATTGCCTTATCTACAGTAGAAGCAGAATACGTGGCTGCAGCATCTTGTTGCACTCAACTTCTTTGGATGATGCAAACCCTTCAAGAATTTCAAATCAAATGTTCATCTCATGTCTCTATTATGTGTGATAATACAAGTGCCATCAGTATCTCAAACAATCCTATTATGCATTCCAAGACCAAGCACATTCCCATCAAATATCACTTCTTACGAGAACAGGTGCTTGAGAAAAAGGTGAAATTGGAGTATGTTCCCTCCAAAGAACAAGTTGCTGATATCTTTACCAAACCTTTACCTAGCGAAGTGTTCGAATATCTCCGACAAAAACTGGGAGTAGTCTCTTCCATGCAGAGGATCAGGTTCACTTAAGTACAGAATCCTCAATTGGTTGTACGGTGCTGATAAGCATCTCTAAATGCTCTAATTATGGGGGCACCTTGGTCATCTGAAAAGGATCATTATGACGATGCAACACAATCTCAGGGGGAGCATGGTCCTGTCCACTCCTTGCCATTGATGTTAAAGGGGGAGAAAAAAGAAAGCGGTAGAGTATTGCCATCAATGACAAAGGGGGAGATTGTTGGACATATTGTCATTGATGGAAAATGCTGAGGCAAAGGAAGAAAATCCATGTATGGTTGAGTTTTGGATGGGCGTGTATGATCGCTGAAGAAGGGCGCCGACAACCGTCAGATCTACAGAAGCTGCGAGGGAGATAAGCCATTGGGAATCGGAGTTTCGTGAGTCCCATGAACGAGTCCATCAAAAATTGGGAAATCACGATATGTGATTTCTCGATAAAGCAGATAGCTTGTGGGCCACCCTGGAGGACAGGTGGCAGATCAAAGGCTCGTCGGAGGACCAACGTATCGGGAATCGGCAAATAGGTATTCCCGTGAATGAAGGATCGGGAAATCCCTAAAGGAAACCCCGATGCAGAATCTGAGCCGTCAGATTAGAAGCAGATACCCGTCAGCCACCGGATCTGTAGAAGGTGCATGAAGGTTAAGCCCTAGTGTGCAGAGGAGAAATCTCGGACAAGTCATCGGGATATTGGAGAGAGAATCCTAGCCGTTGATCTGGGCAGGACATGCGTCAGTATTCTGGCAAGGCATCGGGATATTGGCCATCGGGAAATCGAAGTTCCTGGTGAAAAGTGAATCAAGACATCGAAAGTCTCTAAATCTCGGAGGAATAGGAACCGTTCATTTGGAAGGACACATGGCAAAGGATCGGGCATTGTCGACACTTTGTCCATCGGGAAATCGGAGATCCTGATGACAAGGGATTTGTGCATTGTAAAATCGCGATCATCGAAACCCCGATCAGTGGGGAACAACTATCAGCACAGCAGAGAAGGAGGACAACGACGTAGTGGAGAAAAACTGTCAGCGTGTGTAGGGACACATCGGGGATCGGGACTTTGAAATGTCCAATTCACTCGACAACGAAAACCCCGAAATTGCGATTTGATCGCAGCCGTTAAAACAAGCATGAGATATGGACCGTTGATTTTCTTCATCGGAGAATCGGGGATCGGGACTTTGAAATGTCAAAGTCACTTGACATCAAAAACCCCAATTTCGCGAAATGCAAAATCGCGAGTGAATTTGGACTGTCAGATCCAAAAATGATCAGGACCATTGATTTAAAAAAAAAGAGGGCGCGTGTAGGTTTAATTCAAATTTAAAAAAAAAGGGCCCAATTTCCCCCGAGCAATAAATATGGGAACCGATTAGCGTTGAACGAGTCCTTGACCCATGGGCTTAAGAAGGGGTTGATGCCCTTTCTACAGGTGATCCGAAAAAGGAAAAGGAGGACGGTGATAGGTTGCAGGGATCCTTTTTGGAGGACATGGAGGCCATTTTCTGACAGTAGGGACGTCTACAGGTGGCTGAGGTCATTTGTGCGGGCCGCATGGAAGGTTTGAGGATGGAGGAACCGCATTGTGGCAGTCGGGTGGCAGATCTACATTGACAGAGAGTTCTCGACCGTGGGTTTAACAACCACGAGAGCGGTGACATCATCTCCAGGTTTATTGACTTTTTAATGTGTGTTTAGGAAGCTTTTGCAGCTGTCTGGCAGTCTGTAGATATGTGTTTACTCTAGAGATAATTTCTGTTGTTTTCATAGCCACTAGATGAAACTGCCTGATCCAGTGTGAAAATTAATGAAACGTGGTCAGCAGTGAGTCTGAGGGTTAAACCCCTCAGTAGAAGCATCCTACCAGTAGAAACTGGTGCTATCTTCAGGGGGTTGAATCTCCCTTCCAGGAAAGTCTGGTAAACGAGAGAAGGTTGCAACCTTCTGCAGGTAGAAGCCTGCGTACTAGTATGAGTCTGCACTAGTACAATGTTGTAAAACGTTTTCTTAATAACTATTGAAGACAGATACAACGACAGCGGTGGTTTTCTCCCGATTTGGGTTTCCACCTTAAATCCTGGTGTTCATGTGTCTTATTCATGTGTGTTGATTTATTTTGTTATTACTGCACTGATCTATTGCTTAATAAGACATCTGATGAATGAAGAAATTCATAATATGATCTCTGGATGCACTCCTGTTTTCGTAAGAATATACAACAGCTAGTCTCTACAAAGTAGCCTAAGGTTTTCAGTGAAAGAAAAGAGGAAATCGATTAATTGTTCAAAAACACTAATTCACCCCCCCGCTCTTAGTATTTCTCAACATCTTGGAATTCAGATCTTTTGGCTTCTTCTTCTTTGCACCCTTGGGGATGCGATCTCCAATGTTGTTTTGCTGAAGTATCTGAGACATCCTATCTATTTGTTTTTGCATGCATGCAGATTCCAAATGGAATCCTTTGTGACAGTATGTGCAATTCTCTCCTTTTCTTCCCTTTTCTCCTTTGGATCCGGAGGCATTAGTGAAGGGTTTTGTGTACCCTTCCTTCTTCGTATGTGCATGAGATTTCAGCTTATATTTATCTTTATATTTCTGATATTTTTGGCTACCATCATGCACAGTGAGTGCATGTGCCCTTGGGCCTTTGATTGCACCCATGTTGATGAACTTGGTTTTCTCTTGTGTCAAGGATTAGATAAAGTCCTCAAGAGAAGGCATCTTCCAGGTGGATCCAGAGGTGAATCTAATAGTATGGAATGTGGATACGAATATAGAGAATTCAGGTTCAAGCTTGGAGAGAATGGTGAGAACCATTTTTTTCTCCTCCTTCGATTTATCAACCCTGCAAGCTTTGAGTTGCGACAGTAAATCCTTGAATTTTGTAAAGAAATCTTGGATATTCTCGAAGATTTTTGGATCCAATGTGAGCAGCTCCACCTCCAGCATATGTCCCCTCATCTCATCCTGTTTTCCAAAGAGCCCTTCCAAGATGGTCCAGGCTTCATTGGTAGTCTTATAGGAAGATATATGAAAAAGGAGATCGAGAGAAATAAGACTGCAAATTGTTCCGAGTGCCTCATCCATGCGATTTAAGTACTTGGATTTTTCTATGGCTGATGTTGGTTCTGTATCTGTATTCATGGTTAACCTATACAACCCTATGGATCGGAGATGTATGGCTATTTTCTCCTTCCATGCAAAATAGTTGTAAGGTGTAAGAATGAATTCTTTTTGGAATTCCATCTTTTCGCTGTCTTCGATCTTTTGTACCTG
The DNA here is from genome assembly GCA_009831015.1 of Picea engelmannii. Taxonomy (NCBI): domain Eukaryota; kingdom Viridiplantae; phylum Streptophyta; class Pinopsida; order Pinales; family Pinaceae; genus Picea; species Picea engelmannii. The sequence goes on along the minus strand of ML784294.1, from coordinate 318,171 downwards.
CAAAATTTTTTGGTGTAGCTTTTGCTTAGCAATCTTTCATCTCTGATACCATGTAAATGTTTTGACCTACATAGAATATATCTAGCTAAACAATGATACACACATTTGCAGAGAGAATTGGAAAAAGAAGAAGAAGGAGAGAAAGAATGGAAAGAATTCTCATTAACCGTTTTGAATAATGAATAATTTACACATGATATACTCTATATAACTCAATGAGTTCGACTTGAGGTGAACCAAGTATCCATAGTGGTGGTCTAGAGTGATCTAGACACACACCAGCAGTTAAGGGAGTGAACTGCCACCTATTCTAGTCTCTCAGGCAGTTACGGGAGTTAACTGCCACCTAGTTGAGTTAACTAGTCAACTAGTCTTCAGTTAACTGACTGAACATAAAGTAGTGAGGAGTTAACTCAAGGAATCAAGGCTAATGCGCCACTTTGGTGATGATACCAAGGCACGGTCGAATTAGCATGGTGATGATCCCAATGCAACATCTAAACTCAACTCAACTAGTCAAACTGAAGTGTGAACTGAAAGAGAATATTCTCCAGGTGGAATATTCTCTCCTAAAATATAGGAGACTGGATAATGACTAATTATGACTAATAAACAAATAAAAATCTTAGGAAAAATAAATCCTGGGTGTGTGTGAAGTAACTCCAACATTGATTAGTTAACAAACTCTATTGTGCAATACCCTTATCACATAGATTTCAACATAAATAAACCACTGTATCATTCATTGTTACTGAGCATTAATCATATAGTAAAAATACCTATACTAATCATGAATAAACAAAAAATCCATGAAAAACCACATCAAAGGACACATTCAGACACAAAATTTAATGTGGTTCACCCAATCCTTGGGCTATGTCTACAATGACTAGATTCTATATTAATCTTCATGTAGTAATAACCTCAGGCCTGCGCACTACACTTACAATAGATACAACATATTATATCCTCAATCTAGCCTAACCACTTTGCAATGTATGCCTCTTTCTCTACAAAATCTCTCCAAAACCCTAAGCATAGATTCTCACTAATAAGCAACCTAATCTCTCTATTTCAACAACCTATTCTTCCCCAACCCATTACATATTTGTACATAGAGTTAGAGCTCAGAACCCTAATATTTTATTCCAAAACCATAATATGTCTTAATTGTTTTCATTCTTTTTCGCCAACATGCTTCTTTTCCTGCTTTTACTCCTTCGTGCTATTTTTCCTTCCTTCTTTTGCACGTGCTCTAACTTCTGATTTGACCCCGCAAACTGCTTCCTTTTCTTCTTTTGTGTGTGTTCTTCAAAACTTAGTTATTATGTTACAATCTGATCCTAATCCCTCTCCATGGGTCATTAGTTAGTAGGATATGTTTTCTATGTAATAGAACTTTTGCTTCTAGAAATATCTTCCTCTAGAAGTTTTCTTAGAAGCTATTATTAGTATAAATAAGTGTAGGAAGCATGGTTTAAATTTTTCTTGGATATTATTGAAATATATCTCTTCTTTGATAGAGGTTTCCCCCTCGAAGAGGAAAGTTAACATTGCTATCATTAATAAAGGTGCTCTTTCTGGTGTTATTCTTGTATTATTATGATATTGTTCTGGATATATCATTGTTTTTCTGTTATTGCTTGCTCAATATTTTTGTTCTGCATATTATATTATATCTGGAATATTGCAAGTGATATCAGAGCTCTATCCAGGGCATGACTTGTGGGGTAATTTTTTTTTTCAGGGCAGATTCATGTTCTAGTGTCTTTAAGCTACAAATATCTTTCATTACATGCATAAGCCATTGTTGGGGATTCATACATACAAGAAATACAAGTGGTTTTTAAGAACACATCTTTTGGACACCCTTTTAACCCATGTTGGCACTCCTTTGAGTGTTATCACATTAGAAAACACCTGTATATGGATCAACATAGGAATCTTGAAGCCCCCCATAGATAAACTAATCGACCACCTGAATGCTATAGTGTCACCGCGAATAACACTGAGGAAGATACTCTCTAGGACCTGGGTATTTGGGTAGTACGTATAAGGTACGGTCTATCCTTCGTAGTTGGTTCCCTGAGATATTGTGCTGAGTACTACTGTTGGACCTTGCATGTATATTAGAGAGATATAACACAGGGAAAACCGTTGTCTATAGAACCCTTGAATACCCTAACCCTTAGGACAGAAAAATCAATAGAATCGACAATACCTATTGTCATGTAACTATTTCTATTGCATTCTGGTTGTGAAATTCCTACACATTTCTTCCTATTAAGAATTTGGCCATTGTGTCACTGCAATATTATTCATCTCAGAGTATAACTCTACAAGAGTAAAACAAACAAAAAAAAAAAAATAGTTTGGGGCCTGTCAACACCCTTATTTCTAACCTGTCCCATTGCATTCTTCTCTTCATTTTGATCACAGTGGTACCCTTCAGTTTTAATCCTTTTTTTCTCCGCGGTCCCATCCCTTTTCGAGACACCCTTATTTGACACCTATCCCATTGGATTCCTCTTTTTTCCCTGATTACCCTAGTACCTATTAAATTTTTTGACCCATATATTCGTCCCGACACCTCACCTGCTACCCAATCCTCCACCATGCCTACTACCTTCTCCCATAGCCACGATGACTTGGAATCTAGGACAAAAACCCTAGAAAAAGAAATTAAAACCATCAAGGTATTCTAGGAATCAATATCCCAACAACTAGCACAGGTGTTGCACGACCTCAAGGGTAAGCATGTTGAGTACATTCCAGTTGACCTGCAATCTTCCCAGGATGAACATACTCAGTTGTCCCACTCCCCTTGGGGATCTACATACTCTTGGAATAAGGTGCCCAAAATTGACATGCATAAATTTGATGGTTTTAACCCAACAACGTGGGTGTCTCAAATGGAACAATACTTCATCCTCCATGATATTCGAGATGATGAGACCAAACTCCATGTTGGGGTTCTATACCTAGATAAAGAATGATGGAAATGGTTTCAGTGGCATAAGAAGTGTTATATTGGATTCCCCACTTGGAGCATGTTCACCAAAGCAGTTTGTTTCCGTTTTGATTGTGAATCTCGTTTTTTGGGAAATCTCACAAAGTTGTGCCAAACTGGCTCAGTATCAGATTTCATCACAACATTTGAAAAATTGGCTATCAGAACTAAGGGCTTATCTGATGAATTTTACCTTGAATGTTTTATCAGTGTCTTAAAGGAAGCCATTAGGGCTCATGTGAGTATGCATCATCCTACTACTTGGTTGCAGGCATGTCAATTATCCAGGGAAGCAGAGACCATCCTTCAGGAACCATCCCTAAAGGCTCCATTTTCCAATTGTCCTCACCCAAGGGCCACCTCGGATCCAACACAAACCTTGAAGGTCCAAAATTTCTCTCCAATTGAAATGGAGGAATGACACAAGCAAGGAATTTGCTACTATTGTGATGAAAAGTATGCACTAGGGAATAAATGTAGAGAAAACAAATTATTCCATATTGATGCATCAACTTCCTCCCCCTATGAATACATCCCATCAGATGAAGCTCCAAACCCAAAGGAGGCTCCGTCTAGTGATCATGTTGAAGATCCAGTTGTCAATCCCGCGGAATCACTGGAACCGTTCATATCACTTCATACACTCTCAGGCATCTCGACCCCACAGAAATTGAAGATCAAGGGCTACATCAAACATAGGCCGGTTGTGGTATTAGATCGATTTTCTTATTGATTGATAGTGGTAGAACCCATAATTTTATTCATCAAAGGCTTGTTGATGAGGTCCATTGCTTTGTCCACCATGTTTCTAATTTTCAAATTCTCATTGCTAATGGGGGTACTATGAAGTGTGGGGGCCACTATGAAAATGTCAAACTCCAAATAGGTGATTATCATTTGAAAACCCACATGTTCTTTATTTCCATAGGTGGTTGTGATATTGCATTGGGAGTGAAATGGCTTCACACTTTGGGACCAATCACAATGTATTATCAAGAATTATATATGGGCTTTCACCACGAGGCTCACTCCTATACCCTTTGAGGTCTCCAAGCAAGCTCTCCTAAAATCATCATCTCTCATAGGATGGAAAAATTGTTGAAGAAAGGCTACCATGGTGTGATTGCTCAATTTAATGCCATCCAGGTCACTAAAGAGGCCTCACAGATAGTTTCTCCTAGCTTGCAAATTATTTTGGACAAGTACCCAAAGGTCTTTGAGGTACTCACTGCCTTAGCTCCCTCTAGAGGTGAGAAAGATCATAGCATCCCTCTCCTTCCGGGCAGTTGAACCCCCAATTTAAGACCCTATAGATATCCATTTTCTCAAAAAATTGAAAAAGAAAATATGGTACAAGAATTACTCGAGGAAAGTGTAATTCGCCATAATACAAGCCCATATTCTTCACCAATAGTGATGGTCCTAAAGAAAGAAGGTACTTGGTGCATGTGTCCTGATTTTTGTGCCCTAAATAAACTGACCATCAAAGACAATTTTCCCATTCCAGTCATTGTTGATCTGTTGGATGAACTCCAAGGTGCATGTGTCTTCACCAAATTGTACCTTTTCTCCAGCTATCACTAGATTAGGATGAAGGAGGCAGATATTCCAAAGACTTCTTTCAGAACTCATGAAGGACATTATGAATTCTTGGTCATGCCTTTTGGCCTATTCAATGCTCCATCCACCTTCCAAAGTCTTATGAATAAACTGTTCAAACCTTACCTTCGACAATTTTTCCTGGTTTTCTTTTATGACATCCTCATTTACAACCGCACCTGGGATAACCACCTTCTTCATGTGGACAAATTCCTTCACTTTCTATAGGACAATGAATTGTTTGTAAAAAATACTAAATGTTCCTTTGGAGCCAATGAAGTGGAGTACTTAGGACACATTGTGAGTCGTGACAGAGTAAAAGTGGACCACTAAAAGGTACAAGCTATGCAGGAGTGGCCATGACCCATGACCTTAAAGCGCCTGCAGGGTTTTCTCGGTCTCACAGGCTATTACAGGAAATTTGTCCATCATTATGGAAAAATTGCTAAGCCCTTGACCGACCTTCTCAAGAAGAATGAATTTCATTGGACACTTGTTGTGGAGCAAGCCTTCATCGAGTTAAAGCAAGCCATGTGCACTAATCATATCCTAGCAGTGCCTGACTTCAACATAAATTTTTTGGTGGAATTAGATGCTTCACGCACTAGTATAGGCACAATCCTCACCCAAGAGGGTTGACCTATAACATTTACTAGCCAAGTGTTGAGTGGCCGCAAATTGGATAGATCCATGATCCGGATTATTTCGGAACAAAATGAAAGAAGAGATATTACAATGAAATACACATAAAAAATTCCAGAAATAGATAAATACAACAATATATGATTTCTATTAATGAAAGAAATGTATAGAGACTGTAAAAATACAGAGTGCAAGACTTGCTATAATGGTGGCAGCTTTATTTCTGGGAATATATGTGACAACTATGCTCATTCACAACAAGATTATTACAATGAGGATTTAAGGACTTTTTATGATAAATATGTATTCCAAAACCCTATATATCCAAAAACCTAACCCTAGAAGATGAAGCACCAAAATTTATGTGGGCCTCGTTGGGGTAAGTTAGTACATTAACTTCCTGGGGCCGCAACTTTTTCATACGATATTCATTTTAGGCATGTGATAGCCCATTGGAAATGTATTTTTGAGAACTACACATTATGCCATCAAACTCTAACTTTGTCTAAACCTTGACTGTGGAAATCCAAGAAAACATTGTTTAGAGCCCCAAAATGACCCTGGAAGTATAGAAAGATGTATTGACATGAAAACTTCCAAAATAAGCCAGTTGGAATAGGTGGGAAACCACCAATATCCACCTAGATGTTGTGTAGGGATTAAGGAAAACCCTGTAATTGCAGAATCCACAATTACAAATAAATGTCCCCATTATAGAGAAATGTGTTGTATTGAAGACTGTCAAGATGAGCTAGTTGGAATTTGGAACAGGTGGGTGGCCACCAATATCTTCCTGGATCAATCCTCCCCCCTTAGGAAGCAATGGTATCCATTGCGTTGAGTTCCCGAGGAAAAGGGGAAAGCATTTTTTAAATATGAATCTTGGTGAGTTGTGTGCCTTGTTGGAGAAGTTACGCTGCTTGGTCTATGGAAGGATGTCATGAACCTGTTGTTGGTGGGGTTGAATTTGTTCCACCAACTTATTGTCTCTGGGCTTGACGGGGCATTGTGTAGGCACCATCGTAGGTGAAGAAACAATATTTTCTTTCTCTTCTACAATATGCTTATGCTGGATAGAAGGTGCTGAGGCTACAATGGTTGTAATGGCCTTCTATGCATCATTTGAACAAATTGTGAAGATGATGACTTTACAATATGAGAGATTACCTTGCGGAATGTTTTTGGTGTAACAGTAGTCAGAACTATATTTGGTGTCCTATAGAGTTGACCCCCCAGAGTAATAATGACACTACGGGTCAAGACTCATAAACGACATGAAGTTTCCACATATATGGTTGGCCCAAAATAGCATTACAGACATCAAGAGGGGAAACACCATTGTTGGTGTAAATATATGTTTAGTATATTGCACTCATTTATATATCAATCCGAGATTCATAATCAAAAGAGTTGTTACACTATATGTGCAAAACATAGGTAATCTATCTATGTTTGTTGTATCTAGCTCAATCAAGAAACAATCAATAACACAATACTCTATTTTTGGAATATCTGAACACTACTCTTCACACAACTTCAAACTAGAAGATAAAGCTCATAGTAAAAATCTCAAGAAAACACTAGGTTGAAAAAGGTTCTTTCTCAGATAGCAAGTTTGTTCATTATAGGTTCATGAAATGAAGAGATGAATTGAGACCCTGCTTCCCATAACAATTGAATTCACATAACAATTGACAATTCACTCTATTTACTCTTGGAAATAAACCAATCATGATCTAATCAATTCCAATCAAAACTTCCTTCCTCAATACAGGAGACAGTCAATATGATTGAAATACTTCATTACTGAAGCATGAAGGGTGAGAAATGAAGTCTAATTGTTCCAGTACCTACTGAGGACAACACAATTACCGAGACTTCCAAATTCAGGAAAATAACAATTGCTTATCAAACAATCCCAAACATCTACCTAGATTTTCTTGACTAAATATCACCTTGCAGAATTAAAAATAGAATCATCTACCATGCTTAATGTATAACTATTAATTCACACTGATCCAAAATCAACATGTATCTATTTAGAGATCTGCGTTGTACTTAGCAAAGTTCGTGCACTCAGAATCATTTGTAATACAAAACTATTTTATTTGCACACTCACACAATTAACTTATGTCCACACATAAACATATACAGGGAGACTTACCTTGGTTGGGGCGGTGGGCCCTTACAAAACCAACAAGGTAGCTCTAAAGAAACTACAGAATAGATACTTTACTCACATCCATGAATTGCAAAAACTAGCATTCATATTCTTTCAATTAAACGAGTGAATCAATAATTCAACATTCAATTTCCCAGCATAACAATGTATATTATATCTATATTCTATTATCGATCATCTACACAACATCCATTTTAAAGAAGGTTAGTCGTTACAATCAAAGTATGAAGATAATCGTCAAATGTTTACAAAATATTACAATTGGTGGACATAGCGTATCTCAAGGAATGGACTTCATCCTCATGACACAAAGTGCATGAGTGATGAAGTCTATTGTGGTCTTCAAACAAACCAAGGATGCTTCCAACCAACTAATTTCTTGGAGCCATCGCCAATGTACTCATTCAAAACGTCAATCCTGTAGAAGCGGGTTTAGTACTGGACTAGCACAGTAACAGGTTTTGGTATCGGATTGTTGGGCCCAAGATATGATCACTTTTATGACGGTTATTATGCACTTTGAACACATGTACATATGTGTTTTTCATCTTTTGAAGGAGCTTTTTGAATAATTTCATGATAAAACGGTATGATCGACATAAGGTACGCATGATTCATGTTTAATGATTGTATCAAGCATAATTTATCACGTTTTCACACTTCCAAGGATCTGAGTCACGTTTTTTGATGTTACAGGGAAAAATCACAAGGCATTTTTCCATCCAGCACTCCGTCCAGTACTTCATACGATACTATTAAAGGCAGCAAACTTAAACATTATTTTTTGGGAGGATAGAGTGGAATCTGAAAAATCTGACACATGGGTTTTGTGCGCAGTATGCCCAATTAGGTCACTTGTGGGCCGTTTCCTAAAATTGTGAATAGATTAAGAGCAGTTCATGGTTCTCAATTCGACATCCAACACTCATTCCGGTACTCGATCCGACACTCCGTCTTGCACAAAAATGTAGGGTGACTTGGAGGTTATGGTATTGGCATCCAGTGATGGGTGAATCGGGAACGTGGGTTTTGGTCATCATTATCCCCTCTAGCTACTGAACTCTTGACAACTCGATTTTGGGTTGTTATGGTGGGTGATTATTGGCTCGCTCTGTTTCGGCAGTTAGGGCACCATTAATGAAATTTTCCAATTTTAGAAGTGGTTCGAACCTCTTGTGGTCGACCACTTGGTCTGTAAACATTATAAATACCACCGTAGTGGTCAGATAATTGTTAAGTAGTAGAAGAATTCATGTGTTAGAGCCAAAAATGATTTTGGCTCTGTTTTACCATTTTCCATTGCCGAAGTTATACAAAACTGTGTTTCTGCGTTTTAATGGTGAATTTGAATTGTTGAGCGCGTGGTGTGATTTTAGGAGGTAACCACAACTTGTTGAGTGGGCCACCAACAGTCTGGTTATTGTCTTTGTGTTGTTTATGTATTTCATAGTTTAGTTATTTCTTTATTTTCCTGTACATGCATTTTTATTATGTAAATTAGTTTGTTGTTGCAATTTGATTGTTTTGATTATTTTTTGTAGGTTAGTATGATGGATTGTGTTAGCATGCATTAATCTTGTAGTTAGGAATGGATCTGCAAACTCCTAGACTAACCCCATGTGTAGTTAAATACTAGATTATGTTTTTATTTCTGATTTTAGAATTAAGTTTAAAATAGAGTTTTGAATAACATGGAATAGCGTTTTAATTCGGGTTTTAATTGACAAGGGCTTGACGGATGGATAGAGTTAATTCTAGTTTTTAATGATAGATTGCTTATTTCAGTTTTATATAGATCTTGTTCAATTAGTTGAAGATTAATGTAGTTGTTAGTTTACTTTTTAAATGTCACGCTTTAATTTCTGTTTTTAGTCATTTCTTTATTGCAGTTTGAATTGTTAGAGTAGATATAACATAGTTTTGATTTGATGTAATTTCCTTCCTAGAATTAGATTGCAATTGTATTTTTTAGATTAATAGCTCAAGTTTAAGTATGAATTTTTCTTATGTAGTGTAGAAGTATAATGATGATATCATTATGTTGTTGATGGTTAATATATGAATATGCAGGGTATTTAACATTTACACAACCACCAACATTACATTTGAGTGTTTCATAGACTAAAGATAGTTTCTTTCTTTGTAGATTAGAAGAGATAGTTACTTGTTTTCATAGATTAGAATGAGGTTTTATTTGTTGTTGTAGGGTAGACAGACTTTACTTTGATAGATTAGATAGTAGTTTTCTTGTCATAGATTAAGAATTAGTGGTAGCCTTTCTTGCTTTCAATAAAATAGATTTCCTTTCATGCATTAGAAATAGTTTTGCAATGAACATTTAGTCCACTTGCCTCTTAGGCTAGATAGTTGTTCAATGAGAAGTTTTAATTTGATTTCTTGCAGTATTTAGTTGTTTTTTTTTACTTGTCTTTTTCTTCAGTAGGTTAGTTAGGTGTCTTTGCTTGCTTGTCTATTTGCTTTAATAGGTTAGATAGGTGTCTTTGCTTACTTGTTTATTTACTTTCTTTCATAGGATAGTTCCTCATTGAATGTAGGTTGGCAAGTTAAAATAGTTTTCTTTGGTTATTTGCTTATTGTTATGCTTAAATAGTTTCTTATTGCTTACTGTTGAATTAGTTTTCTTTACATAGGGTTTTACTTGCTTTCTTAGGAACTATCCATCGATCCTTGGCCCAAAAGTACTTAGGTTACATAGTTTCAATTTGCTTAGTAGGGTTTTCTCATTAGATAGCTTTGCTTGAGTAAATTAGCCTTAGATAGCTACCTTCCTTAGTTAGACTATACTCCTACCAACCCTTATACCTTTGACATATATTTTTCTACAACTCTAAGTTTACTTACCCAGGTTGACAATTTAATTGAGGGTTTTTACTGTGTTTTTAGTGCATATACAATACCCATCATTTTTGGCATCATTGTCGGGGAGTTGTCTAAAGGTAGGAAATAGTTAGGAAATAGATCATATGTAGACCTTAGTATTAGTTTGGTGGTGGGGGAAATTTAAGACAAGAGGTAAGAACCTGCACATCTTCTATAGCAGGTTCCCCCAAACCCAATGGTAGTTTTTTCCTTTTGTTTTTGTTTACTTTCATGAATAGACCTAGAGGCCCAGAAGGTAGATACGTTAAATCTAAATCAGATCTTTCAACCAAGGTTCCTTCCGACCTTTTTGGGGGAAGGAACGTTCCACTCATAAATTCCCCAGATTGATACCAAAAAGGCAGGAACTAGCTCAACCCGAAGAGCTAAAACAGTCTCTGAAGAGACTAAAACAAGGAGCACTATAAAACAAGAAATTGAAGCATCAGTAATAGTGGGACAGGAGGCAAGACCACTCGAGCCTTCTGCAGAACCAAGCAATACAACCTTTTCTTTCTTACCACCATCATGAGATGCTAACTTTGTGGACATCATCTTTGTGTGAATCAAGTTTTATCAAATGACAAAATGAATTCGAAGATGACCATTAGTTTGGAAGAACTCTCTCAAATCCTAGCAATAGCTGAGATTTCTTCTTTTCAAGAAGAACATATTTTGGCAGCAGCCAAAAGTGTATCTACCTCTCCCGAAATATTAGAAGAATCAAGGTCCTATGAGCTACAAAATGATCTTCCTTGTCAAACTGTGAAGGAAGCTGAAAACTTATCGACTACCTCTGGTGGAGAGCAATCACTAAGACCTGAGATTGAGGAGTTCTTAATATCCATCTCAACAGATCCCTTATGTACTTCAAAAATCAATCATCCAAAAGAAGAGGATCTGCATAACATGATGAAGGAGAGCATAGAAATTTTTGTTGATGAACATCAAGATTACATTGAAATTTGGTTTCAAGAGGTCATCAGGCCACACTACTACTCTCTTCTTCAACACCTTCTGATGCCCAAACAAGCAGGTCGGTTGGTTCTTCATATCCAGGTAATCATTGCGATAACTTTTTCATATATGGATATGAGTATGTTTCTTATCTTGCTCTGCACATGGTTACATTGGAAGAGTTCTTACACTTGAATAAAGATTTTCCCTTTCTTTTTAGGTAGGGTAGGATAGTAAATAAAAGTTGCATATTGTTAGTTTAGCTTAGAGTCTAATGTAGCCTCATTTTACATTTTCTTTTAATAAAAGAACTATGAGATACATGTTCCAGTGACTTGATCTCATTGATCTTACTAGTTTTTTATATTTTAGAGTGTGTTTTTTTCTAGATACTTCTATAGGTATTTGTTTCACCGGGGGTAGATAGTTTAAAGGAAATATAAAAGAAGGATTCTTCTTCGAAACATTGCTATACTTGAACCTTGTTGTCTACTAAACATCAAATGAATAATGACTTGTGTACTTAGCCATGTATTTGCAAAGATTTTCATCTTCTTGTTCTTAAGGCATTTTAAAAAGTAGTCGCTCTTGAAAATATTCACCACTATATAAAGAAGTGATACCGTAACCATCAAGCCTAGAGGTCTCTCGTACAGTTTTTCCAAGAAACCTGAGTAAGTGAGTAAATTATCTTTATTAAAGAGTAACAAGGAGCCCGGATTAGTGGTTAGTCATGGAAACACCACAATAACTTACAAAAGAAGAAAGTGAGTTGAGCCTAGAGATACCTTTTTGTTCATTCTTAATGGTACCATCCATTACACACTAAATAACTTGATTATATCATATCTTTAGATAGGCCATGTCTGCTTAAGTACCCCTTACATCAGGAAAATCACTAAGGAATATAACGGAAAGTCATCCTCTAACATAAATACCATCCCAATTGAAAAAAAAAAAAATTGTTTTCAAAGCTGTCCCCCATCTTCTTGCATAAAGTAATCTTATACTAAAATCTTAAAAGATCGAGGGCCAGTCTCTGAGGGTGTAAGAGAATAACCCACCGGGATACTGAACAGGTCTATTGGCAGCAGGTAACGACCTGTGGTATGACTAGGTAAACCCACCGGAGTACTGAACAGGCTTGCTGGCAACAAAGCATTCTACCTAGCGAGGATGGTAATCTGACAAAAATAAATTTGAATCTGTCCTGATGTACGACATTACTTGTAGACAAAGCTGACATGAAGTATGTATGGTTAATATAAGGTTAATGAACTCCATAAACTTGTCATTAAGAACTAACTCTGAGACTATATTGAAACTCTCTTGCCTACCTCTTCTTATCTATATATAGGATCTCTTATCCTATAGGTGGGGCCATCTTTTAACCGTCTCATCATACCAATCTGTGAAATTTATCTCTACACTTAACAAGCTGTAAATCTTTGTCTATTGGGATAACTGACTGGTTTCCTATATTTTTTATTGTGAGGTGTCATAATACTTAGGTGTGGGGGAGGGGTTCATGAGTTGACAAATGATAACATTTCCTAGAAGAAGAAAATCTTTGTAAAAATTCATGTATTATTTTCATGATACAGGTTATTACATCAATAGTCATTTTATTTTGAAGTGCTAAACTCCTATGTGCTATAAATTGTTGTATATGTTCTTAACAGACCACTCTGCTGGTTTATTTTTATTATAGGATGTTCATTGTAGGTTTCACATTACATTTTTGTTACAGGTTGTTCATTGTAGGTTTGACATTACATGTTCTATGCAAGTGGATTGAGTGAGCATGGTGGAAAAATCAACAACAATGGAACACTCTTAGCCTGCCTCAACTCCTATTCACTATGTTCATGGCCTCTGAGGAATCAATTGCCTCAGCCAAAAAGCTCCCAAGAGTTGGAGACCGCTGATTTAAACAACACCAGTTGCCAAGAGCAAGCTATAACAGGGTTTTCAAAACTGAATTTCAGAACATCTCTGGAGCTAAGGGATACTCCAAGGAGTGGATAAAAAAGGAGCTAATCAACCCTCTCATAGTCATCACCAGATTGATTACATGTGAAGGTAGATATTCCGTCTTTAAAGCCTGTCAATGTCGATTATTATCTCACTTTTAGTTCAATAAGCCATTGAATTTCTCATTTTACTTCTTAAAGAGTCTTGAGAGGATGTCTTCCCAAGTGAGGAAGAATGCAACAAATCCCCATAACAACCTATTTCACCATGGCCTTATCAAACTAGTTTTCTTAGTTGAGTTGGAAAAACAAGAGAAAATGTGGGATGAGTTCATTTACTAATTTGAAAACCCTCATCTTACAATCAAGACTAGAAAGAAGACTCTTGATCTAGGGACTGTTACTCCACCCAAATCCTCATGCTCAAGCTATTCCTTTACTGGACCAAAAGTCCAATAAACTTGTGAACCCCCCTTTAAAAATAGTAAAGACCAAGAAGCCTATTGCTAATTCATGGCACGAGGACATGCCATATCTTCGATCTGGGGGGAGTTTCCTGAGCTAAAAATGCTAAGCACTGCCCATTTGTATAGCAAACCCATGAGAAGAGGAAGTAGGATTTCTGTCATACTGTCTTTTTACAATGTCTTGGGATATTATATCAATAGTTATTTGTATTGGTATGCTAAATTATATACTGCTGACATCATTATGTGTGTTATAAGCTTGCTGTGAATGTTTTATACTTAACTACTCTTTGTGACAAATACAGAGCAATACCAACTACTAAATACTTACTGCCATCTATATTACAAGCTTATGAAAAGAGGAATAGTTGTTTAAATTGTTACAGATCGATGAAAGGAAATAACAATTCTCCTGATTCACCATGCCTACCAATACAAACCAAGCCTTTTGTTAGTATTTGTTAGTTCTGTCAGTCACCAATGATCAAATTTACTCTTTCATGTGATTGATAGGGTTATTAGGTCAAATTGTTATATTTTCAAAATAAAATTATCAAATACAATTTGACATATCTTGGTTGTAAAATTGTCATTGGTGTGTCTAGGTGTCAATACTACTCCCTCCACTCATCTAAGGTCATAAATCTTCATCATGGTCATCTCATCATTCCTTGTCATAAATTTTCAGATAATTGTCTTGGTCAAAGTTCTACTTCAAAATTGGTTTCTGAATTAAGGAGGATTAATTTGACAAAAGTGAAAGACATTTTTGTCAATAATAGACCAAGAAACAAAAACCTCCTTAATTTTATGCATAGGTGTTATTATTTGAGAGAAACTCCCCAAATACAGTCGCTATAGGAGGGTTTATGCACATTTGGACAATTTGACTTCAAGTCAGCTTTTCAGAGGGTTGGAAAGGGCATTTGCAGTGCTTGATGGTTCCATTGTGTATAAGACATCATAAAATTTTCACCCATACCACTTTCAACCCAAAAATATTTTGGGAAGGCCTCTGAAATCCCTATCAAAGACCACGTTGTGCTTCTACTAAGAGCACGCTGCGTTTCTGCAAGTTTTGAGTAACCAACTTCAAGTTGTGATTCTGAACAAATGGGAAAGTAATTTTGAAACTTGGAGGAGGTTTTTGTTCCTAATATGCCCAAACATAATAACCTCTCTCATTGTTTGAATATACTTTATGGTTTGGGATATCCTCTATCATCTTAGAGGCATATGCTTTCAGAAAATAAAACACTCAGTTTTCCCTGTTTTAGTCATATTTTATTTTAGTGTTTTCCTAACAACTGGAAGTGAAGTTTTGAAAACCAAGAGAGATTTTTATCAAGGACATATTAAAAAACAATAACCTCTCTCAATTTCTAAATATATGTTATGGTTTTGGATATATTCAAATCTCTTAGAGGCCTAGTGTTTCAGAAAATAAAACACTCTGTTTTTCCTATTTTCTTGATGTGTTTTCCTAACCACTGAAAGTGAATTTTTGAAAACCAAGAGAGGTTTTTGTTAAGAACATATTCAAAAAAAAAAACCTCTCACATTTTTTACATAGGTTTTACTACCTTTTAGTTATAGGTGTCACTTTGATACCTATTTTTCACAAGTTCGCCAGGGCATAATTGTTGCGCTTATGGGAAGTCACTTTTGGAACTAATTATTGCAGAGGTAAAATTGTTGTTTTGCATGGTTTAAGAGATAAAGGGTATAATATACATCTCAAGGATTCCTCACATGTCATCAACAACCTCCAAAAACTCCAAACCCTCCAGTTCAAACTTAGAGAGCATGAAACACTAAGTTGTTATTTACGCCATGATAACATTGTCCTATAAGCCAAGATGAATTCTCTACAGCATTAGGTTGATGATATTACCGCCACCAATAATAGTCTCTGTATGCAATTGAAACACCACAAAAATCCTAAGTCAAAATCCCCCTGCAAGAGGGAGAAGCTTCTAAAGCTAATCCACCCCCTCCTTCACAAGTTTAGTCATGAAGGGAAATTTCTTTTTGTTTGTAGTGGGACCTGCAAAATCTTAGGTGTGGGGGTAATGTTGGGCCTGAGATATTATCACTTTTATGACAGTGATTATGCACTTTGGCCACACATACATATGTGTTTTTCATCTTTTGAAGGAGTTTTTTGAAGAATTTCATGATAAAACGGTATGATCGACATAAGGTACGCATGATTCATGTTTAATGATTGTATCGAGCATAATTTATCATGTTTTCACGCTTCCAAGGATCTGATTCACGTTTTTTGGTGTTACAGGGCAAAATCCCAAGGCGTTTTTCCATCCAACACTCTATCCAGTACTTCATCTGACACTATTATAGGAAGCAAACTTAAACATTAAGTTTTGGGAGGATGAAGTGAAATATGAAAAATCTGACACATGGGTTTTGTGCGCAGTATGCCCAATTAGGTCATTCATGGTCCATTTCGTGAAATTGTGAACGGATTAAGAGCAGTTCGTGGTTCTCAATTCGGCATCTGACACTCATTCCGATACTCGATCCGGCACTCCGTCCTGCACAAAAACGTAGGGTGACTTGGCGGTTATGGTATTGGCGGCTAGTGATGAGCGAATCGGGAATGTGGGTTTTGTTCATCCTTATACCCTCTAGGTACTGAACCTTGACAACTCGATTTTGGGTTGTTATGGTGGGTGATTATTGGCTCACTCTGTTTCGGCAGTTAGGGCACCATTAATGAAATTTGCCAATTTTAAAAGTGGTTCGAACCTCTTGTGGTCAACCACTTGGTCTGTAAACATTATAAATACCACCATAGTGGTCAGATAATTGTTAAGCAATAGAAGAAGTCATGTGTTAGAGACAAAAATGATTTTGGCTATGTTTTTCCATTTTCCATTGCCGAAGTTATATAAAACTGTGTTTCTGCGTTTTAATGGTGAATTTGAATTGTTGAGCGCGTTGTGTGCTTTTAGGAGGTAACCACGACTTGCTGGGGAGACCACCAGCAGTCCATTTATTGTCTTTGTGTCATTTATGTATTTCATAGTTCAATTATTCTCTTTATTTTCCTGTACATGCATTTTTATTATGTAAATTAGTTTGTTGTTGCAATTTAATTTTTTTGATTCTTTTTTGTAGGTTAGTATGATGGATTGTGTTAGCATGCATTAATCTCATAGTTAGGAATGGATCTGCATACTCCTAGACTAACCCCATGTGTAGTTAAATACTAGATTATGATTTTATTTTTGATTTTAGAATCAAGTTTAAAACAGAGTTTTGAATAACATAGAATAGCGTTTTAATTTGGGTTTTAATTGACAAGGGTTTGATGGATGGATAGAGTTAATTCAAGGTTTTAATGATAGATTGCTTATTTCAGTTTTATATAGATCTTGTTCAATTAGTTGTTGATTAATGTAGTTGTTAGTTTACTTTTTAAATGTCACGCTTTAATTTCTATTTTTAGTCATTTCTTTATTGCAGTTTGAATTGTTAGAGTAGATATATCATAGTTTTCATTTGATGTAATTTCCTTCCTAGAATTAGATTGCAATTGTATTTTTTAGATTAATAGCTCGAGTTTAAGTATGAATTTTGCTTATGTAGTGTAGAAGTATAATGATGATCTCGTTATGTTGTTGATGGTTAATATATGAATATGCAGGGTATTTAACATTCACACAACCACCAGCATTACGTTTGAGTGTTTCATAGACTAAAGATAGTTTCTTGCTTTGTAGATTAGAAGAGATAGTTACTTGTTTTCATAGATTAGAATGAGGTTTTATTTGTTGTTGTAGGGTAGATAGACTTTACTTTGATAGATTAGATAGTAGTTTGCTTGTCATAGATTAAGAATTGGTGGTAGTCTTTCTTGCTTTCAATAAAATAGATTTCCTTTCATGCATTGCATTGAGCATTTAGATTTCCTTTCATGCATTAGAAATAGTTTTGCATTGAGCATTTAGTCCACTTGCCTCTTAGGCTAGATAGTTGTTCAATGAGAAGTTTTAATTTGATTGCTTGCAGTATTTAGTTGTTTTTGCTTACTTGTCTTTTGCTTTATTAGGTTAGTTAGGTGTCTTTGCTTGCTTGTCTATTTGTTTTAATAGGTTAGATAGGTGTCTTTGCTTACTTGTTTATTTACTTGCTTTCATAGGATAGTTTCTCATTGAATGTAGGTTGACAAGTTAAAATAGTTTTCTTTGGTTATTTGCTTATTGTTCTGCTTAAATAGTTGCTTATTGTTTATTGTTGAATTAGATTTCTTTACATAGGGTTTTACTTTCTTTCTTAGGAACTATCCATCGATCCTTGGCCCAAAAGTACTTAGGTTACATAGTTTCAATTTGCTTAGTAGGGTTTTCTCATTAGATAGCTTTGCTTGAGTAGATTAGCCTTAGATAGCTACCTTCCTTAGTTAGACTATACTCCTACCCACCCTTCTACCTTTGGCATATATTTTGCTACAACTCTAAGTTTACTTACCCTGGGTTGACAATTTAATTGAGGGTTTTTACTGTGTTTTTAGTGCATATACAATACCCATCAAAGAAGGTTAGCCGTTACAATCAAAGTATGAAGATAATCATCAAATGTTTACAAAATATTACAATTGGCGGACATAGCGTATCTCAAGGAATGGACTTCATCCTCATGACACGAAGTGCATGAGTGATGAAGTCTATCATGGTCTTCAAATGAACCAAGGATGCTTCCAACCAACTAATTTCTTGGAGCCATTGCCAATGTACTCATTCAAAACGTCAATATTGTAGAAGCAGGTTTAGTACCGGACTAGCACAGTAACATGTCTTGGTATCGGATCAACACAGAGTTGGTACCAGGATAGGCACAGAGTTGGTACCAGATCAACGTAGTGTTAGTACCGGATCAGGCGGAGTACCGGAATAGAGCATTTGAATGTTGTAGTATCGGACCAGTGGAAGTACCAGACGAATCCCAAAGATGAGTACTGGATGAGATAATACCTTGTCATGAAGCTTCTTAGGGTAATCAAAGTAATTAGAAGCATAAAAAACAATAATTTAGTCCCAATTAATTAAGAAATCAAACAAATCATGTTTTTAACATGGGTTACCTCATTATGCATATGAATAAGGTCAGAAGGTAGGTTTGTGGAAGAAACATACAACATATGCATATGTTAGAGGTAAAATTGACCAATATAGAAGATGAGATAAGGTAATAGGCGTGTCAAAATGGAGACCCAACATTTCCCCCATGCTTAATTCATTGCATGTCCTCATACAAAAATGCCAAAAATGGTGCTCAAAATTTTGCAAAACTGAAATTGTCTTCCATCCTGTCTGAACATCATTTGTCTGGTTGTAGAATATTGAAACTAGAGGACTCACCCGTAAGATCCTTCTTGATAACCTTGGTGTACTGGATCAAACGCAGAACTTTGTTAAGCTTAGCAGAGGCTTCTTCTTGCGCATATTGTAACCTTTGGTTATATTCTTTCAATTGTTCATTCTATGCCTTAATGTGCCTATCCAAAACTTGATACTTTGTAACATCTTGTTTTAACTTCTTATTATGTTTTGTAAGTTTCCCAACCTTCAATACCAACTGTTATTTTCTCAAGGAATTGACAGAATCATATATGGTTGCTTTCTCAGTTACCTCCCCTCAGGGTTCCGCCTCCTTCCTTAAACCTCTTAAGGTCTCTTTTACTAACCCTTTTCTCTCACTAATCATTGCTCCATAGAAAATTTCCTTCTCTGGAGAAGTCGGAATACAAATAGGCTCCTCTAGAAAATAATGCACATGTGGAATTATTATCCGTTTATCCATGCTTCTTTTATTTCTACGCACTGGATGTGAGGCTTCCTTAGATGTACTGATAAAAGTAGAAGTTTCCCCAAATTTTTCTCTTCTTTGTTGTAGGAGCAAATGTAGATCTCAGAACCTGTTGTTCATGCACAGATTTTGTTTTTACCTTAGAGGACTGAGGTGTAAACTCTGGAGTTTGCTTCTCTTGTACCTTTTTCATTTTTACTCTAGGGGATTGAAGTGCAGGTATGGAAGTATGCTCTTTCTGTACACTCCTCGTTTTTACCCCAGGGGGTGGAGGTGTAGATATATGAGTTGGCTCTTTTTGCATATTCCTTGTTTTAAGCTTCCCCCTACTTCCAATTTTCAATTCGGGAGTCTTCTCCAACTCACTAATCGTCTCTTGAGGAAACTCAATAGTTGCCTCAGGGGCACCATATGAAACTTCATTTTGACCAGATTTCTTCATTTTTCGCTTCTCACTTTGTGGCAATTGAATTTTAGGGATCGAGGCTGGACTTGGTTCCTTATATTGGGAGGACCTATCCTTCCTAGATGTAGTAGGATCCTTTGGAATATGTTCTTTTGGAACATCCTTCTTTTGAAACTTTCTCCTGCTTCGAATATTTATTTCATGGGCCCTCTCTAACTTGCTAACTGGCTCTGGTGATAATTCAATAGTTGCCTCAAGAGCACTATATGAGAGTTCACCTTACCCAGAGTTCTTTATTTTCTACCTCTTACTGCATGGAAATTTAGTTTTAGGGATCAGGGATGGACATGGTTTCTGATACTAGGGGGTCCTCTTTTTCTTGGATGCAGTAGGATCCTCTATCATAATAGACTTATCATTGTCCAATATATCAAGAGGTTGGGATGAACTAGGTGTAACAACAACTTCTTCATCCCCTAACTTCTTCCCTTTTCTTTTCCTTGTTGGACAACTGAGAGGGGGGGGGGGGATGAATTAGTTGTTACAGTGATTAAACAATTATAACCATTTTAAACTCATTACATAACACTTAATGATGATCACAATAATGCAGGGAAGCAAGCAATAGAGTATTCAACATCAATCACACACATGAAGTACACATAGACAAATATTCTTGAGGAAACCCATAAAGGAAGAAAACCTCTTCTTCTTGATATGATAAGTAGTCTTTATTTTCTGTACATTATCATTCTTATGAGCACTAACTCATTTTGAGGCTACCACCTATGCTTTACAATATGAAACTTGCTGAGAGTACCAACTCTCTCGTTTCTCTAGCACCCACTAGAAGGAAGCACCAACTCCCTGAGTGCTCCAACACCAATTGTATGGAAGCACCAACTTCTAGTCACATAGGAACCAACCTGCACAATAGAGAACAATAGTTCTCCCTTGCACCACCCTACCTCCCTAGTTTTTCTGGCTACAACCAGATGGAAGCTACAACTCCCTATGTTCAAGCACCCACTTGAAACTCTGAGGACGACTGTCCTCCCTAGCACCACCCTACCAACCTAAGATATCAATCTTTTCTTTTTGGACTCTATTACAGTGATACAATATTTATCAATGGCTTACCAATCTCATCACTATTCTGCCACTCTGCTTTTCTCTTCCTCCATCAGTGTACTCCTCCATGCATCCCTTGCACTTTTTGTTCTTCTGTGATTTATCCTCTATAGTGTTTCTATGCTCTTCTCTTTATTCTCCTACGCAACGCCCATCTATTCAGCTCCTCTTCTACCTTAATGCTCTGTGCGACCTCTGCATGTTGTTTGTTGTGCTACTCTAATCTCTACTTCATATTCAGCTCACAATCTCCTTCTACCCACATGCCTAGTTATCGAAGAATCACACACTCTTCTTTGTTTTGCATGTCTTTCTCATGCCAAGTCCTTTGCCAGATCATCCTCGCAACTCTTCGTATTCTCTACAGTTATGCCCAGTCTGTTCATCATGAATGGTCATTATGCTGAGATTCTTCTGCTTCTCTGGCAGTTACAGTCTTCGATACTTTTCCATCTATCAATTGTCTCTATGATTAATATTCATACCAGTGGAAGTTACCTCGAGATTCTTCAGCTCCTCTGGTGATCACCCTAAAGCCTCTTCGAATTCTTTGGCATAAACAATCAGTGTTTTCTGGCAGTTACCCAGAGAACTTTCGCGCGCTCATGCCTTTGGCGCCTTTTCCCTTTTTGAGAAAACTACACAGTGGGCGCTCACTTTTCTGGCTAAGTCCCTTCCTTTCATGTGACCACGAGATGTGACCACAGGCCTGACCAAAAGGTTCTTCAGGATCTCAGACATTGGATATTCAACTGCGAGTTGCCTCGATTCTCCCAACTCCCTATCTCTGATGTGGAGCCTAGCAACATGCTAGCTCCTCCCTTAACCTTTGCTGATGTGACCACTGGTTGTGACCACTCACTAATCAAAAGGGCACTTCGCGATCTCGACGATATCCAAAGTGGAGCCTAGAGACATGCTAGCTCCTCCCTTAACTTTTTGTTGATGTGACCAGGGGCCAAGCAAAAGGGTGCTTCGCGTTTCGTGAACTTGTGAACTTCGTCGTGCCTGATCAATGGTCCACGATCCTCCCTTTGATCGAAGGTTGTGATCAAATCGTGACCTTACGTGTCGAGTGTTTGAACATGAACCAACCCTGACTCTTCCAACTCCCGATATCTAAAATAGTCTAGATCAACGACCCACGACATTCCTTGATCCAACGACTGTGATCAATATCGTGGACTTGAAATTCACAATTATGTGAATCTTCTTTATCGGCTTCCACATGTCCTTCCCAGATGAATGGCTAGGATTTTTGCGGCTCCCAGCTCCATGGGTATTTGCCTCCTGACTTCCCGATATTTGTGAACGTCATATCAATGGCTCACAACTCCCCATGATCTAATGGTCTAGATCAAATCACGAACTCAGACATCACGAGTTCCTACAACTCTTACCTTTGAATTTTCCAGTTCACAAATCAGTGAAATGATGATCTCTTGCCATGTGTCTTATGGATCCAATGACTCAGATCTCATCACAATTTCTCATTTCACGGAGTTGGAGGATGGCTCTCGGCCTTTATCCTCTTCGGAGTTAAACTGGATCCAACGATTTTTGGTCCTTGGCACTCAGATCCAATGGATCAGATATGTACTTCTCCTCTGCACTTCCTCTGGTCACTGGAATCTGATCTAACAGACATTGAGTATTCTGGATTGGTGATCCAATGGCCACTGTTGCTCCTCCTCCTAAGATTATGCATCCTCCCGACTTGGAAGAATTTCTAAGTGTCAAAGGTTCTGCGAGTCCCGATGACTTTGGGTCTCGTCTATGTTTCTGATAACACTATCTATCCTAAGCTTTAGAAATGGAATTAACCTCAGCCCTTGCGCTCTGCGTGAAACTCTGCATTATTCCTCCCAAGATTTGATTGCACACTCTACTAGTGATCATGCCATCATTGTTGTTGTTCTTGCTTGTATACATGCCATCGTCGATGATGTTCTTGCCATCAATGACAAGCACACTCTGCCTATAAACATGCCAACAATAACCCCCTTTAGCATTGATGGCAACCCTGAATGACTGCACTATTATTCTTAGACCTCCAACTGTAGCATCCAAACCGCACCTTTTGTCCCCCTTTGACATCAATGTCAAAGAAAACATGCTCCCCTTGAGCTATTGCAGTACTTTTTGGAGGTATCAGATATTCAACCAACACATACTCCCCTAACAGGATGGACTATTTTAACTTGATAATAGGGTCACGCCCAACTTCTGGCGTAGATACTCAAATTGAGCTTGTGTAAGTGGTTTAGTGAAGATATCAACAATCTGATATTTGGATGGAATATAATGCAAAGAAACCACAGAGTTGGTTACCTATTCTCTCAAGAAGTGATACTTGATGGGTATATGCTTGGTCTTGGAGTGAAAGACATGATTCTTTGACACACTAATTGTACTAGTATTATCACAATGAATTGGGATTGGTGCAATATATTTTACCTCCAAGTCTGCAAGTGTCTAAATCATCCACAATACTTGGGTACAACAAGTGGCAACTGCAATGTATTCAACTTCTGTAGTTGATAAGGAAATGGAACCTTGCTTCTTGCTCAACCATGCTACAAGGGAATCTCCTAAGAAGAATGCACCTCCACTCGTGCTTTTCCTTTCATCCACGCAGTTAGCCCAATCAACATATGAATAGACCGATAGTTGAAAATTTTGATTCCTGGGATACCATAGGCCATAGTTCATTACATCTTTCAAGTATCTGAATATTATTTTGAAAACTAACAAATGACTCTGTTTAGGTGCAGAATGAAACCTTCCTACCATTCCAATATCATGCATTATGTTTGGATGGGATGTTGTAATGTACAATAGGTTGCCTATTATAGACCTATATGAACTCTGATCAACATCAGGTGAGTCATCATCCTTGCTTAACTTACATCCAATGACCATAGGTGTGCTCATAGGTTTATAATCTTCCATTTGAAACCTTTTCAACATTTCTCTTAGATATTTTTCTTGAGAAAGAAATATTCCTGCAGACCTCTGAGTAATTTGTAGACCAAGTAAAAATGGCAGTTCCCCTATCATAGACATTTCAAATTCATATTGCATGGTAGAAGAAAACCATTGTACCAATGAAGCATTATTACTACTGAAGATGATGTCATCTACATAGACCAATACAATGAGCAAATCATTACCCTCTGTTTTGATATATAGATTGTTGTCAATTGTTCCTCTCTTGAACCCTTTATTTTGAAGATATGTATCCAGTCTGTAATACCAGGCACAAGGAGTTTGTTTCAACCCATATAAGGATTACTTCATCTTGTAGACAAAGTCAGGGTTATCTGACAGTTGGAAACCCTCTGGTTGTTCCATATAGACTTCTTCTTTTAAATCTCCATTTAGAAAAGATGACTTGACATCCATTTGATAGAATTTAAACTATTTATGACAAGCATAGGAAATAAACATTCTAATATCTTCTAATCTTTCTATGGGCGCAAATGTTTCATCAAAATCCAGTCCTTCTATTTGAGCATATCCTTTGCAGACCAATCTAGCCTTATTTATTACAATATTTCCTTGCTCATTCATCTTATTTTTGTATATGCATTTTGATCTTATTACATTTTTATCTACTGGCCTAGGAACAAGTTACCAAGTGTCGTGCTTTTCAATCTAGTCTAGTTACTCATTCATTGATTTTAACCAATTTACATCTTTACTGGCTTCATTAAAGTTCTTGGGTTCCATCGTGGATATGAAGGCTATATGTGATTTCTTGGTGTCTTTGATTATCCTTCTCCTGGTTTGTACACCTTTGTCTTTCTCATGAATTATCTGACTTGCAGGATGATTCTTTTGAGTAATTCTGGAGGAAGGATTTGATGTTGTCTATTGATTTGAGTCTGCCTAAGTATTTGTATCTTCATCTGACTTAGAGTCTTCTTTTTTTGATTCTTGGACCTGTTCATCTCCAGCTTCAGCCGTGTCCTCTCTAGCATACTCAATATTGCTCACCTCTCTTACCGAGACTCCTTCATCAACCTTTAAATCAATGCAATCAACTAATTTATGCAATCTTTTATTAAATCATCTATATCCTTTACTATAGGTAGCATATCCTAAAAATATTCCTTCATCAACCCTATCATCGTACTTGCCAAGGTTTTCATTATTACTCTTTATGTAGCACTTACTCCCAAAGACTTTGAAGTGTTTGATTGAAGAAGGTCTTCCATACCACAGTTCATAAGGTGTCTTCTCACTGTGTGCTCTGAGGTGGGTTGTGTTAAGAACATGGACTGATGTGTGTATTTCTTCTACCCAATAGGTTTGACCAATGTTCTTCTCATTCATCATTGACCTAGCCATTTGCTAAACTATTATGTTTTTCCTCTGAACTAATCCGTTTTGCTGTGGAGTTCCTGGGATGGTGTATTCTCTCTTGAGCCCATGTTTATTAGACAATTCCTTGAAATCACTTGACATAAATTCTCCTCCTCTGTCAGATCTTACAACCTTTAATCTGTTGTATGTTTGATTCTCAGTTAAAGCCTTAAATATTTTAAATTTCTCAAATGCTTCAGATTTTTCTTTGATAAAATAAACCCAAGTGAGTCTAGAGTAATCATAAATGATCAACATGTTGGTTCTTGGTTATCAAAGTAAGCGAATAAAAAGGAAGAAAAGGTAGAATGCGAACTTTGTGGAAGACATAGTGATTGTTATTGGGTCGAAGTGAGAAAAAGAGAAGAAAAGATGGAGTGAAGTTCGAGAAAGAAAGTTGTTGCACGAGGAGATCGAAGATGACATATTAGCAAGAAAGAAAGATCGTGGATAGCTCAACAAGAGGGAAGAGCCATCGTTGGATGCTTTGGAGCACCACGTGAGAAGGAAGGAAAGACAGGTTGGGGAAGCCCTGAAAAAGCGGGTCAAGTTGACCTAGGGTTTTAGACACCTAGGGATTTGGTATGTAGGGTTTTGACACCTAGGTTTTGGCCTAAGGATGTCGGTGAGTGATTGTAATGTATAAATAGAGGTCAAGATGACCTAGGATGGGTTGTTGTTGATGTTGGGATCATTATTGTTGTCTTTGTCATTGTGTGATTGAGTGGGTAATATTGTGAGAGAGAGAAGTGGTGAGTACGAGAGCCTTCTGTATTGTAAGATCTTCAGCTGGGTGCGAAGATCAACCCTGCAGTTGGGTGCACAGAGAGGAGAGAGATAGAGAGATAGAGAGAAGAAGGAAGAAGATCTGCTAGCTAAGAGCGCAAACAAGAACTGTATGCTTCATCTTAATACATTATAAAGAACAGTTGTATGGACGTAGCCCTAGAGAGAGGGTGAACCACATATATTTTGTGTTGTGTGTGATTGATGCTCTGTTATTGTCATTTGATATATTGATATTGCATTACTGTGCTATATCTGACAGATAGTTGTGTGGAATAGATATAAGATGATAAGTGATATATGCATGTTGTATTTTTGTAGTGTTGGATCCACTTGATAGTTCCCTTGGTTGTAGAAATCTATGTCTTGCAACCCCCCCATAGCTGCTTTGGGTGAGACTGCATCTGCTTCACAGGTGTAGCCAAAAGGGCCAGTAGTTAGGGCTTGTTGGTGCGCTCTTGGAGCTGAACCCTGGGTCTGCCCCTGTGCCAACATATGTTTCCATTGTCAGGACAAGAATCTTCTTTAAGGAATGTCAAGGTGGTTTCCATCAAAGATAATAATTCAACAGTGGATAGAGGATCAAGAAAAGGACTTCGTTGAAGCCCAAAAAAAGAACCCTAATCTTAGTATAGAGGATTGGTTGGAGAGATATATCTTTACTGATATACATGAGATTTTCTTTGGAGGAATCCATCAGGATCTATATGAGTGGTTAGCCAGATTAGCAGATACCCAATTTGAGATCAGATCTATACCTCCTGTAGTTTGGACATCGGCGTTGATCAAGAAGGTCAAGAGAGTTGATAACGTTGTGTCAAGAGTAGTAGATCACTAGTTTGATAGCACCATCAGAGGGTACATCACCAAGTTTGTTGTTGATAGAGTAGAGTCATATAGCCAAGCCGAGAGATATTTATTCAAAGGACCCAGAGGAAATTTTTTACATTTTATGAAGTTGAGGATCAAGATTCTATTGCATGAGAAGAACATCTTGAAGATACAGTAGATTGGTTGGATTTGGAAAAGTTAATGTTCAACAATTCAGACAATGAAAGCAACACAGAAGTTGTACATACGTGAAGTGGGAGATCGTTCAGAGAAGTTCATCTTGTGAACTTATTCAAGAAAAACTACAGGGATGAGGGTTTCTAAAGTAGAGAAGAAGCATACCCGATGGACAAAGAGAATTCAAAACCCACTAGGACAGAGGAAGGGAAAGCTGAAGAACCTCACCGGGACAAGCCATAAACTTTAGGAACTACGCAAACCATTGAAGTAAGGATTATTAATCCCTATGTTGTTTCAACAACACTAAGAAACTAGAATATTTGGAGTCACTAGAGTCCTCGGAGTACTATTACTAGTAGTTTAGCATATACTCAGACAGGAAACCTAGGAAACCTCGGAAGATCTATGGCAGATGAGATGAGGTTCCCTATCTTTAGGGGAGATGGGTTTGAAGACCCTGACCAACATTGGTTCCTATGTGAAGACGTATGGAATATTAAGAATGTCACCGACGAAGCTGTTAAAAGAACCTAGTTTAATACTACCCTAAGAGATCGCGCACTGAGTTGGTACATGAAGCTTGTCCAAGGACTTGCACAACCTAAGCCGCTGATCAAGAATGAATTGATTGCAAAGTTCATGAAACCCAAGTCAGAGTCACAATGTATTACAAAGATGAAAGAGATCAAGCAGAAGGTAGCCGAATCTGTTTGGGAATTCGATCAAAGATTCAAGACCTTAGCAGGTTGACTGACTTTTCATATCCCAGATGAGAAGAACAAAGAGTGGTTCATTGCTTCCCTTTTACCACACATCAGAGTTCCTATGATGCAACAAAATATTGCTTCACAGGATGAAGCACTGGAGATTTCCATGAAATTATAATCAACCCCTATGGGAGAATCCATCTCAGGTATGAGTTAGATCTTGAGCCATTTAACTAGTTTATCTCTGCAGGTCGAAGATATGAAGAAATACAAGGGAAAAGATAAACGAGAAGACATTTGGTGTGTCATATGTAGATCAGAAGGCCATGACAAGGAACAATGTCCCCTATTCCATGAATACTTGGCCTCTGGATCTCCGAGCCCTTTGAAGAAAGTCACCTTACCCTGGTGTGAGGTATGCTGAAATAGACATCGCCCTAGTGAGTGCTATTACATGCAAAAGTATGTTCAGACTCCTACACATTTGTATTGCATGTTTTGTAAGTCCATGGGACATGATGATAGGGATTGTAGGGCTTATGATCTCATGCATGAAATGTCAAGAGACATATACAAAATTCAAGGTGAAGTACAACAAGACAGAAACACTACGCAATATAAATCCCCTGGGAGAGGAAACTTCAATCCTCACGGTGGATTTAGAGGAGGAGGAGGAGGAGGTATGGGTCAAGGCCAAGGAAAGATCATTTGTTATAACTGCGCGCAAACATGACACTTGGCAAGGGACTGTTAGAACCCTTGTACTATTTGTAGCTATTGCAACTCTTTCGAACATGTTATTGAGGAATGTCCAACATTGTTGGCTAAAATTCAAGAGAAACAGGGACCTCATTAGAACCCGCAGATACAATTGATCAAAGTTTAACCTCGTGGAGAATACCCTAGAGTTTTTGTTATTACTAGATGAGGCGTTGTTACAGGAGAAGACAGACTGATCTAAGGAAAGACTACATAAGACTCAAGAATCAGGAAAGCTGCAAAGAAGACCCAAACTTTTGATGCAAAGAAAGAAAGATAAATATTCGAGGAGGCAAGAAAAGATTTCAAAGAAGACCAAGGCTCTTCATCAAAGACACAGCCAAAAGTAAGGGAATATAGAATGCCTCTAGAATTCAATCAGTCTTCCTTGCTAAGAGAAGGAAAAGAGGTAAGCAAGCTCATGTAATTTCTATATACTTGTATTAAGTTGATTCAGGATGAGAGCGCTATACAAGAACTACACAATTTAATCAGACAGTATGAGCTAGGAAAGATATAACCCTTACTAAATAGGGCAGTACACCAAATCGCTAAAAAGAGAAGGACAAATAAGGAATTACACTTGAATGCTCAAATAGGAGAATATGATATAGACTATGTGGTCCTCGACTTAGGGTCAAAGGTCAATGTCATGACAAAGAAAACTTGGGCACTGATGGGAAAACCGAAGTTGATCTATTCTCCTATCAATCTCAGGATGGCTAATCAACAAGTTGTTAGCCCCTTTGGATGATTGGAACATGTCCCTGTGGACATCGATGGAGTAAGAATGTTTGCAGATTTTGAGGTAATTGAGATAGTTGATGATAGCTATCCTTACCCCGCACTGTTAGAAATTGATTGGGCCTTCAATAATTCCAGTGTGGTTGATTTAAAGAAAAGACACATGACGTTTGAAAGAGATGGAATTAGGGTCATTACACCCTTAGATCTAGATGAAGGTTAGCGATACATAGATCCCATCAGAGAAGAAGACCGTGCATTTGAACTGGAAAAGATATACAAATTAACAACCAGACAACATGATTACATTAATCCAATGGCCGATGGAAACCTAAGATGGTGAAGTGACAGTGCATGTTCATCAGACTCAGAAGAATCACTGGAGAATTGGCAGAATAAAATGTATGAAGTATCTACAAGAAGATGTGCTAGATTAACCAGAGACGTTCGCTGGACAGACACAATAGTAAGTAACTTACCCACCTTTGATGGTCTGAATCCTTTAGCAACCTTCTTGTTGGACTTTGAAGAAAGTGTACCAATGCAAAAAATATTGTTGGCAATGGATGAGGCCCTAGAAGCCACAACAACAAGATGGTGGGGGACACACAAAAACAACATTACAGAATGGGTACAATGTCGTACCTTGATGACAATGCGGTTCTTAGCACAAGTAGAAGGCTGCGAAGTTTGATACACAGGTCGAAGCTGCCCAAAGGACCATGTGCAAAGTTGCGAAGAAGCATGGAGTGACATTCCTCAAGAGCAGTGGTGGCACAAATTCATTAACACCCTGGACACGACACCTATCAATTGGTACCTTCAAGCCAAGCCACACCTCATCACTACAGATTGGGAAGGTATGACTCATAATTTTTTAACCACCTTCTTATTTGAAAGTCAATATCCTTCAGTAGATCAAGCATTGCATATTGTAAGATAGAAAGTATTCAAGGAGGCATCTAACCTCCCTTTGGAGCAAGAAGAGGATGAATGGACTGTGCCTCTCCAGAAACTACAAGGCTGTTACAACATCAATGCTGATGAGGACGATGATCCAAGAAAGGTGAACATCACCGAGAAAAAAGGAAAAAGAAATGTGGAAGGACCAAGAGTTGAATTACCATTCATTGGACAACCAATGAATATTAGAAAAGTCAATATTGGAACAGAGCAGACACTGAATCTTGCAAACGTTGGAGATTATTGGGATGCTTCTACTATTGACAAGATAACAGAATTGTTGCATGAATATCAAGATTTGTTTCCAACCAAATTCACTGATATGAAGGGAATTAAAGGGCCTATGGGAGAGATTAGGATCCCTTTGAAACTAGATGCAAGACCAGTCAAACAGAGACCCTACAGACTGAACCCTAAATATAAGGAGAAAGTGAAGATTGAGCTCGATAGAATGCTAGAAGCAGGGATTATAGAACCTATGGAAGAATCATAATGGATTAGCCCTATGGTGGTGCAAGATAAGAAGACGGGAGAGATCAGGATCTGTGTAGATATCATGAAGTTGAACGATGATTTTTTGCATGACCCCTTCCCTACACCATTCACTGATGAAGTGTTAGATAATGTGGGAGGCCAAGAGGTATACTCTTTTATAGATGGATTCTCGGGATACCATCAGATCCGGATTGCCAAGGAAGATCGCCATAAGACCATATTTGCAACATAATGGGGGTCCTATAAGTACACAGTGATGCCATTTGGATTGAATAATGCCCCAACCATGTTTTCCAGGGTGGTGGTCGAAGCATTCAAGGAGTTTCTGCATAAATTGCTAGAAACATATTTTGATGATTGGACTATTTTTAGTTTATTGAAGAATCATGTTGTATGCCTAAGGATGATTTTGGACAAATGTAGGCAGAGTCAAATTGCCTTGAATCTAAAGAAATTCATCTTCTTCTCACCATTTGGAGTGTTGTTAGTTCATATTGTATGCAAGCAAGGATTGTTGGTCGATCCATCTAAAATTTCCATTATAGTTGATCTACCCCCTCCTACTTCAGTCAAACAACTGCACACTGCGTTGGGACATACTAGATGCTACAAGAAGTTTATTAAAGGATATGCCTAGATTATAGCACCCATGGAGAAGATTTTGAAGAAAGATTGTTAGTTTAGTTGGATAGAAGAGTGCCAGCAGAGCTTCGACACACTGAAACAAAAAATGGTTACTGCGCCTATCCTAGTTTTTCCAGATTGGAGCAAGGAGTTTCATGTGCATGTCGATGCATCTTCTATTGATTTAGGAGTAATGCTATCACAACCTGGGGAAGGAGATATTGACCACCCATTAGCCTTTTCCAGCAGGAAGCTATCAATTGCTGAGATCAATTACACCACTACCAAGCGAGAGGGGTTAGCCATAGTGTATGTGCTACAAAACTTTCTCCACTACTTGTTGGGAGGACACTTTAAAATGTTTATTGATCACTCCACGCTGAAATACCTAGTCAACAAGCCAGTGTTGGGGGGGAGAATATGCATATGGCTTCTACTATTTTAGGAATATGACTTTGAGATCATAGTAAAGCCAGGAAGGATGATTAAAGGTCCCGACCACTTGACAAGGTTGGAATATGGTGAAGAGCCAACCAGTTTGGAGGATGCACTGTCGGACGCACAATTGTTGGCCATTAGAAAGATTGATGACCACTTTGCAGAAATAGTCCAATTTCTATCAACAGGAATGTCACCTAGTGAGTATACAATTCCCCAAAAGAAACAACTAGTAGTGCATGTTGTAGACTTTTCACTTATAGCTGGACAACTCTACAAGATGGGACCTGATGAGATATTGAGAAGATGTGTTATGGAGGCATAGCAACCATTGATCCTTGTAGAAGATCATGAAGGCATCGCATGAGGACACTACGTAGGGAAAAAAACTACGCAAAAGGTTTTTAGAGTTGGCCTTTGGTGGCCTACCTTACATGGAGATGCTAAAGACTATTACAGAGCCTGCGATGTATGCCAAAGAGTTGGGAAACCATCCAGAATATATGAAATATTGTTATCATGATAGATGACCATACAAGCATTTGAGAAATGGGCCATCGACTTCGTGGGACCTATAAACCCACCAGGAAAGTGCACAGGAGCAAGGTACATCATTACAACAACATAGTACTTGACCAGATGGACTGAAGCAAGAGAAGTTAAGGACTGTAGTGAAACTACAGTTGCACGCTTCATATTTGACGACATCATAACCAGGTTTGGATGCCTAAAGATCCTTATGAGTGATCAAGGCACACATTTCATAAATAAGACTGTTGAAGCCTTGATTGAGGAATTTGCAATTCATCACCAGAAGAGCATGCCTTACCATCCACAAGCAAATGGGATAATGGAAGCATTCAACAAGATCTTGGAAACAACATTGATGAAGATTTGTAGTGTGAACAGGATGACTAGGATTTAAGAGTAGCAGCAGTACTGTGGGCCTATAGAACCACCAGGGATGATTTTAAGGATGGAAATTTATTTTAAAATGTAGAAACCTTGGCGAATCTTACTAATCCTTCATATGTCAACTATAAATGTTTGGCGATATTTTTGTAAAAATATTCAAATTTCTAAGTATTTTATATAGTTTTTATAAAATTTGGGCGATTTTTAAGGTAAAATAATTTTATCCTATAGAATTTGGGTGAATCATTTTTAAAATACCGAATCTCGTTTTTGGAAAAACCATGGAAAATTAGCCCATGAGTGAAATTTAGCCCCTAAAATCATCCCTGAGGTCCACTTGCAAGAAGCTAACCATGTAGACCCCCTTTAAGTTAGTATATGGTCTTGAAGCCATTGTCCCAATGGAATATTTGGTACCAATCCTAATAATTGTTGCCTTTACAGATATGGATGACATTGGAACTATTCAAGAGAGGCTTGAACAGTTGGTTGAATTGGAGGAAGACAGATTTGTTGCAGAATTCCATCAACAAGTACAGAAGGAAAGAGAGAAGGCCTATCATGACAGACACATCAAGAAGAAGACATTTAGACAAGGTGATCTAGTACTGGTATATGATAGTAAGTTCATCAAACATCCTAGAAAGTTCATAACGCATTGGTTAGGGCCATATGAGGTCGCCTATGTTACAGAAGGAGGAGCTGCACAGTTGAAGAATTTGAAGGGAGAATGGAAGGCAAGATTAGTGAATGGGAGCCGGTTGAAATTGTTTTATGAAAACCAGTTGCCTCACAGCTCTAAGTAAAAGAATAAGGAAAAGGGTCTAGGTACTAGGTGCAGTTGAAATGGGTATGAGACATAGAAAAGACAGTCTACACAAGGAAGGAAGGAGATGAGGCATAGAGCAGAAAGAAAAGGTTGCACTACACAGTCTGAAGTTGAAGTAAAACAGAAATATCAAATCTAAAGTACCTCGATACGAGTCATAGGTGAGTGTTGGGGGCCTATTGGCCCTTGGTTATGGAAGTAAGCGAAGAACAAGGAAGAAAAGGAAGAATGGGAACTTCGCGGAAGACATAGTGATTGTTACTGGGTCGAAGTGAGCAAAAGAGTAGAAAAGATGGAGCGAAGTCCGAGAAAGCAAGTTGTTGGATGAAGAGATCGAAGATGACATATCAACAAGAAAGAAGGATCATGGACAACTCATCAAGAGGGAAGAGCCACCATTGGATGCTTTGGAGCACCACACGATAAGGAAGGAAAGACAGGTTTGTGAAGCCCTGAAAATGTGGGTCAATTTGACCTAAGGTTTTAGACACCTAGGGTTTTGGTATCTAGGGTTTTGACACCTAGGATTCAGCCTAAGGATGTTAGTGAGTGATTGTAATGTATAAATAGAGGTCAAGAGGACCTGGGATGGGTTTTTTTTTATGTTGGGATCATTGTTGTTGTCTTCGTCATTGTGTGATCGAGTGGGTAATATTGTGAGAGAGAGAAGTGTTGAGTACGAGAGCCTTCTGTATTGTAAGATATTCAACTGGGTGAAAAGATCAACCTTGTTGCTGGGTGCACATGGAGGAGAGAGATAGAGAGATAGAGAGAAGAAGGAAGAAGATCTGCTAGCTAAGATCGCATACAAGAATTGTATGCTTCATCTTAATACGTTATAAATAATAGTTATGTGGACATAGCCCTAGAGAGAGGGTGAACCACACATATTTTGTGTTGTGTGTGATTGATGCTCTGTTATTTTCATCTGATATATTGCTATTGCATTACTATGTTAGATCTGATAGATAGTTGTGTGGAATAGATCTAAGCTGATAAGTGATATATGCATGATGTATTGTTCTAGTGTTGGATCCACTTGATAGTTCCCTTGGTTGTAGATATCTCTTTCCTGCAACCCCCCCATAACTTCTTTGGGTGAGACTGCATCTGCCTCGCAGGTGTAGCTGAAAGGGCCAGTAGTTAGGGATTGTTGCTGCACTCTTGGAGCTAAACCCTGGGTTTTCCCCTGTGCCAACACAACATGAAGTAGTTTTCCTTCCCTATGCCTTCTTATCTTGATGTTCCACATAAATCCATATGAACTAATTGGATTGGTTTCTCTGTTGAAGTAGAGCTCTTGGAGTCCTAGTTAGCTTTCCTACTTGGCAAGGTTTACACACAGAATCTTGTGGCTTTGATATTCTTGGAAGATCTTTTACTGCCTCAAGATTTTTGAGATTGATTAAGTGATCAAAGTTTAAATGTCCAAGTATCCTATGGCATAACCATATTTCATCATGTTTTCTTAGATGACACTCTTCTTTATCTTCTTTCAGCACATATACACTATTATCTGTCCTTATGCCTTTAGCCACCACTTGTCCCAAGTTTACAGACTTTATCTTGCAATCCTTGGAAGTGAACACCACTTCACATCCTCTGTCACACATTTGAATTACACTGAGAAAATTATTTTTCAGTCCATCTACAAGCAGAACATCCTGGGCTTTTCCTTTTCCATTACTTAAACTCACCATCCCTTTACCCTTGATTTTACCTAGAGCATCATTTCCAAAGGTTGCATTTCTTGATTTTCTTTCACTTAGAGACAAAAACTTACTTTTGTCTCTCATCATATGTTTGGAGCATCCACTATCAATATACCAGGGGCTCTTTTGTCTTTGATCTGAAACACGAATCCACACTTGTCATTTTCTTTCTTCTCCCAAACCTTGACATTTTCAGCAGAGGGATTCAAATCTTGCTCATAGTTCCTTAAGCGACAGTCTACAACTTTATGTCCATAATTATGGTAGGTGTGATATTCTGGTTCATTGAATAAAGGATCATAACGATTGTTATGCTTAACCTGTGTATTTTTCCTAGCCATCACATGATTTGTAGTATGTGGTTGTTTGTTACTTGGTTGTCTCATTATTTGTTGCGATAGATATCTATTCCTTGAGTGTTTTGATTGCTCATATATAAATCTTAAAGAACAATTTACAACTTTGTGACCAAAGTTAGAACAAAGAAAACAATATCCATAGAAAAATCCTTTGTACTTGGAAAATGACTGTCTTCTTTGAGCATGTTGATTTATTCCATGCTGATGATTTCTTTGAGCAGAGGGTGTATTATTTCTTTGTTCTACATATTTAGTTCTGGTACTTTTTCTTTCACTCTTCCTTGGCGGCTGATTATCTTCCTTTGTTTATCCATATTTGTTGTTGTCAATGAATGTAGAGTTGACAAACTTGATGGATTCTTTGTTGTTTGGATGACCACTACTTGATCCTTCTTCATAACCCAAACCAGTTTTCAACTTTGGATTCCTTTGCTGATTTAGAATGATGGCTAATCCTTATGAGGCTTTAATGCTTGGAATATTTTGGAGACACAATGCTTTAAACTTCTCCATCTCTTTTATGTTTTTTACTACCTCTTCTTCCAAGGATTCACATCTTTATTTCTTCTCTGATAACTGTTGTTTCAGAATGTCCTCTATTTTCTTTGCCTCTTCTAATTCTACTTTTAGCAGGGCAAAGTCTTCAACAAGTTTTTTTTTGTCTTTCTCGAATTGTATCAGCAACTGTTTTTGCTTTTTCTTCTTAAATCCGAGTCTATCAAATTCTTTTAGGCCACTGATCAATTCTCCTTCCAATTCAACCACAAATTCTTCTTCTATGATCCCACTTAGAATAGCACTCATAGCCTTAGTGTTGAAGCTGAATTCTAGCTTGTCATCCTTAGAAGCTAGTACAACTGGCTTTACATAACCAGTCTCTACCACATCCCATACATCTGCACCTAAAGTCATTATGTAGGTTCTCATCCTAACTTTCCAGAAACCAAAGTTTGTTCCATTGAACAGGGGGGCCTTATTGGTTGAAGTTCCTTCGTGGCTAGTCATGTTTAAGGTCTAGGATCTACCCTTAGATAAAAGGAACCATCTCTGATACCAATTGTTGGACAACTGAGAGGGGGTGGGGGGGGGTGAATCAATTGTTACCATGCTTAAAAAAATATAACCATTTTAAACTCATTACAGAACACTTAATGATGATCAAAATAATGAAAGGAAGTAAGAAATAGAGTATTTAACCTCAATCACACACATGAAGTACATAGAGACAAATATTCCTAAGGAAAACCATAAAGGGAGAACACCTCTTCTTCTTGATATGATAAGTAGTCTTTATTTTCTATACATTATCATTCTTATGAGCACCAACTCATTATGAGGCTACCACCTCTATTTTACAAGCTGCAATTTGCTAAGAGCACCAACTCTCTGGTTTCTCTAGCACCCACTATAAGGAAGCACCAACTCCCTGAGTGTTCCAACACCAACTTCCAATCACACAGACACCAACCTGCATTACATAGAACAATAGTTCTCCCTTGCAACACCCTACCTCCCTGGTTTTTCTAGCTGCAACCATATGTAAGCTACAACTCCCTGTGTTCAAGCACCCACTTGAAACTTTGAGGACGATTGTCCTCCCTAGCACCACCCTACCACCCTAAGATATCAATATTTTCTTTTTGGACTCTATTACAGTGATACATTATTTATCAATGGCTTACCAGTCTCATCATTGTTCTGCCACACTACCCTGCTCTACCTGCATCAATGTACTCCTCCACGTATCCCTTGGGATTTCTATTCTTCTGTGATTTATCCTCTATAGTGTTTCTATGTTTTTCTCTTTCTTCTCCTACACAACGCCCATTTGTTCAGCTTCTCTTCTGCCTTTATACTCTGTGTCAGTTCTGCATGCCATTTTCTATGCTACTCTAATCTCTACTTTAGATTGAGCTCATAGTCTCCTTCTACCCACATGCCTAGATATCGGAGAAGCACACACTCTTCTCTGTTCTACATGTCTTTCTCATGCCAAGTCCTCTACTAGATCATCCTCACAACTCTTTGTATTCTCTATGGTTATACCCATTCTATTCATCATGAATGGTCATTATGATGAGATTCTTTGGCTTCTATGGCAATTACAGTCTTCGATACTTTTCCATCTGCCAATTGTCTCTATGATTAATATTCATACCACTAGAAGTTACCTTGAGACTCTTCAGCTCCTCTGGTGATCACCCTGAAGCCTCTTCTAATTCTATGGAAGAAACAATCAGTGGTTTCTGGAAGTTACCCAAAGAACCTCCACGCACTCATGCCTTTGGCTCCTTTTCCCTTTATGAGAAAACTACACAGTGGGCACTCTATTTTCTGGCTAAGCCCCTTCCTTTCATGTGACCACGAGCTATGACCATATGCCTAACCAAAAGGTGCTTTGCGATCTCGGACATTGGATAGTCAACTATGAGTTTTGGCGATCACCCTGAAGCCTCTTCAAATTCTCTGGAAGAAATAATCAGTGGTTTTTGGTAGTTACCCAGAGAACCTTCACGCACTCATGCCTTTGGTGCCTTTTCCCTTTCTGAGAAAACTACACAGTGGACACTCTATTTTATGGCTAAGCCCCTTCCTTTCACGTGACCACGAGCTGTGACCACATGCCTAACCAAAAGGCGCTTCGCGATCTTGGACATTAGATATTTATCTGTGAGTTTCCTTGATTCTCCCAACTCATGATCTCTGATGTGGAGCCTAGAAACGTGCTAGCTCCTCCCTTAACCTTTGTTGATGTGACCACTGGGTGTGACCACTTGCTAATCAAAAGGGCACTTCACAATCTCGACGATCTCTGAAGTGGAGCCTAACGACATGCTAGCTCCTCCCTTAACTTTCCGCTGATGTGACCTTGGTTGTGACCAGGGGCCAAGCAAATGGGTGCTTCACATTTCACAAAATTGTGAACTTCGTCATGCCTGATCAATGGTCCATGATCCTCCCTTTGATCGATGACTATGATCAAATTGTGACCTATGTCGGGTGTTTGAACGTGATCCAACCTTGACTCTTCCAACTCTTGATATCCGAAATACTCTAGATCAACAACCCATGACATTCCTCAATCCAATGACTATGATCAATATCGCGGACTCGGACTTTGCGATTCTACAAATCTGCTTTATCGGATGCCATGTGTCCTTCTCAGATGAACGACTAGGATTTTTGTGACTCCTAGCTCTTTGGGTATTTTCCTCCTGCCTTCCCAATATTTTTGAGCGTCAAATCAATGACTCACAGCTCCCCATGATCTAACGGTCTACATCAACTCATGAACTCAGACATCACAAGTTCCTACAACTCTTACCTTTTACTTTTTCAGTTCACGAGTCAACAAATTGTTGATCTCTCGCCACGTGTCCTCTGGATCCAACGACCCATATCTCATCACAATTTTGCATTTCGCGGAGTTGGAGGATGGCTCTCAGCCATTATCCTCTTCGCAGTTAAACTGGATCCAATGATTGTTGGTCCTCGACTCTAAGATCCAACAGATCAGATCTATACTTCTCTTCTGCACTTCCTCTGTTCATTAGAATATGATCTAACAGACATCAAGTATTCAGGATTGGTGATTCAACGACCACTCTCGCTCCTCCTCCTGAGCTTACGCATCCTACCAACTTGTTGACGGGCGAAATTGTCCATCCGTCAATTGAGAGAGTGGAACCGGTCCGGGGTTGTCTAAATAACCCAAGCCATTTGGACTGAACCACCCTGACGGGTTTAACGGCTCCGTTGGCCGCTCTAAGATTCTAAGAAAACCAAAGAGAAAAACTAATCTAAACTAACTAGTCTAACTAAAACTAAAATAAAAGAAACTAAACTAAAAATTAACTAAAACTAAATAAAAGAAACTAAACTAACTAACAATAAAAACAAACTAATACACTAATCTAATTGAAACAAACTACTAAATAAAACTAAAACTAAATACAGATCAACTAAATATTCTACTAATTACTATTACATTAATTCTACTAATTAACCGTCTAGCTATCAATTATAATACAACTTATTCACAAATATACAATATACACAACTGGAAAATTTAAGTAAAACCTGTAAAACTCAAATGCTTTATGTCCTAAGACAACCAGAGATATATTTTTTGTTTTTATATTTTATGAAAAAGAAATAAAACTACTGAAATTAAACGATCTAATATACTAACTCTAACTCTAACTAATATCTGAACTAAACTACTAATAAGAATAGCAAACAAAAGACTAACTGACCTGGAAGTGTTCCTAATTTGTCCTGCGTTTGGTGACTTCGAAGCTAGTCGGAGGAAGGAAAATCACACCGGTTGATCAGAAGCTTTTCGTAAATGATTGGTTGCGCTGCTCTTCGAGTGGTTTACAGGACAAACAAGACATAAAAAATCATAACAATTTTATGATTTATAAATTTCTGCAATAAGGGAAACCTGTTATGCAAAAACTTATATTTGATAATTCAACTTATGAAGAAGATAAACATGTCATTCACAAATTGAACTAAACAATTGTTATGACTTTTATACACTTGGAAGAAACCAGATATGGATTACAGTGATTAAAATTATATCATTTGCACATGATTAAGATATCTAAAGTAGTCATTAACCAGATACAAATTGATACACATAACATGAAACAAAATATTGATATAATGAGAAGCTAAAGCTGTGACAAAACACCAAATTCTGCTTCAGTCTGTATTATAACTCCATATCCTTGTTCTCCCACGAATGAGGATGAACATTATTACAAAAATCATAAGTATATATAAGTCTCTCCACAGGGTAAAACCTCCCTGTGGATAATATCAAAATGTTTTACATAATCTGGGAGATATCCCAAAATCAACTAAACTAGGAAACTAGAATGCAAGTGAAATATTTGAAATATCCCCTAACTGCTCATTAACTCTACTGCAATTTCGAATTTACCTGCAATAGACCAAAAATATCAAATTAGAAAGATATTTTACTAACAAAACAATAAAAATATAATCTTACAGACACAGCTACAGAATCATCTGATTCTGTAGCTAGTCTAAAATAACATACAGGACCAGATAGAAATCAAATGAAATCTTTTTAAAATAATCCAATTTAATTTTCTTTTAATAAACATTAAAATCGAATCACTAATGGTTCAAATGAGTTTATCATTTAAATTAAACAAAATCAAAAGGGATTGAATCGAAACAGGAGTAAGAATAATCTGTTTTTCAGTTGCCATAAAATCGGGTCAAACAGTAACAAGACTGTTTCATATCCAAATGAAATTAATAGTGAATCATATCGTATAAGATACAATGTAATACAACACAATCATAATCGATTTGTTACGGCTATAACAATGTGCATAAGATTCATGTTGTTTTAATCAAATACCAAGATGGAAAGACTGTTACGATTATAGTCAAATAAAACATTCATAACAGCATCAACCAAACTTCGCCAAAGACTTCGATCGCTGAGCGTTACATAGTCAACAGACAGGATCAAATAGTGATCACAACCATCAACAACAGTGATAATCATAAACTGGGCAACAATCAAAACAAATCGTGACTGAGTCAAATATAGAAACAAATCGTAATCTTGGGTATAGTCACTTTCGTTCCCCAAATCAAATTTAAACAATATATTTGTTGCAATATGAATCAAACTGATAACA
Organism: Picea engelmannii; assembly: GCA_009831015.1. Taxonomy (NCBI): domain Eukaryota; kingdom Viridiplantae; phylum Streptophyta; class Pinopsida; order Pinales; family Pinaceae; genus Picea; species Picea engelmannii. Next base: position 276,694 of record ML784294.1, on the reverse strand, counting down.
TGGTGGAGTAAACCAACGAGAATCAACTAGCTGGGTATAATTTTTATGATCCGTATCTATTCAGGATTTGGGTGCATATAAAACAGAATCATATTAAACATAATCCAGACTGTATTTGAGCTTGGTCGAAAATCATATGTACATAAAACCGTAATAGTTAACCATATCACAATTATCACCAAACACATCATATACATTATAACCAATTCGAATCGAAACATTGATTGTGTTCAACATTAAAATACCAGAAACAGCTTATGTTTAGAAAAGATATTAACAACTTCAATGAGCAACAGAGCATTCAATTCAAGCCAAATTAAAACAATCAAATCCATACCACGATCAATCGAATCGAAGAAAATCCACTCAAATCTAAACCGGGAAACGAAATTCGATTAATCAAAACAAAACTATGCATATAGTGCATGCTTATGTGTCAAAGCAAATCCACGCTACAAACAGAGCTATGAGTTTGTCATATAAACATGTGATAGACATACTAGTGAGGCGGCTCGAGCTATGCCAATTTTGAATTCACGACCGCTGTAGCTGACTCCACATTCTTAAACAAAATAGAGCCTGTCGTTCTCTATTTCTTATCAGTGGCTTGAAATTTATCCTTTTGACTAGTGAGCTTGCAACTTGATCCTCCAGAGAATGAATTCTGGACTGTAGCATTGGCACATCAAGATAATACGTTTCTAACCACGAGCCACATTGATCATAGGGTGGCACAGCTGGTCGAGGTAGAGCAGGAGAGAGTTTTGACGAGTCACCGGGGGTTTCACAAGGCAGTTTAATGCCTAGGTAATTAGGGCCATTTTGCAAGCAAGGTGGTAGGTTTTTCACAAAGTCGTATGAGGGTTTGGTACACAGACCTTCCGAATAGGGATACTCACTTGCCAGGTAACGTTCCACCTCCGAGTCGGAATCTCCACTCAAAATGATGGGGTCAGGGTTGACAGTAGGTTTCAGTTTGTTTCTTGCCATTCGAGAGATTAAACAAGAATTCTTTTTGCCTTTGGAATTCGCAGTAGGTTTGGCTTTAGGCCGTTTAGCCACGGGTTTAACATTTTCGACATCCTTGGTCATAGAATGGGGTAGGTCGATAGGTGAGTCGGGTAAGGGTTTGGGTAACAAAATACTGTAGGGTACCAGGGGTGCAGACTTGCCCTCGCTCACCACAGGTTTTTCAACCTGTGGTGGGTTTGAATCCTCAAAATTATTGCGATTAAGAAAATCATTCCAACAGTCTCGGTGTAACCCCAAATGACAAACAACAATCATTTTAATCAACCCAAAGTGAAAAATGTTGCTATCGAATTGATTCTGTTTGTATCTTTTAGACATTTTAAACAGGCTCCTATGCAAGTAATAAGGCATATTAAGCTCATAGCCCATGAAAACCGAAAGTAAACGAAGGTGGTATAAGAAAACAAACCCATACCGACCCTCGCAGGTGATAAACTGCTTGGTTATCATCAGCAAGTCATGCCAATGTTGCTTGAGCATATTTGCGGGCAAACCTTTGTCACAGGAGCTCACCCTACGCGACTGGAAGAGCAGTGTCCACAGGACCTCTTCCACTTTCCAATTTTTGGACCATCTTTGTCCAGTGGCAGGCAGACCGGTAACTAAACTGAGAAATTTCTCATCAATTTCCAATTGGACATCCCCGACCTTGGCTCGGCAGCCATCAAAGGTTAATGCGAATTGCCGAGCCACGCACAGGTTAAAACCATCAAACTTTTGTATGAATGGGAGCCATCCAAATTCCTCAAGGTCACTGTAAGCACTGTCAAACATCAACAAAGCCTGGCTACCATTAGGTTCATCCCTTACGACTGGAGCCATGGTGTGGGCACATGGTCAGGGTTTGGATTGAAAACAACAACACACAGGAGAAAAATCGTTTGGGCTAACAGCTGCGAACGATCAAAGGAGAAGCAAATTAATGTGCGCGTGCGAGGGTGGTGGGATTATTCACCGCCATGCAAAATAGTAATGGCAAAGTACAACCTCTGTTCAATCAATCATAACATCGTTCAAACCATAATATTCGGCCAACCCAAGAATTAAACGGTGGATGATATACCAATGCGCCATTGTATTATTTCAAACCATTGTCATTCAATGTAAAATCAAACCCATAAATTAAATACACGCCATTGTATAAGTGTGTAATCAAACGTTTATAAACATCGTGACAATCGATTTGATAAAATTTGATAAGCTAAGAGCTTATAATAATAAGGATCACATCATATAAAAACAAAATAGACCATGACCCCTATGAAATCTGATGACTAGGCAAGTCCAAAACATTATAAATCTATATGCTCAATGCCTTACCAGTTTAAGTTACACAACCAAAATGTCCAAATAGGCATATTTTGAAAATTCATTTAACCACATAATAATAAACCAAAGGTAAGTGCCTTTCAGAATATCAATGAGAAGATCATGATAGTTCAAATAACGATGGAGGAGTTTTCACGCTTACATTCGTGAAAACTAAATTGAAACCAATTTGCAAGTGTCGCATGAAATGAAAATATCGTCTATTTGTCAAATGCGATGGAAATTTGAAGTTCAAGAGACATAGGTGTAAGCAGCTTATAGGACAATGAAAAAAAATTGAATTGGCTGCCAACACAACTTGGAAGAATTTCTAAGTGTCAAAGGTTCTATGAGTCCTGATGACTTTGGGTCTCATTTGCGTTTCTGAGAATGCTATCTCTCCTAAGCTTTGGCAATGGAATTAACCTCGGCCCTGGCGCACACTTGCACTCTATGTGCAACTCTGCGCTATTCCTCCTAAGATTTGATTGCACACTCCACTGCTAGTGATCATGCCATCGTTGTTGTTGTTCTTTCTTGTAGACATGCCATCATCATTGTTGTTCTTGCCATCAATGACAAGCACACTCTGCCTATCAACATGCCAACATTCCTTTCCCTTGTCTTTCTACTAGACCCTTCAGTACATGCCTCTATTTCATGTTCTTCTATAGATTTAGAAACTCCCTCTTGAGCAAAAATTTGTTGAAGGAGTTGTTTCCAACTACTGCCTTGTTTTCTCAATGCGTGGACAACCAATAATTCCATTAAGCCATGGTGATGGATACTAGTTTTAGGTTTCTTAGATGTTGATTTAACTCCTCTCACCATTTTGTTTAGACTCATCTAGAGGAAATGAGGAAATTCAATTTGTGGCCCTCCTTCAAAATGCGGAAAAAGTTTTAAATGGTATAAGAAGGTCACGACATACCTCCCTTCACAAGTGAGAAACCTTTGTAGGATGATGAGCATTGTCCAATACTCTTCCTTAATACAACTTTGGGAAATACCTTTGGTCCAGTCAATATCTTGATGCTCTGGCCTCAGAAACTTCTAACACATCTTTTTATGAATGACAATGCCCTTGAAATATTTTTCTCCAGAGGAAGGAAATCCTATAGCTTCCGCTATGGTGGCCTCTGTAATTGTCAATTTCATCTCTCCAAACTGGACACTCTCGCCATCGAATGAGATACCCCCTCGTGATAGCCTTTGAATTTTTCCAAAAACAGAACCCAGCCGGTCCACTCAAATCTCTCCCTGCAAGCTTGGTATTCCTGTGTTATAATTAGAATACCAGTTTGTGTCTATCAACCCCCATGCTAACTTAAAAGCAATTCTCATGGTTTAGTACCGGAACAAAGCAACACATAGGACGAGGGTTTAGTACCAGAACAAAGCAACACATAGTGGAGTACTGGAAGCGAATAGAGTATGAAAATGGTAAGAAGGGAGAGAGAACGATGTGAATGGAGATTGTATAACAAAAGAATGGGTAAATAACGCTCATCTGGATGGCGAAGCCATCCAGAGTAGCATTTATAAGTTAGAATTCAGATTACAATGGTCAAATCCATGGTAATGATGCTGAGGTAAGGGAAGTCATATCCATGAATAACTTAAAAGGGTCGTATGGAGGTTTGTGTTAGATCATTTTCACGGTAATGTTGGGAAGTGATTACGGGAGATACGGTTGATGTGACCGAAATTCACAGTTATGCAAGCATTTGACGTCAACATGACTGGAAAAGGAATCATGGTTTTGATATTCATTAAGACATGGTTTAAATAAATCATTCACACGACATGATGTTGTATCATGGAACTATGATGTTTCTTCACCATATGAACAAAGGGATTTGACCAGAGTGCTTGAGAATGAAATTGGTCTTGTTAAAGGTATAATTACATCATAATCTCAACATATTATGACCATCCCATCAAAAGATTCTAGTGCATATGAATGATTTATATAGCAGGAAATATACACGAGGACTTGCAGAAGTTCATGGTAGGGAACGTGCAATAATTAAGGAAAGAAGGATGCATGAGAGTAACCACACATCTAGTACACAATTAGTATGATTCTTTAATAAAACAGGATAAAATAGTGAGCTTATACCTCTTATTACCTTAAACATTTGTATCAAGCAGAAAAAAAAAACTTTGAGCATAGAATAAGAATTACTAAAACTTCATCATTAGTATCGGATCACAGCTTAGTACCAGACCAACACAAGCATTCTCCCTCAGTACCGGATGAACACATAGGTGAATATTGTTCGAGTATCAGAACAACACAGAGACTTTCCCAGTACCAGATGAACACAAAGATAATATTTGCAGTACCGGAACAACACAAAGATGTTATCTAGTACCGGATCACCACAAAATTTTGTTTCAATACTCAATGAAAATTGGATAAGGTACATGGTGGCGTATTCTGTAGACTGGAACTTTGTAGGTTGCATTTTGTAGAAATTGTTGTTATTTTCTGCTACTATGGAAGATAACATGTGAGTTTATTCTACTGAAGGACCATATAGGTAAAACAATAAACATCACCTGGTACCAAAAATCTGAGATTGCAGCGGAAGTGTCAGAAAATGAGGCAAAAGAATTCAATGACTGGGCTCCAAGCTTTGTAACAAGAAGGTGCTCTGTATTTGGACAACCTCATGTTGAGATTCATAATCCTCCTCTTTTTGGAACCAAACTAATCACTGCTTCATTTCCACTTCCATTTTATTATAAAAATAACACTAACTACTACTATTTTGTGGATTTTTCTCGAGCCCAGAATAGTTAATGCTCGCCGGTGTTTTCAATTTTTAGGAGTCTGAAAAACTTAAAGAAAACTCCATCTACTATTCCGTGGATTTTTCTTGAGCCTGGACCAGTTCTTGATCACCGGTGTTTTCATTTTTTAGGAGTTTGAAAAACTTAAAGAAAATTTCATCTACTGTCCCATGGATTTTTCTCGAGCCCGGGCCAGTTCCTGCTCACCAGTGTTTTCAATTTTTAGGAGTTTGAAAAACTTAAAGAAAATTCCATTTAACTCCTTTTTCATAAATGATCTACCAGGGATGGATAAAGGGAATAACCTACATCTAGAATATGTCCTCCTTATTCATTTATCTACATGAGAACAAAATCCACTTTTTGTTTTTGCTAGTAACACCAAAATTTCTATCTAATGATACACCTATTTACATATATGTACAGAGCCAAATTAATTCACACAACAAACTTACTGTGGTGGATCAACAGGAGGAGAAGTCCCCTTTCTTACCAATTGCATTTCAGAATTTTGAAGAACATGTTTGATAAAATCCTCCTTAGATAGAGGCTTATGATAAACCTTCAATCGATGTCCATTCACTACAAAGGAGGTCGCATTCTCATCAATAGTCTTTATCTTAATTGAACCATTGTTGTAAACCGTATCAACTTCATAGGGTCCCAACAATCTAGTAGATAATTTACCTTTAAAATTATTGAACCTACTATCATACAGTAGGGCCCAATCACCTGACTGAAAATATTTTTTCTTGATGTACTTATCATGCCATTTAGTCCTCTATTATTGTATAGGGTAGTCCTTTGAAGAGAATCTTGTCTGATCTCATCAAGCTCATTAAACTACAATAGCCTCTATTTTTTAGCTTAATCCAAATCCATCCCTGATTCCATGGTAGTCCTGAAGGTTTTCACTTGTAATTCTATGGGAAGCAACACCTGCTTCCCATATACCAACTCATAAGGTGTATGGCCCATTGTGTTTCTCCAAGCTGTTCTATAGGCCCATAAGGCCTCAGGCAACCTATCAACTGATTCTTTATGATGTAGATGAACAGTCTTGGTAAGAATATCTTCTATCACCTTGTTAGTTGATTCTACCTAACCATTTGCTTGAGGGTGATAAGGTGAATATTTTCTACATTTAATTTTATACTATTCAGTAATATATTTGACCAAATTGGAGGTGAATTAGGTTCCTTGGTCAGTTACTATTTCTTGAGGTACACCAAAGAAAGTAAATATTTCTTCAAAAAGAAAATCTACAACAAATTGTTCACTAGCAGAATATAAAGCTTTAGCTTCCACCCATTTGGTCACATACTTTATGCAAACCAGGATATACTTATTCCTTCGAGACTTAGGGTTAATGGGTCCTATAAAATCAAAAGCCTATTTCTCAAAAGGTTCAATTACTACCTGATCTTGGAGAGGCATCTCATCAACTGCAGTAGGTTTTCCCATCCTCTGACAATCATCACAGCTAGCCACCTACTTCTTTGCATCCTTGAAAATAGTTGGCCAATAGTAGTTGGACTGTAATATCTTGTATGATGTTCTTTTATCAGCAAAATTTCCTCCAAATGGACCATCATGACAGGGTTTGAATATGTCATGCATCTCATCCTCCCAAACACACTTTATGAACACCAAATTAGGTCCAGTTCAGTATAAACAATCATCATGCCACATGTAATTGGCACTCAGCTGGATAATTCTCTGTTTTTCTCGAGAGGACAGATTCTGAGGTACCTTTCTTGTTACAAGATAGTTGGCTACATCTGCATACCAATGAATGTAAGTATAAATAACAAATAGATTCTCATTTGGAAAACTGTCATCTACCGGTGCATTATCACCTGTATGAATGAGTCTAGAAAATAAATCAACAACTAAATTATCTCTTCCAGGTCTATCAATGATGGTGATATTGAATTCTTGTAGTAATAACAACCGTATAGTCACTCTAGCATTTGTAACAGGTTTTTTCATCAAAAAACTGATGGTTGAGTGGTCTGTATGTATAAAAACTTCATACCCTGTTATGTAGTGTTTGAACTTATTAATGACATGTACTACTGACAAGATTTATTTTTCAATGCCAGTGTAATTTACTTCAGTAGGTGAAAGATTTTTGTTGACAAAGTATATATCATATGCAACCTAGCCTTCCCTTTGTCCTAAAACAACCCCCAAAGCTGTATCTGAGGCATCCATGTAGATATGAAAAGGAAGAGACTAGTTCGATCCTCTTAAAGCAAGGGCACTTGAAAGTTTTTTTTTTAAATTTCAAAAGAAATCTGACATTGTTCATGCCAATAGAATTCAACCTCTTTTGCTAATAGTTTGAACAATGGGCAAGCTAGGTTTTAAAATTCTGAATGAACCTCCTATATTAACCAACATGCCCTAAAAAGCTTCTAATTTCTTTATGTGAGATAGGGATTTTGATTTGAAAAATGATGTCAATCCTGGCAGGTTCTACCCTTATTCCGGTACCAGAGATGTGATGACCTAAAACAATTCCTTCAGTGAGCATCATTCTAGATTTTTCATGATCAAGGGAAAGGTTGGTCTCTTTACACCTGATTAATATTTTCTCCAAATTGTCCAATGCTTGCTGGAAATCATCCCCATATACTGTGAAGTCGTCCATGTAGACTTCTACACAGTCATGGGTCAAATTAGAGAAAATGGCCAGGACATCCCTTTGAAAGTTGGCAGGGGAATTACACAAACCAAAAGGAAAAACCCTATAAGCGTAGGTACCCCATGAGAAAGTAAATTTGGTTTTGTCCTGATCTTCTGGTGAAATTTGCATCTGATTGTAACCACTAAAACCATCCAAGAAATAAAAATACCTCTTCCCAGACAAAGTGTCCAAGACCTGGTCTATGAAAGGCAAAGGAAAGTAATCCATGTAGGTATCCTTGTTCAATTCTCTAAATTCCACACAAATTCTCCATTTACCATTCTTCTTAGGGACAATAACTAATGGGGATACCCACTTGCTATCTGAAATAGTGTAAATAAAATTGCCATGCAAGAGTTTTTGAAGTTCTTCCTTCACTATGTCTTTTAAAGCTGGATTCATTCTTCTTTCGGGTTTCCTAACATGTCTGATTTGGTCATTGGTGTAAATATGATGCATACAAGTGTCTGGGTGAATCCCTTTCATGTCGGAGTAATCCCATGCAAAAGTACCAGATTGTCCTTGAATCATCTGAATCAATTTTTGTTGTTGATCTATTTCTAAGATAACATTAATATACAAGGATTTTCCAGGACTGATTTCAACAGTTTGGACAACTAATTATTTCCCTTCATCTATTTGTGAAATGGTGGACACTGTAGAGGTGTAGGGGTGACAAATTTCTAGAAATTCAGAGCTGAAGATATGTGTATATTCTGGAAAAGATTGAGGGTATTCAATGCATTCGGTATTAGCCAAAAACATGATTAAAATATGTTCTTTAGTTTTCTCTAGAAATCCTTTTACTTGCTAGAGTGTTAACAAGGGTTGAGTACAGTCCTCCTCCCCATAGGGATTCTCCAACTAGAAAAGAACCTTAGTGGTTGGTTGGGAAGGAGGAAATATAATAAGTTTTTGAATTTGGATCCCATTGGAGATTGTCATCTCTCCAGACTGACAACTAATAAACGCATCAACAGTGGCCAACCAAGGTTGACCAAGCACCACTGGATGTCTTGGTTTGTACGATTTAGGATGAATCACCAAGAAATCCATAGGGTACTCCCAAGAGGCCAAAGTGACTGTTACATCATCTAGACTTCATGTTGGACTGATAACTGATTTGTCTTCTAATTCCAGCAAAGTCTAGATTGGTCTTAGGTGATTTAGTTGTAGCGTTTTCATGGTGTCAACCAACATAACATTTATTGTTGCTCCTAGATCAATAAGTGTGTTTGGCAAAGAAACACCATTAATCTCTATGGTCACCACTAGATTTTATGGATCATTATATTTAGATGGCATTTCTGATATAAATTATGATAATTATCCAACCACCTATATAACATGAGGCTCCTTCCTCTTCCTCCCTGGATTTTTAATGCAAACTTCCCTTACAATCTTAGCATAAATAGGAATGTCCTTGATTTCTTGAAGTAAGGAAATCTTGACACATATGTTTCTAAGTTCAGTCTCTAGATTATGCCCTAGAGGTACCTCAGATTCCTTCACAAGTAACCTTTCTGGATAAGGGGGAGGATTGGTTTTCTAAGATATTTCTGATGGATGAGGAATTGAGGAGAAATTTCTTGTTGTACATGTGTGTCTCTTTCTTCATCTGATTGGTTATCCATTTGTTCTTCTTCTGCAACTACTTGGTTATCTACTTGTTCTTCATCTTGAATAACCAAAGTAGGATTTGGTTTATTCAAAACCCTCCCTGATCTTAATTGAATTCCATTAATTGAAGCAGGAGTTATCACATAAGTGGGGAATGTTTGTACTTCAATATTTTTTACATGTTGTGTAGGTCAATTGTTTGGATTAGGAATGGGTTGTGCAAGAATAGGGGTAAGCCGAGGAGGGTTTGGGATAGGTGCATCTTTCATTTGTTGCTGCAAATTTGGGTTTATAGGAAATGTAAGTTGTTGTTGCTGCAGATTTGGGTTCATAGGCAATGTAAATTGTTGCTACAACCATGGAGGCAGAGGGAGAGAAGGTGGATTAAATCCTTGTAGAAAATGAGAGATATTGGAAGGGTATTGTGGGTAAGTGGGAAAGGTTGCTGGATGAAAGATAACATTCCCATATGCAGGTCCCCTTAATCCTTGTTTCCAAGGATGGATTGGTGGTTGCTGAGGTGACCATTGAGGGTAAGGAATTGGAGGTACCCATTTTTTTTGTGAATATTGTGTGGTAGGATATACAAACATATTAGGATTTTGTTGTCTCCATGCCCTCTTGGGGGGATATGATGTTTCCTGAGGTTCTCCCCCTCCCTTGAAAATGGATTTTAGTCCAGGTAAATAAGCACACTCATTGGTAGGGTGATATTTTGTACAAAGGCCACAGATTTTGATAACATTAATAGGACATTCCTTTTCAGGATGCCTTTTCCTACACCGAGGACATAAAATTGCCAAAGTAGCATTTTCTCCTTCTTGTTTTCTTTTGATTTTGATGGTATCAAGTTGGGTGCTTGTTACACATTATTTTCATCACCCTCATGATCATTAATGATGTAAAACTATCTGTTGCCTTCAAAAGGGTCAGTGGCCTGAATTCCTAAAGAAATAAGGGAGAAGAACTTTCCCTGAGAGAAGAAGTTGTGTTTTCTTTTGTAAAAACCCTATTTTGGAGGAATTCTGCGAGCTGCACCATAGCTAGGGTGCAGAAATGCCTGATTTTCACAGGATGCACTATAGCTAGGGTGCAAAATTTCTGTGGGCTACACTATAGCCAAGGCACGATGGTCTTCGTACGTGGGAAAAATAAGCATTTTCTCGATGGTTCTAGAAGGAGAAGCTTCTATGGTGAGGTGGCCTCCGAATGGTTTGGATCTTACTCGCTTTCATGATTTAGTGGGATCATCCTAACCTCCTCACCTTATCCTCTTGAACTTAAAAAAGGAGAGGAGCTCTCATGGAGAAGGTTAGCTTGAATTTGAGGAGTTGGTTCTGGAGAAAGTTAGTTGAATTTGGCTTGAGATTGTTAGTTTGGTTAGAGTGCCTTTGAGTTTTTTCTTTGTCAAGATAGATTGTGAGTAACTATCAGATCCATGGTATCAGAATCCTTGGAGCAAGAAGTGTGTGGGAATCAAGGAACTATTGGAAGGAACCTTACGACATCAAGGTATCTGGTTGTAATCTCTCTTCTTATTATTTAATATAATATAGTGGCATTCTTCTTTCCCATAGAATTATCTTTATTTTATTGCATAATTCCTTGATCATATGCATAGGTTGTTATTGAATATACTTTACTACTTTCACTTCGGTTGGTTTGGGTCTCATTGTAGGATCAATATCACAAGAGCACTGGAGCGAAACAGGAACAACAAAGACATAAGGAAGCAACATTTAAAGGTATGTCTATCATCTTTTGTTTGGTAGTAAATTTGATGATTAGAGCCTAGGGAAAGCACCATGTCCTCTCATGTTTTGTTCTAGATCTAAGTGGATCTAGGGAGATTAGTTTATGTCCGCATTTACCGATTTATCCAATAACAAAATTGGTGATTCCGTCGAGTGTCCGACTTCAAATCATTAATTCACATTCGTTGGATTGTACTAGTGTACCTTGGGTGTCATTGACATTAATGGTGATTTCCCTCGCACTTGTTAACAGTATTCACTAATGATCAGTAATCAAGTGGTTTCTACCATGTTCAAATTCAGCACCTATAATCGCCTGGTTAGATTCATACTATAGAGTGGTGGAGATGAAGACCCTGGATCTTTTTTGACAGATTCAGGTTGCGTTGGAGTATATTCAGTTTGTACTGTTGCATAGATCCACATTGTATGTCTCATGGCTATGTTCAAATTTGAGTCTTTAACACATAGATCCACAGTGTATTTTGGTGGCTATGTTCAGATTTGAGTCATAATGGCATGGATCCATAGTGTATGTTTGGTGGCCATGACCTGCATTACTTGACATGGATCTTCGCATGTCGGAATTTATACTTTGAGTCATTTGTATTCTAAGTATGGGAATGCCTACCTCAGTGATGATATATTATTGTATTGTATTTCCTTGTTTGTTGGTAGGTTTCTGACCGATTGTTCCTTGTTCCCTACACACACTCGACAAAGTATTTTAGCTATCACTCTGTTCTAACTTCATACTTTGTGGGGCTCTCTGTTACACATGATTTTCGCACCCTGATTTGAGGGACAGCGTGACGAATTACAATTTATGTGCCCTACCTATTTGGACCAGTGCGGAATTGCCAAGCCCTACCCATATCTGGCCCATGGAAATTAGTGATTTTCGCACTGTGCTAGTCTTCCAGCCTGCAGAAATTGTGAAAATTTTTGTTTTTTGGTGGTTTTCCCTGCCCAAATTTGAGATATGGTTATGGGGTGATTTGTTGGGTCTGATTATAGTCTGCTTGACAAAATTTGAATCATCTTTCAACCATCTTTGCCTTATTTTTTCTTTGTTGGATTTTGAAAGATTTGGCCTCTTGATTTGAGTGTCTTTCAGTTACAAAGCATAGTTTTTATTTAAAATTGTTTAGTAAAAGAATACTTCTTTTTCTGAATAAATCGTGTTAAAAGAGAAGCTTAGTTTGGGTTGTTTTTGTTTTGAAGTGATTTGCTATTTGTTTTAGTGTCTCTTTGAAACAAAAATTTGTAATTTCTTTCCTTATATTAGATTGGGGGCTTCCTTGCATTTGATGTAGCGAGATTGCATGATTCTTGGCATTTTTGGTCTTAAATTCTGAAAAATTTTCCCGGGCCATGAATCATGCATTGGTGTACAATCTATTTTTCTCATTTCTTGAGAATCTTGATATTGATGAGTTTTAAAATTTTGGGACATTGTGCATATGGGAATGATAAATGTTTTCTCCTTCTCGTAGCATAGATTTCATCAAAATGAAAAAATTACATCTTCATCTCTTTGCATAACTTTTGAGTCGGTCAAAACACCATATTGTCCACACCATTTTCCTCTTGAGTAACAACAGCCTTAAAAATAAAGCGCTTATAAAAATTGATTAGACATTTTTATACTTTATGGTAGCAAACCTACATTAGATTAGTTGTAGGGCTTTGGAATAGGTGTGAAAGATAACTTTCCAAAGCTGCAAACAAACATAGAATCTTGAGTTAGGGAGCGGTAAAATCCACTTATTACATTTTGTCTTGGGAAGCCCTTCTAACACAAGGGTCAATCACGAGGTCGCATTGAGACTGGCAGAGTTAGTCACCCTGCTTTGTTGGTCTTAGTGTAGATATTTCATGTATTACGGGGGTCGCTTGAAGGTATACCCACAATGATGAGTGGAAGACTTTCAAATTGATTTCGGCTAGATACCTTGCCCTTGCACGTGGATCGGACTATCGACTGTTTCCCCAGGCATCATTCTAGTAGTTGGTAACCTTAGTGGCCTATCTCTTTAGGGTATTTACACAAGGTGACTGTGGAGGGGTAAGTCCTCACAGTACCTGGAATCGACATTGGCCAAACTCACTCGGTCTCCTTGGAGGGTATACACACGTTTATGTGTGGGAGCTTGCACCCGGGTGTAAGTCCATTAAGCAGGTCGTCAACATAATGTTTCCACCCACTCTATGTCGACCCCTTCTTACTTTGTTCCCGCGATGTTGGATTTCATCACCAACTAGTGTGTTCATTGTGAGAAGGTTTGTTTTCTTTCTTTCTTATTAGATTTTTAGCATGTGTTGTTTCTTTTCCCTAGAAGACTCTAGGTTGGATTTGTTTTATATGGCGTCAGTTCCCAAAACGACCAATGAAGGAACCCCTGCTCCAGGGGAACCTTTTGTTTTTCCTTCTTACGGAAACATTGGTCCTCCTCATTGTTGGTGTCTAAAGGTGTCCTAAAAACAACCTTAGTTTAACATTAATTTAACAACCCAGAGATTCATCTTTTATCTCAAGAATATCAACAAAGTCTATACAGGTAGCTTATGAAGGCTAAAATCGTGTAGCTAAACCAAATCTGAGTTTATCAACAATCAAGTTCCTCAAATGTTCACTAAAGATTCTGAGAACTAATGGAATTGAAATCTGATTACTAAAATGTTGTAGAATGAAAATGAACTAATTAATCTATTGAATTCACTTAACTAAAAAACAATAATTGAATCTAAGTAAAGACTTGCAGAATTAACTATCAACTATTTATTCTAATTACTGGAAAGAAAATAGCGAATTACGCTATCTATGAAAAGAAACATCGATTGTAATCTAGTCGAAAGGGAAAACTAATGTAACTTTACTGAAAGGAACAACAATCGTAACTTTAACTGAAAGAAACAACAATCGTAACTTTAACTGAAAGGAACAACAATCGTAACTTTAACTGAAAGGAACATCAATTGTAAATCTAAGGAAAAGGAACAACGCGTATGGAAATGTGAGGAACTATCAAGCAACAAACTATAGAAATGGAAATCATAACAACAATCATTAATACTTGAGGGAAATATCTATCTTCTGCACGCAAACAATCATAAAATCATTAACACACTTATGCATTCATATTAGTTATTTACGAAGGGAGATTTGAATCACAAAACAAAAATCGAACTTCAAACTGATACAATTACAAAACAAGATAGTAACTCCTTCAGACTAGGCCCTCGGTCTTCAGAAGTACTACTACGAGAAACTTAGAACACAAAAATGGTGAAAATGCTCAAAACTTTCATTAATTCCATAGCTGGTAAAACATTTACAAAATCTACTTATGCAGAGCAATTCTGAGTTCTGAATACTTGAATGCGATTTTTTCTATATCCTTTTTGGATCTATCACCCTCTTATATATTATAATAATATGGGTAAATCAAGCTATCCTGAGGATCGAAAGATCCTCAGGATTGCTTTACTTTTATAAAGTTACAACATAGAAAATCGATTATCTTCAAAACTACTTTGCGCCTAAAAGTCTTCAACCTCCAATATCTTGCGCATATCCAAGATCTCTTTGGCTATCTCGGGCTTGAAAGTTATTTATCGAAATCTACAACAAAATCAAACAATTCCAATCATAATTTAGAATCTATTTAATAAAACTTCAATAATAACTCTAAGAGACATATTAATCATTTTCTATTCTATTTATCCTTAACTAGCTGAAAAGTCAATCAAGATTATATCATGAACTGTGGAAAAAAGAAAGATATTTATACCTTTTTCATAACCTAACACTCACATCACTACTTTAAGCCTTCCAGGTCTCACTATTGGATTGTCAGTGTGGTTGTTTTCCACTCAGGTAATCCCAAATGCAGTAAGTGCTTCAGTCATAAGCACTTCCCCCCAAGAACATCAACCTCATGTTGATCCTTCACCATCTTCAACAATAAGATCTTCTTCGCCTTATTCACTTGCAAGGTCTTCTTCCATTTCATATTCTTTGTCGAGTGAAAGCTCTCGAGCTAGTAATTCAGTGAATAAGAAGAAGAAGAAAAGGAAGAATAAGAAGAAGAAAAATAAGCAAGGATCCAAACTTCCAACCACTGCCAGACATGTTGGAAAACAACCAGTTACTGTTAATCGTGTTGGGAGTGTTGATGATGTCAAGATCACCTGAACAACTCGTAAGCCCAAGTGCCCTTGCAGGATTTGAAAGGGTAGCCATCTTCTTAAGGATTTCCCTGGTCTATCCAAAGTTATAGAAGCATGGTCTACACACCCTTGACAACCCATGTCATCAGCCTCTGAACATGTTGATGACCTCCCATCAACTAGTCAAGATACCATTGGGAAGAAGAAAAGTAGAGCCAAGTTCCTGTGTATGTTATGTAAAGGGAGTCATATAACTCACCTTTTCCCTCATATAGAAGAAGCCTCAAAATTACTGGAATACATGACTGTTTCACTGCCTCAACTTCTAGCTGCTTATTGCAAGCTTTCTCTCAACCCACCTGTATTTGATGGAATGATCAATTCAATGCCTTCATTGGTCAGTCTGGTTGATCATGTAGTCAATATGGTCACGTCCTTAGTTGAATCAGTTGACAAAGAGTTTGATCTGATTCCATCATTGGTTGACCCCATTCTCCTCTTGGAGAATGAAACACAAGCGGTCGATTTGTTTCCACCTGTTGACCCCATTCTCCCCTTGGAGAATGAAACCCAAGTGGTCGATTCATTTCCACCCATCGACCCCATTCTCCCCTTGGAGAATGAAACCCAAGTGGTCAATTTGACGCCATTATCAGTCGATCCTACTCTCCCTCTAGAGAGTAAACCTGATACTGCTCATGTTTTCCTCGTTGATACAAAATCTACCATGCTGGGAAACATTTCTCCTTCTCCCGTGGAACCTCCTCCAAGTAATGAGACCATCCTTTTTAATTGGGGTCTACTAACTCGACCTCGTCTTCCCTCTCGCATTCCTTTCCAGATTATAGTGCAAGTTTTTGGTCGGGACGTTCCTCAGACGTTGATAGATGAAGGTGCGTCCGTTAGAATTTTGTCCTCTTTTGCTTGGTAAGCTTTGGGTTGTCCTCAGCTTGCCACAATTATGCAGAATATGTTAGCTTTTAACAGAAGAACCAGTCAACCTTTAAGGACCCTTCCTCAGTTTCCTATAACTTTGGGAGGGAAAACTGTCTTTATTGATGTCATGGTAGTCCAAGACCCCTTGGATTTCGCTTTACTCCTTGGGTGGGATTATGTCTATGCCATGAAAGCTATTGTGTCCACTCTTTTTCGCGTGATATATTTCCCTCACGATGGAAGAATGGTGACTATTGATCAACTTTCATTAATCGATCCTGACTGGATTACCTCCCTAAGTGGTTCTTATATGCAGACGATATCACCCCTACCACAGGTAAATTATGTGGCGTTGTATCCCACGCCTTCCACTGCTGATGACAATGACTTGGATCCGGTAGTTGACATGGTGACTGCTTTGGTAGGGATATTGGAGACTGGCCTCCTTACCCCTGTCACGACCCTCAACATGTGTTCCTTCTAGAGTATGTTTCTTTCGTCAAATAAAGATGTCTTGGAATCCATGACCGAGTTTTGTCCCTTGACATGGTGTCCTTCCAGAGCATTGTCCTCTTGGAAGCCATGATCAAGAAGAGCCTCGAGCATGATTTTCTGATTTCAAGCTCATTAAAAAATGAAACCATCCTTGAGCATGGTTTTTTGATTTCAAGCTCATTAAAAAATGAAACCATCTTTGAGAATGGTTTTCTGATTTCAAGCTCATTAAAAAATAAAACCAACGTCGAGCATGATTTTCTGATTTCAAGCTCGTTAAAAAATGAAACCAGCCTTGAGCATGGTTTTCTGATTTCAAGCTCATTAAAATATGAAACCAGCTGTGAGTATAGTTATTTGCGTCTCTGTGACAACCTCGTTAAAAAATGAAACAAAGGTTATGAGCATAGTTCCTGTTTCTATGTCAAGCTCGTTAAAAAATGAAACAGAGGTCTAGGGATTGAACCTGGATTCTCGAGCATAATTCCTATCCCATTTCAATCTCGTTAAAACATGAAACAACTTCCCCCTCTCTATTGAGTCAAGTCCTTCGTTTAGTATTTGAAGATTCATTTTCATCCGCCTTTGAAGTTGGATGAAATGAAGCTTGGGGGGCAATGCTTCCAACCTATGTACTTCATGCTGAAGTTAAACCGCTAGCTTTTTAAGCTGGGGGCTAAGTACCAACCATCCCTGTGTTATGTGTTGGGAATTCACAAGCATAGTTTTCCATGGTTCAAGATTGTGTACAAATGAAACCACCTACCTCAAGCATAGTTACCTCTGGTTCAAGCTTGTGTAAAAATGAAACTAGGTCCAAGCATAGTTTTGTTTAGTTTTTAATCTTGTGTAAAAATAAAATCTATCCCAAGCATAGTTTTGTTTTGTTTTAAAGCTTGCGTAAAAATGAAAACAATCCCAAGATTAGTCTTTGTTCTTTCTCATGCTAGTAAATACATGAGAATAAGTTACCGATCTTAGTCTTTGTTCTTTCTTGTGCTTGTAAATACGTGGGAATGTAACTGAGTATACTTTTATCACTTTTTCGGACTTGTAAAGTTTACATGAGAAAGGAACCACCTGGAGTCACCTTTAATCTCTTTTCAGACTCTCTAAACATGAAAATATTGTCGAGCGACCTTGTTCTTTTCATGCTCATTAAAGTATTTGAAGAAAATGTCTGTTGAGTGATAGTTTATCTCTTTTTCGGTCTCATCAGACTACTTTACGAAAAAGGAACTGAGAAAGTTCTATTTAAGTGTTTTTCAGACTTTCTAAACATGAAAAATCCCTGAGTTTTCTTTCTTTGGACTCGTAAAACAAACATCAAAAAGCCCATATGGGACCGAACCACTCCTTCTTAGGGTTCGTTAAATATACTCTGAAGGACTCGTCTAAAGGATGAGATTACATTTACAAGCATATGTTACCTTCCTCAATCTTGTGTAAAAATAAAGAGGTACTCGCCAGAAGTGGTGGGGGAAAAATTGGGAACGAAATGTGTCTAAACCTGTATTCTATGGAAGAGTCACCTTTGAACATGATACCCTTTCACTCGCCTTGTGTCTAGCTTGGAAAATATAATTGTATCTTGATCATACTCCTTTATAATATTACAAATTGGTCTGTGATCCTCGATGTTGAGTCAGTTTTTCCAAGATAATTGTCGTGTCATCAATATGTTCAAAGATAAGTTCAACCCCAAAATCCTTCTATCGCGTCGGCTATTTCTACAATCCTCAAGCCTTCTATTGCCTTGTCCATCCCTGAGTTAGTCCTAAATCACATGTTACTCTGATCTACTTCAAATATTGTTACCCATTTTGTGTCATTGATGGGGGATACATTAAGGCCCTCCTGTGTCGAGTCTTTTCCTGTCGACTTCAACTCATTATCTAGGAAGTAGACTTAGAAACTAATTGGTACCTTGGAACCTGCATGCCTCAAAGGTAGGTTTCCTCACTTTCAACAATGGGTTTTCATTATTGACCCTTGATCGGGAGATTCCATCGAGTGTTCAACTTCAGATCATTAATTCACATTTGTTGGATTGTACTAGTGTACCTTGGGAGTCATTGACATTAATGATGATTTCCTTTGCACTTGTTAATGGTATTCGCTAATGACCGGTAATCAAGTGGTTTCTACCATGTTTGACTTCAGCACCTGTAATCGTCTAGTTAGATTCGTACTATAGAGTGGTGGAGATGAAGACCCTGGATCGTTTCTAATAGATTCAGGTTGTGTTGGAGTATATTCAGTTTGTACTGTTGCATAGATCCACATTGTATGTCTCGTGGCTATGTTCAAATTTGAGTCTTTAACACATAGATCCACAGTGTATTTTGGTGGCTATGTTTAGATTTGAGTCATAATGGCATGGATCCACAGTGTATGTTTGGTGGCCATGACCTACATTACTTGACATGGATCTTCACATGTCGGCATTTATACTTTGATTCATTTGTATTTTGAGTATGGGAATGCCGACCTCAGTGATGATATATTATTCTATTGTATTTCCTTGTTTTTTGGTAGGTTTCTGACCAATTGTTCCTTGTTCCCTACACACACTCGACAAAGTATTTCAGCTATCACTCTGTTCTAACTTCATACTTTGGGGGGCTCTCTGTTACACATTATTTTCGTCACCCTCATGATTGTTAATGATGTAAACTTATCTGTTGCCTTCAGAAGGGTCAATGGCCTGAATTCCTAAAGAAAGAAGGGAGAAGAACTTTCCCTGAGAGAAGAAGTTGTGTTTTCCTCTGTAAAAACCCTATTTTGGAGGATTTTCGCAGGCTGCACCATAGCTAGGGTGAAAAAATGCCTGATTTTCGCAGGTTGCACTATATCTAGGGCGCGAAATTTCTGCAGACTGCACTATATCCAGGTCATGACGACCTTTATATGTGGGAAAAATAAGCATTTTCTCGATGGTTCTAGAAGGAGAAGCTTCTATGGTGAGGTGGCCTCTAAATGGTTTGGATCTTACTCACTTTCATGATTTAGTGGGATCATCCTAACCTCCTCAACTTATCCTCTTTAGCTTATAAAAGGAGAGGAGCTCTCATGGAGAAGGTTAGCTTGAATTTGAGGAGTTGGTTTTGGATAAAGTTAGTTGAATTTGGCTTGAGATTGTTAGCTTGGTTAGAGTGGCTTTGATTTTTTGCTTTGTCAAGATAGATTGTGAGTAGCTATCAGATCCATGGTCTCAGAATCCTTGGAGCAAGAAGTGTGTGGGAAGCAAGGAATTGTTGGAAGGAACCTTACAACATCAAGGCATCTGGTTGTAATCTCTCTTCCTATTATTTAATATAATACAATGGCATGCTTCTTTCCCATAGAATTATCTTTATTTTATTGCATAATTCCTTAATCATATGCATAGGTTGTCATTGAATATACTTTACTACTTTCAGTTCGGTTGGTTTGTGTCTCACTGCAGGATCAGTATCATAAGATCATCGAAGAGAAACAGGAACAACAAAGACATAAGGAAGTGACTTTAAAGGTATGTCTATCGTCTTGTGTTTGGTAGTAATTTGATGATTAGAGCCTAGGGAAAGCGCCATGTCCTGCTGTGTTTTGTTCTAGATCTAGGTGGATCTAGGGAGATCAGTTTATGTCCGCATTTATTGATTTATCCAATAACAATGTTGATGGTGTTGAGGATATTTGTTTTGAAGTTTTCTAGAAGATTCCCCAATTCTATCCTACTAACACCTCCTGGAGTGGGTTTTAGTATTTCTGTTTATAGGCTCCCTTACACTTTTCTTCTGTTTTAGCTTCACTGCGAGAGTACCTTTTACAATACTCTAGAATGTTTGCAAACAACTTCTGATACACATCTCCAATACTCATGATAGTTATATAGGAACCTTTCTAGGTAATCTTCCAAACTTTCCTCCTCAGACTGTTGCATTTTAAATGTCATTCCTAGCATCCCTAGGTTTGCAGTAATCTTGATATTTCTGGAGGAAAGTCTCCTTCATTCCATCCCAATATAATATATTGTGTTCTCCTAAGCTCATAAACCACCTTAATGCTGAGTCTTTAAGTGTGGCTGGAAAGAGTTTTAGTTTTTGTGCATTATTAGTGTAATTATAACTTCTACATAATATATCAAATTCAAACAAAAATGAATCAAGATCTTCCATTGACATACCATGGAAGTGAGGCAATGATGACAGTGGAACATTATTCATAGAAACATCTCTGGTAATGTCTAATATTGGGAATCCAAATGTCTCTGTCTCATTATTTGCATTTCCCTCTTCATCTGCCATACTCCAAATAGCACGTTGTAGGGTGTTGGTGATGTCTCCCCACTAAGTGATGGTTCAACTACTGGTTTTTTTGGTATATCCAACTATTCCAATACCTTGTGTGTTGTCCCAATGGCAGATGCAACCTCTTCTACCACTACCTCTGTCTCTTTTCCAGCCGTTCCTTTTGATTGGATCGCTAGTGCTTCCCTTCGTGCTTGTTGTACTATGTTTTCAATATGAACAGTAGCTTCAAATTTGGTGCCTTTGGTTGTTGTTTCAATTGTTTCCTTTGAACTTTATCCTCTGAGAATTGTTCCTGCACATAAATTAGCTGAATTAGTGGGG